>JAJKFI010000006.1:20095094-20196550 GCA_029204185.1 Lerista edwardsae
TGTGTGTGTGTGTGTGTGTGTGTGTGTGTGTGTGTGTGTGTGTGTGTGTGTGTGTGTTTCTTTGCTAGTTTGTCCCACTAGAAGTGTTTGAACTGAAATGCACAATCTGACTCCCAAATGTTCACTAATCATTTGCAAGTCAGTTTATGAAATCCCAAGGATTAGAGACTGTGGCACTTTTCCCAACTTGGAAGAGAAAGTATTCTAACCATTTCAGGTCTGTTCTTTGGATATATGTTCCGTAATAAGAATCCTGATGCATGAACTAGAAATTACCGGGCAGAAATTCACAAGATACAAGTACAACTTTTGCTTTGACATTTAGATCAGTAGGAATCTGAACTTGCTCTGTTGAAGTGAGTGGGACATAAATGAATGGAAAGTGAGAATCAAATTTTGGAGGGGAGCATCTTAGTTGGAATTTGGACTCCATCACTTAGGTAGAAACAATCATGATGTTTAGATGTGCTACACCCATGTGTCTTTAGTGCTCAACGTAATGTTTCAAATCACAAATTATTGCAAAACCCAGTTTATAATATCCTTACTTTTTTCAGATACGGTTTTACAAAAGAAGTTATGAAAAAGTACCGGGTAAGCATTGTGTACCTGCTTTTTGCCAATGATTGCATGAATTAGTTATTCTTGTTATTTAAATTGAAGTAATGGCACATTGGCTACTAAGGACCCAATCCTATCCAACTTTCCTGTGCCAATGCAGCACTAATGCAACCCTTGTGGAGGCTTCCATGACTGCCACCTGGCCAGAAGTAGCAGTGCCTACTCCATTGTCCTGGCTGCATCAGAGTTGGAATGTTGGATAGGATTGGGCCCTAAAGCTGCAATAGTATACAAATTGATCTGGGAGTAAGCCCCATTGAACTCAGTGAGATTTACTTCTGAATAGGCATGCATCCAACAAGAGTTGGATGGTCCACACTTGGCAGTTAGGTCTGTTCCTCAGTGTTTTTCCCTCCTTTTATAGAATGTATTGAATCCATTTCACTGTGAAGTACTTGAGGTGAACAATGCAATAAACTGAAAGTAAAAAATAACCATCACCATTTAAAAATAAAAACACCAGGAAAAAAGCAGTAAAATTACATACACTAACAATTTCAGGGGTGCAGCCAAGAAAAATTCCACAAATGGCAGGCCAAATGTCTACTGAAAGTAAATATGCCCACTGACATATAGGTTTAGAAGGTTTACAAATCTGTGAATGGTCAGATTTATTGACAGGTGTACCTTTACCATTGTCATAGTATGTATCTGGTCTGTTTGGCACTTGTGTGTATCATTGGGCAAAAACTACTATCAGTTTAACAATTTTTATTTTAACCATGCGACTACACAAATGGTGCAGTTTGTAATTTAAATGTCCTAAGGGATGTGCGTGCATCTGTGTGTGTTTGTGGTCAGACAGAGTAGAACATGGTTTGTCGTGCTTGAAGATGTAATAAACATCCTCTATACTGAAGGAATCCTTTAATTCTGTTCCACTTCTTTTTATGGTGGCTTCTCAAAGGAGTAAAATAGTGAAATCAAAATCAAGCTGTTTAGCATGCCTTAGCAAAGTGATCAGGTACCTTCAGGGCTGGATTCTAATCATAATTTTCATTTAACAGTCATATGGCAAACAGATTTTACTACTTTTACAAGATGTCTACAGCTGGCTTCCTCTAGCGACTATAATCGACAGTAAGGTTCTTATCTTACACGGCGGGATATCAGATACCACTGATTTGAATTTCCTGAATTTATTTCAGAGGAACAAGGTAAGGTGCCCCACTTTCAAGGCGTTCTTTTTACTTGATTCTTGTCAGTTTTGGTTCTAATCTCACAGTTAGGTCCTACTGAAATCAACGAAAACTTGTGCACACTGGTCTCAAGCTATCTTTCTGTTTGAAATAAAAACGGTCATAGTGTTATACAAAGGGCAACAAATTTTAAAAAATATTTCCATATAACTGTATTTTGTGAGACCAAAACACACTTGCTTTTCTCCAGGTTGAACCTTGAAATGTAAGACCATTTAGGGGCTAGACCACTTATTTGTGTATGCAAACACCTTTATCATGACCTAAGTCTACTTATCAATTGTTGCTATAGTTCCACATTCAGAGAGAACTGCTGGGAATTATATGCAATACAATTCTGTTTTATGCATGTTTCTAGGCCAGGCCCAAATTCATACACTGCCCAAATGGTGCTAAATTCCTTGGGCACATCCCCCCGCCTTCCCCCCCAGCCAGCACTTCTGCCTCGTCATCTCCTTCATTGCTGTTCCCTCCCATCAGCTGGCTGGGCAGAGAGGATTTTGGGAGTGGAACTCTCACTCCCACAATCCTTCCCACCAAGCCACTTGACAAGAAGCAACAACAAAGGAAAGGAAGGACCCAATCTTATCCAACTTCCCATGCTAATACAGCCGCAATGCATCTCAAGGTAAGAGAATATTCTTTTACCTCAGAGGGCACCATGCCAGCCCCCCACCCCCCCCCACAAGATGCAGCAAACGCTCAGTTGGCACAACTGCATCAGTGCTGAAAAGCTGGGTAGGATTGCGCACAAGGTGGCAGAATTGGCTACTTCCTTTTCCGACATTGCAGTCTTCAGCAGCAACTCTAGAGAAGGAATAAGGGAACTGCACCCTCTTCCTCTTCTCATTCACTCTCCAAAGAGAAGGTGACTCCAAGGAGATTGCGTGGAAGTGGCTGGAATGTACAAAGTCTAAGACCCTTTTGTTTGCCCCTTTTGTGTGTGTCAAATTACACTACTATATTTGCTGTAATGATTGTGATCCTGAATTTTGTCTTCCTAGCTGAAGTCTGTGCTGAAACCAGCGAAGGCAAACACAGAAACAACCTGTGAGCCACAGCAGGACACTAGTTGTGTGGATGCCTCCTCTCACCTCAGTGAGGTCAAGAAGGACCTTTCTGGGCAGCACATCGCTGGCAAAGAAGCTCCAAGATCTACATCAGCATCCAGTGAAAGAAGACAATACAGTAGGGACACGGCTGATGTCAAAGAACACCATGACCTCCTTCCCAACAGAACTAGTTCTAGTCCACTTCTGGAGGTGCAGTATCTTAAGTCCACTGTTACCGCACCATGTGCATCTCCAGAATTAACAACAAAGGAGTGGAAGCAAGTATGCTGAAGCCATATATAAGATTCTTTCAAAATATGGGATAGTAATATGTGAATATCTGAGAAATGTATTTTTTTAATTGAATAAAAGTCAGATTTTAAAGGCGAGTAATTGAGATACTAATTACAAGCATATCAGTACATTTTTACTGGAGGCCCGCAGCGAAACAATTGGCTGCTCAGTTCCAAGTCACTGTGCAAAATTGCTCGTATCTCTTCTGCCCTTCTCCTTGAGCATCCCTTAGCTAGCTTTTCTTTGCCCTGCTCCCTCTGTCCCTTTCCAGGTGGCAGATCTGCACTGTGGAGGCTGGAGGCCAATATGCCAGCCCAGTGGGGAGAAGCTTCACCAAGCAGCCTCTGCTGTTCACCAGGAAGTATTTATTGCTTGGGCAGCGCAATCCTGCCTCACACGTAGCGTTGACACAACATCGTTGCATCGATGCTACATCACTAGTGCAAATGCGGGGGTACCGAGCGGTACCCCTGTGTCGGTGCTAGAGCTCTCAGGCCTGAGAGCGCCGACAGGGAGCCTCCCTCATGCCAGCCGAACAAGGGAGGTTCTGGGAGGAGGAATGGCAGGGAATGGGCGGTTCTGGGCAGGGGGTGGGCGTCCCAGCAGGTGTGCTGGCCTGGGGAGGAGGCAGGGCCAGGTTGTGGCCATTAGGCTGCATCCTAGGCCTTGTCGGGAGGCTGCGCGGCACCAATTCGGGCCATACGGCTTCTTCGGTTCTGCGCCTGCTAAATAGCAGGTGCAGATCCAAGGAAGCCCATGGGGCAGCCGGAGCCTCCCCTGGGGCAAGGGGGCGAACGTGCCCTTGCCCCAGGGAGGCTCCCAGTGCACCAAAGGTGCGTTGGATTTGGCGCAGGCCCGCCGGCCTCGCCAATCCAGCACACCTGAGATTGCGCTCTCAGTCCATTGCAGAAATTCTGCATCATACTTGTATGCCTCAGGCCCTTTCCCCATTTCTACTACTCTGGACTGCCAATACCCTGGCCATTTTTTTTCACTGTTCAATCATTCCCACTCGCCGAGCAAATTGATGTCAGAGAGGTTTTACAGAAATGTAGTCCAATATAGATGATTTTGAACATAACCCGGTAAAGGTAGCTTTAAAAAAAGCACGATGATCAGTATTTCTTTTTAATTCAAACTGTATGGTTTACATGTTATGTTAATAACAGATAGTTATTAGCGTTCGTTTGTGGTTGAAAGGTGGTGGACATCCTCTGGAGCGATCCCTCCCACAAACATGGGTGTATTCCAAACAAGTATCGAGGAGGGGGTTGCTGCTTTGGACCCGATGTCACTGCCAAGGTGCTGAAGCGGCACAACTTGAAAATGCTCATCAGGTCCCACGAATGCAAACAGGATGGCTACGAGATCAGCCACAACGGAAAGGTCAGCAAGGGTTCACAATGCATGGTTTCCCCATTCTGGAAAAGTAGGTGTGGGGAGGAACCTTGCAGCTGGAACGGAAATGGCATGTTCTGCCCATTGGTGAGATACTTAGGAACAGCACAGGGTTTTACTGCTTCTTCGTCATTGGTCCCTTCTTCCTCAGTGAAAAGTAGGTGGAGAATGAAGGAAGCTTGCTGCTTTAGCTGTGTGGCGGTAGGGGGAGCTGCTGGGTGGGAGAGGGGGAAATGGTTATTTAGGGATAGGAGCAGCGCTGCCTAATCTGCCCACAGTCTTGCCCACCCCTGCATGCGTGGGCACTCCTGTGGATGAGAGGGAGGGTGGGTGAGGGTTAGAGCTGGCTTTAAGCCATTGTGACCAATTGTCACAATGAGGATATTGTGAGCATATTACAATATCACAGTGAGCATATCACAGTGAGCACAGTGAGCACAGTGAGCATATTACCTGCTGCAGCAGCTGGAATCTCTATGGGCTGAAAGTCAATGAGGCAAGCAAAGCAGCTTTAACTTGGGCCCTCCCACCTGCCCCTCCTGCATCCTAACTGCCCCAAATGGGCCTCCTGGAAGCAGTTGACGGTGACATCATCAGGTCACCATCAACTATTTCCAGGTGTCACGCACAGCACCACAAGCCAGTGGTGGGATTCAGGGGGTTCGCCCAGGTTCTATAGAACCGGTTGTTAAATGGCTGGCTTCGGGGGTTTTTTTGCTCTGGCTATGATGTCATAGAACCGGTTGTTAATTTATTTGAATCCCACCACTGCCACAAGCCCTTTACTGGGTGAGTGGGGGACCCCGTGAGGAGGGGTCCCTGTGGGAATGCCCCGCATTGGGCCCCACCACTGCTAGAGCCAGCCCTGGTGAGGGAACAAGCAGGGGAGAGAGAACAGGTGGACTTTGGAGGCAATTCTGGATATATTGAGCACAGAGCCTAATGCCAGCCATGAAAAGTGCCTTTTGTGGGCCTTTCTGTCTCAGAAACCCTGCACTCACTGCCTTCTGGACTGCTGTTTTTGTTAATCCTTTGTACTAGACTTGGTGAATTTTGCAGCTTGTTTCTGTAGATGCCAGATCCAGTTTGACATCTTCATTACTTTAATTGAGTTTCTTAATTTCCTTTTAAAATCAGGTTATCACTATTTTTTCTGCCTCTAACTACTATGAAGAGGGAAGTAATCGTGGGGCTTACATCAAGCTAAATCCAGATCTGACTCCCCGTTTTGTTCAGTATCAAGTCAGCAAATCCACATGCAAGAAGCAGACACTCCATCAGAGGTAGAACAAGGTTGATGATAAAGGTGCTGATGTTATCTGCATGCTGATGTTATGTTCCCTTTGAACACCATTTTATGGGAAATAGAGAGGTGGCACATAGACAGCCCAATCCTATGCAGTGCTACCACTTCAGGGACTTTAGTCCATTTTGAGCAGTGTGCATGTCCTGGACCTCTGTCATGTATTTGATCCTATAAAAGTATTCGCTAATTAGGGAGCTATATGATCTTATACACACCCCGCCACACACACCCCGCCACCAGAACGAGTTTTCTCATTGCCGTCACAAATGGCCTTTCGAAAGTGTGCAGAGCTGTGTGCTACTGAAATGCTGGTGGCAAGACCAGAAAAGCCCCATGCACAGAGACAGGGTGCAGAATATCTGCAGGATGGTGGTGGGGTGCAAATCTAGGAAGCCTGGTGCAACAGTGGGTGGGCCAGGAGGGAAGATATGGCCAAGGACTTCTCTGCTGATCCTGACCCCTCTTTGGGCCAATCCACCCCCCATTCTGCCCTCCCCCACCCGGCCCCATGCCACTGCACAACTCAAAGCAAATTTACCTGCTTTGGCCGGCGCAGGCCTGTAAGCCAGCACTCATGCAACAGGCTTCGTGCAAACTCAGGTGAGGTTTAGAATTGCTTTCTGAGTGATTCTCATTTATGAGTGATTCTCAACCCATGTAATTCTCAGTTTTTCCAGTGCAGTTTCATGTTTCGCAGGCGACCTTGATTGTATACCACTGTTCAGTTTTATCTGACCATCCAACACAGTGAAGACTTATTGTATGCATTAAAATATAGGCATTTCGGCACTTCTGAAATGAATTAATTTAGGTTGGTCAGTTGTAAGTTGGTTGTATGCTGAAATTAAACATTAGGAGAGTTTTTGATCCTTTACTGCCATGCTAATTGCTTTCTTTGTAGGGTGGCTACAATTGAGCTGTCTGCCTTAAAGTGTTTGCGAGAGAAACTTTACACTCACAAATCAGAACTCATTGCAGCTTTCCGACGGTATGATCAAAATGGTACAGGTAATAAACATTGCAAGCTCGGAGCCTCTCTGAGGTGGCTGCACGTCCTTGTGGTGCTGTGGCCAAAACCCTTGGGTTCCCCTCATTTTGGTCTATTTTTATTCAATTTTTTCAGTCATTTGTAGATATTCATTAATGCCTCTGCGTAAAAAAAAAGTCACTGGGGCATCTCGCCTATGTGGCCTCTGAAGGCACTATTGTGGGTCCTTGAGCCTCTTGCCACAAGCCTGACGAACCTGCACTGCTTGCACAGGCTGACAAATGGATAATCTTACAAGAATTTTTTGAACCTATCAGCATTTCTCAAACTTGTTGTTTTTTTATTTTGAAGAATTTATACCCCGCCTTTCCCCATGCCGGAGCAAATGCCCAAGGCGGCTTACATGGGCAGGCTAGTCTAAACCACCATTTTTTCAATGGTTTTTTGTTTTTGTTTTTACAAATATACAGTATTCTGCAATTCACCCAATCCTCAGTAGCCTTCACAGTGTGGTTCTCTCCTCTGGCCATGTGACAGCGAGTTTCAGCAGGTGACTGTAAGTCCAGTCCACCCTCAAGGTTGGACTCCGTTCTTTTGCCAGCTGGCCTTCTCACAAACATTCCCGCACTGGCTAATGAGCTCCACAGTGACCCCGTTCTGCCACAACAGTACTGCAGCTTGTCACAGCCTGGCATTCTGTCTCTCATCCAAAAACAGTCCACAGATTCTCCTGCTTAGCTTCAGGCAGTACCAGCAGCCCAGCCATCAGTCCACACTTCCATCAATGTAGCTTGGCCTTTGGGTATGTGTATTGTGCCAATTATCTCAGATTTCTGTTATGGGATACACATATATTATTTCTGGTCTTGCACTCAAATTACACAGGTGGTATAAAGAAACTTGGCAAGTCCATTGCCTGCGAGATTGCTGTCCTCTGTTTTCAAAGTGGGCTTAGTTCATGAACATAATTCAGTCATTGCAGGTAGGGCAGAGAACCATCATCGAGTCAATAGTGAAATTCAGGAGATATATATTCACTTTTCAGTTTACTGTATATTTTCAATTTTTGGTTTTTGGCAACGAGCATCTCCAGTGTAAAACAAACAGATTATGGAAGGAAAGATCTTCCTTGAGGTGTCCCATCAAATATTAAAATTTATAATCGCTTTGATTGCACTTCTTGTGCTTGCCTTTCAGGAGGAGAAGGCAGAACTATTGTTGGTGTTTGGGGTATTGCCATGAATACAATTGCAGTGAATGGTTTCTAATGTTGGGGCTTTTCCTGCCATGAACTTCTTAGTCTGAACTTTAGTGGTTCAAATCCATTGAATTTCCTGTTAGGGAACCCTTTTGCAATTCATAGATCTGCTAACGATCAAACGAAATGCTCTTCTGACAGGAAGGATTTCTCCCAGCCAGTGGGCTTCAGCAGTAGAATCTGTCCTGCATCTTGGCCTCCCTTGGCGAACTCTACGTTCTCGGCTCGTTCATCAAGCCCAGGATGGAAGCATTATATATCGTTCGTCTTTTGATGATTTAGAAATCAAATTACCCATCAAAGAGGTGCAATTGTGTGATTTTCATAGTACTGCTAAATTCTACTTTGAATTTGTTTTTTTAAAAAAATATTTTATATATGCACATAAGGTACTGTCATTAAGTTATGATTATGTTCCCGTGTGGGGAGAAAAAATTGTGTGCTCCTGAGCGTATGGTGTTCTGTAGCCAGCAATGAACCCAGGACCCCAATCTCCTGAATTGGGGCCCCTGTGATCCTGATTTTTTGATTTAGTGGAAGAAAGGTACCTACTTCATTTGATTGCTGCAAGGGAGAGCTTGAGAGCTTGTAAATCACTTTGTAAAATCAAAGGAATATAATTCCTGATCAGAATTTGGAATATAGGTGTTGGATTCCTCATCCTCGCCCCCAATCAACTATTTGCTCTACAAACAGGGTGTTTTGCTCATTATGAACTAATGCACAAAATTCCTTGCTGTCCGAGAGTTTCTTACTCAGATTCAACATGTTCTGATTTTTTTTAAATGACCCCTTCTTCAGGTTCAGCCCTCTTTGGTGGAAACCTTGTGCAGATACAAAGCTGATCTAGAGATGATCTTTAATATGATTGACAAAGATCATTCAGGTAGGTCAAGGGCCCATTTCCCAGCATGGGGCATCAGGGCTTGGGGAGGAAGGAAAGTGGAAATGTTGATTAGATGGTATCTGTGAAGGGTTAGGAGTAGCTATTAGCTGTTTAGTTTTCATCCAGTATCAGAAAACTGGTTTATCTGAATGAGACAACTAGTAATAAGACTACTGAAAGTTGGAGACTAAGGGCACAATCCTAACCAACTTTCCAGCACTGGAGTAAGGGCAGTGCAGCTCTGAGATAAGGGAACAAACTTTCCTTTACCTTAAGGAGGCCTCTGTGACTACTACTCACTGCAGGATGCAGCACATACTCCATTGGCACAGCTATACCAGTGCTAGAAAGTTGGTTAGCAATGCCCCCTATGTCAATCTGTCCTAGGCAGGTCTACTACACCGATTGTTTCCCTCAAAAAAAGAGGCCATAATGCCATTGAAGTAGGATAGGGAGGTCTTCCTAATGTTTCAGACCACAGGTAATCATAATTCAGCAGTTTCTATATTTCTGGACCGCACATTGGTTCCACACAAGAAATTGCATCAGATACCATGAGCTTTATATCTCTGCAGTAGGCACCCCATCAACCCTTGCTCCCCGTCTTTGATGCTTGGATTCTTAGGTTTACATTTGACCTTTATTAAATAGTCTGTACAGTTGCCCCTACTGTTAGGCATGGTGGACCGGCACAAATTCATCTATACGCACTCAGTAAATTCTGCTGCCAAACCAGAAAAACAGTATAGAGCTGGTGCTTCCAGCTCTCTTTCTCCCCCCCCCCCCATTCTACTTACTAAATACATGCCTGAGGGTGGGCAGTAGAACAGAGAATGAAGCTGCTGTTCCCTCAGGTGGAATTGCAATTTACCGCTTGTATTTTTAAAGAAATAGTACATATTTTTCCCATGTAAGGGATTTCTACTTTTGAATATGGTAATTTTGATTATACATTTCATCTCCAGGCGCCAACTTTGGAATGTAACCATTGCGTAAGATGAGGGGTGACTATACTCAGTTTGTAACCTTTGTTTCAGAGCAGGAATTGGACATTGATGTGAACATTTTAGGGCACATCTGTGCAACAAACCACAGCTGATGTCTGATTTAGTCTAGGCACAGTATTAGTTTGCATTGCAGCAGAGCTTACTGCTGTAGGAGGCCATAACCATTCCTCAATGTGAGCATCTTTGGAGAAGTGCACTTGCTCAGTGGTAGAACCCATGCATGGCTTACATGCAGAAGGGCCCAGGTCCAATTGCTTGCCTCAGTAGGTAGGGCTAGAAAAGAGCTGTCTGAAAGCCTCAAGTCTTTGCTGCCTGGCAGCAAATATATTAAATCAGACCACTGAGGTCAGTATTTTCAAGCAGTGTTGTACGTTCAAAGCAGTCTAGGCAACACCATTCAGCAAAAGGATGTGTGGATGGAATTTGTGCCTTGCAACGATCTGTGCACTGGAATGGATTGTCAGTGTAAGCAGCTTGCGTCAGCACCTAGAGGAGTTGGAACAGATGCAGCACAGCTATGGCTTTCTCTGCCCAGAGCCTTCTCAATTTATCTATGTCATCTATTAAGATTTAAACAGTGCTTGAAAGTGGATAAGACAGAGATCGCATTGCAAATCACAGCCATTCTACATCTGTGCAGGCCAATGATGCCAATGACACCAATGACTGATTTTTGCATCTAGAAGTGTCCGCATAGGCATGGAAAAATATCTCCACCTTTGTTGGTTTTTTTGGACTTGTCTAGTGTGCTATCAGGAAGTAGCAGGTTCCTCTCCCCCCACCCCCATTGAAACTGTACAGGGCCTGCTGAATGCTACATCACTCCAAATTCTAGTCTGGAGAATTTGACTTATTGTCTCTGGCTTCCTCCTCTCCCCCCCCCCCCCACAGTTTTAACATTTCCAGAGTTTGTCACTGGCAGTGACATCATTTTCCTTCTCATTTAGGTCTTATCTCTATTGCTGAATTCCGCCAAACATGGAAGCTTTTTAATCTACACCTGAAAAACAACATAGATGACAAAGCCATTGACAACTTAGCTCGTAGCATTGACGTCAACCAAGATGGCAGCATCGACTTCAATGAATTCCTAGAAGCTTTTCACGTCGTTCATAAATTTGAGAAAAGGTAAAGCCAGTAAAGCAGAATTCACTCTGGATTCCCAACAAGGATCTTGTCTGGAGTCACATTTTGCTAAAAAACTGCATAACTAAATGATCTCACACACTTTTAATATTGAGAAGCTGGAAGGAACAGTGTTCCTGGAAGAGAGGCTGGCTGGAGCATGCATTACTTAACTATTTGAACAGCTATTATAAGTGCAGAAAGCTTTTACATGAGAGCTGGAGATATGAACACAGGTGGAAAGAGAGGTGTGTATGTTTTAAAACCACATTAACTACATGCTCAGTTATGACTGCCACAGTGCCATACACAGAATCCCAAAGTTTATTCCAGTCACTTTCTGCAGAAGGCTTCTATTCTTCAAGCTTGATGTTCCCCCTATTATAGAGACAAATTGTTGTCAGGGGGGAAAAAGCCCATGTATATCATTATGTGTGAAGCATAGTGTACATTTTGCTTTTGTGGATTTCCAAGGGGCACATAATAACCCTGCTCCATCAAGCCAAAGGTTTATCATCCCCCACCTAATGTTTCTGAAACATTGATGACCTATATAAGAAACAAAGTTGTTGAAGACTATTCTTAGCAGCATTTTTATTAATTATTATACAGAAGAATATATAACCAAAGCAATTAATCTCAGTTAGCTGTCTGGCCATCTTCCTTGAGACAATATTGCTCCCGTTATTTTTTATGGGTGACAATCACATGACTAGCATTTTTAACTGTCTGGCTGTATCATCCTATTCATTTAAAATAAAATGTAACAAATACTTCAACACATCTGACTGTGTAAGATACATAATATAATACAACCTAAGAATATAATGCATGCATCTTATGAGGAGGGGACCAAGCCCTGAAGTATAGACATTCACACAAGGTATACCCAAAAGGTGAAAATAGGGACAACGCAGGAACAGTGGTTCATGATATTTTCTGGTACCTATCCCTACGGAATCACTGTCCCTGTCTCAGGATTGCATGCTAAACTGGGTCACCCATGAAAAGGCCATTCCAGGCACACATACCTGGAAAAAAATATAGATTTTCCAGCTGTGCAGGAAAATTAACTCCTGCAATTCAAGGAACTGGCTGAGAACTCAGCTGTGGCTCTCCCCCCCCCCATTACATCCCTCTAAGCATGTACTGTAGTTGCTTTATATTATACCATATGTGTATGCTGCAACTCACAAAATAGACTTATCAAATACAGAAAGGGACTAGATGGAAGCACTAATTTCTAGCCCCCTTGAACTCTGGAGGATACAAGACATGACGAATTCTATGAAACTGCCAGATACTTTCTGGATAACAAAATTTGTGTTTTAAAGAATAAAAGCAGATAACAGTCAGCCTTCCTTGTTTGTAATGTGTAACATCACACAGCATCCTCAGACTTAGGTCTAGGCTCATAATGTATTCATAATGTATAGAATCAGCTGTCCCAAGATGCAATGACGACCACTACTTGAAATTGCTTAAAAGGGTAGACAAATGAATAGAAAAGGATGCATCTATCAATGGCCATAAACAATGATAGCGAAATATGGTCAGAGGCACTATACCAAGGCACAAACAAAGAAGGGTCGTTGCTGTTCTTACCCTGCCTGTGGACTTTCCAGATAAATCTAAATGGCAACTACTGAACTAGATGACCTATGATCTAGCAAGGGCATGTTTATAATCTTATGGATTAAATATAAAAATTGCACTGGATGCAAATGTTTTTTAAAGAAAGATTGTTAAATAGGGAGGGAGAGAAAGCTATAGGAATTGGAAAAAATAGGATGGGGAAAGAAGAGGAAAGATTATAGTGAGAAGACAGATTAATGGACAAAATAGCTAAGAAGTGAAAGCCATATTAAGGAGACATAGGACCAAAAATGAAAAGCAAAGGCAAATGAGTGTGCTAGGATGATGAGTTGTGAAGTGTGGAAAAAGGTAAGATGTAGAGAAGCAGAGATGGAGATTAGGGATTGTAACATATGATGGAGAAAATTGAGGGAAAAGATGGAAAGATTGGGTGATCACCCAAAAATTATATTGACGAGAACATTAAAGTGGGAGATTGGGGAAGAAAGGTAGGATAGGGAAAAAAAATTTGGAGAAAAGGGGAAAAACAGGGGTGGGGTGGAGGAGGCAGCCAAGCAGATTTTTCCAGAAAGTCCACACACACTATAATCATGCCCTCCTCCTCCGAGGGGTTGAAGGTAAGACACCAAGGGAGAATGATTGCTGCGTTTCCACCCACCCAGCATAGCCCCGTTCTCAAAAGAAGAACCATGAGGCCGGGAAAATAGGGTACCACAATACCTTCTGCTTGACTGGACTGATGAGCTGAAGCCAGGGATGATGATGAAAAAAGGCAAGTACTTATTGCAGCTCCTTTCTGTGTGATCCTTTCAGACAAAACAGAAAGTATGGCTCTCACTGGGAACTCCCAGCATCCATCACACTGTTTTATTTAAAGAGATGGCAAAGAGCCAACTAACTGCTTTCCCCACCCCTTTTCTCTAATTCTTTGTGTTGTCCCTTTAAGTTTAAAGGGATCTGCAAGGTGAGCAAACAACTTACTACTGCCCACATGGTTTTGTTTTTTGGGTGTGGGCTGTGGCAACCCACTTCCCTAGACTTACCTTAAACCCTTTAAGCGCAAGTCAGGGAAAGAGTGAAATGAGTGGGTAGGGGAGCACAAGATCCACTTCCTACTTGCTTTTAGCAAATAGGAAGCAGATCAAAGAGGCTTGGTCTGCAGCACGCTGGAGGGTTGTGGTGGCAGGCTTGGGGTGAAGAGCACCTGAATCTACCATTCCCACTCCCCCCAATTTGAACCACATCATTCACTTTCATGGATGGGCTGGCTGTGCTACTGGACATGTCCAAACAGCTTTGGAAGATGGAAACTGCCTCTTTGGAGCTCAGTCAAATTGTTGAAATTGAATTCAGCATTTTGAAGTTTATACATTTCTTTTAATCTAAAATGTACATACATTGTGAATATGTGTGTCAATGCTCCAGTTATCTCACATACTAACATCTGGACCCTAATTTTCTACCTATATTGTGATAAAGCTGGACTGAATTATGGGATTGCACACAGCATCTGCTAGTAAGATTTTATTACCCTGGGCAGGACTAGAACCAAACCAGATTCCTTTTTCCAGACATATCTCACTTGTCAAATAAATCACGTAGGTGATTCCTTCCTGGCAACTTGTGAGCAGTTTTGCCTCACAAACCGAGCCAGAAAATCTTGGTTGCTTCTATTTCCATTCTAATAGTTTTTCAAGTTCCAAGGCTTTTAATGCGCCTATATATCCTGGTTTTGGGTCTATTTAAATGTTTATCCAGTCAGTCATCCACTGTTAGATGCTTCACTTTTTCAGTCAACACAGGAGACTGACAACCTGAGAAGTCAGTTGCTCCACAAATAAAAGACTGAAAATACGCTGTAGCTTAAATGGCAACACTTTGTTTTATAACTCTTGAAGTTGCCATTACAAAGGTGGAGCAGCCATTTTGTTCTAAGAACATAATTTGCACTTTTCAAATCAAGGCTCAGAACTATGGGAAGAGAGGAATATTCCATCTTTTTGCATAACTTTATGAAAAATCCCAGCCTAAATGATCTCAGAGAAGATAGCAGATATGAACATGTTATGCACGTCATAGAATTGTCTATCTGGTGCTCCTGCCCATCACCCAGGTCTGATTCTTCTAGATGGTCCTCAAAAAGCATTATAACTACCCTCCACCAAAAATATCAATTTTTACAATCCAGGTTTGAACCCGAAAAGTAGTACCACTGGCATATAATGATGCCCATCTCATCGTTTGTGCCAACAAATCTACTTGCAGAACTGGAATAATAGTTTGGAGACACTGGTTTGACAAGACCAAACTATGTAGGATGCTCAATCTCTTGTAGTTTTTCCCAACAGTTGTAAATGCAGCCAGAGAAGTTGCAGTCTTGAGTGGACTGGCATTAAGTACGCATACCTTTTCCCTTGGTGGGAAAAAAAAAGCAGCTGATGGAAATGACTTTAAGCAGTAAACATGCTGAAGGGAGAAATTTTTGAAGCCCTTTCAGGCCTCAACAGCTACAAGCGCCACTGCAGAATCTTTCCATCTACACTACAGCATGCTATTTTATGCCTTCCTGGCCAAATACCTGAAATATTTGTAAGTTAAGATCATGTTACAAAGGACAAATTAAGACAGTACATGCATCGTATGGTGATACCAGCACTGATGACCTATACCAAGTCACATCAATGGTCCAATTCACCTGCGGAACATCCATTTGCAAAGATCTTGTCCTGATTTAAGCAGAGATGCCAGAAAATGAACCAGTCTGGTCCCCTTAAGATTCCCCCCCCTTTACATAAGAAGTTGCAACTGTGCTAGCAATGGGATGTTTTGTACTACCTCTGCAAAACAGAGGAACAGAGACTTAAAAAAAATCTGATGTAAATTCCCATTAAGTGTTTAAGGATATGTCCAACTAACCCAGTGCCCGGTTTCAGGCCTAGGTTAACACACATCACATTGCAATCCTATTGTAAACTGTGGCCACAGCACCGGCCTAGAGTGTCGCAAACGTACAGCACGATTGCAGCTACTCTAGTGTATGCAGCGCTGGCAGAAAGGTATCCTCCATCAGAGGTAAGAAAACTCAAACATGCAATTCCCCAGCCTGCTTTCTGCAGTGGTACAGTTTGGAGAGACTTCTATCACACGTTGTTGTGTAAATATTTGACCAAGTTCTCATAGCTTTTATCTAGACTGTCGGAATCCATTCATGGAGGATTATGAAATTGATTTTTGGGACTACTCACACATTGCAAGAGTTCTACATCTACAAAGTGACAATTAGCACACAGCCAGCATGTAGGAACGGTGAAAACGGTTCACAAAACGGTGAAAAACCTGCTTGTAATATTGTCACATGTAAAGACTTACATGTGACAATATTACAAGCAGGTTTTTCACCGTTTTGTGGCTGGTCATGGCTTCCCAGAGCATGTATAACATGTGTGCACAGTCTGGAGAAAAAACCTAATGTGAATTATCAAAAAGAGCACTGTCATTCAAATAAATATTAGCTCATCAATCAGGACCAGCTCCCTTGTATTCAGTCAAGGCAAGTTGCAAAGAGGCAAGTTGCACTGTCTGGACCATTCCAGTTTGCCTTTTTAAAATCCCAGAAATGGGAAGTAGAAGTAGCGTGGGGAAGTAGTGTGGGAAATAGAAGTAGTGTGGGGAGGCCGGCAGAGAAGATGGGCCCAATGGATTGTAACCATGCAACCATGCCCCACCAATCCACTTCACAAACATCCCATCTAAGACAGCCACTTCACCATACATTAGGCTTGGTTTTAATTGATTAATTGGCCAATAACATCTGGATATTATCATCTGCTTTTATTATTTATATTATCTGCATATGCATATTATTATTATTAACATACCACTTCTCAGTAGTTCATGCATTTGCATACATGAAGAAATCCAAACCCAAAGAAAATAAAGTACATTTTTTGCATTATCTAAAAATAAAAAATGTACATCACAGCAGGTACCACTGAAGAACATGCATTCCCTTTCACAATGTTCCCTATTCCTTCCCCCAGGGAGAGAATGACTCCTACTGCAGGGGTCTTGCCAGCTGCCCAAAATCTTTTTTAATTGATTCATTAACCAAACATTGCAACCCCCAATTATCAGGCATTATGTATTTTAAAAGGTTACGCAGTATTTAACTTTTCAGCTATAGTTCTCCAAGCAACTGTGCACAGACATTTTTGCTAATCCCTGCCTAGACGTAGGGAATTGCAGTGTATGGCCCCTGGATGTTACTGTTTAAGAGATCCAAAATTAAAATGTTTGTTTCATTTTCCTTTCCTGGCTTGTGACAAAGGCAGATCAATTCTATTTCATTAATTTTATTACAGAGCATCTTGCTTTGACCTTAAAAACTAATGATACTAAGCTTATATTAAATAGTGTTAAATGGTGCAATTCATAGGGAAACTAATAATATTTATATTACAAAAGTAGTGTGAAACCTCAGACTATATAAGATTTTTTTTTTACTAAAGAGGCAGTTTCCTCTTAAGTTGAAGAATGCCCAAAAATACAGCCTGATTTTTATTTTGCGCCCATACACAGTGCTTCATTACACGTACCTGAGTGCATGAATTCAGTTTTACATTTACTAGTCAAGAGCATTGTGTCCACAGTAATGTCTGGGGTGTAAACACGGGCCAACATCCTCTCTACATAGTTGTCTGGAGCACACTGCTGAGGTAGAGTGAAGGGAGATGCAGATTCAATGAAGAGTGAAGGTTCCAAAGAAGGTGGCGCAAGGTGAGTTCTCCCATTTTTAATGGTTTTTGTATTTTAGAGAGTCTATTGCATTAGGCAACCTGTACTTGGAAGATACTCTTGAAGGTAGTCTGCCACTGCTTTTGTGAGGTAAGTCATTGTTCCATAAGCACCGCTTGGGGCACTGTCATAGAAAAAGAAGCAGATTCCTGTGGCTAGGTCTTGTTCCAAGAAGCCATCGGTCACTCCAAGAGACTTCTAGAGTAAAGAAGGGAGACAGAAGGGTAAAGATTGTTCGCAATGCTCCCACCCCTCAGAAAGTCAGGTATGTCAAAGCGCTGTTTCCTAGGATATGGCACATCGTCATCCAACAAACAGGTGCTGAATGTTCAATTCTTTCCCAGATCTCATTAAGCCCATTAGAAAAGTCACAATCCCTCCCTTTCTACTTGACATCATACTGATGCCATTTCCAATTGTTTGATAAGATCGGTGCTAGTCAATGAGGCAGTTTTTTGGGTTGAACTACTAGCAGTTGCTGCAAGGCGATCAAGGCACAAAGGGGAATTCACTTCCTAGTTGAAGGCGCTATAGCTCGCTAGTAGAACATATGCTTTATCAGGTGCAATGCCTACCACCATTTCCAGGTAGGGCTGGGTACAAGCCCTAGAGCCACTGCCAGTCAGGGAAGGCAATACTGAGACCTTTTAATGATCTGACACAGTATCGGCAGCGTCTGTTCCAGGTTGCTGTAGCTCTGGTTTGAACAGCCTTCTACTGCCTTACCGCCACCCTACATGCCTCCCCAATGATGCTGCCACTAGTACTGGATACTCATAGGTTGATCCAGCCTGGTGCAGACTCTGATGGGTATGGGCCCAATAGTATCCTATTGGCTTGACCCAAAACTGCCCAAGTGTAAGATAGTGATGCAATAATGCCAGACATAGCATCACTGTATACTTCCTGTTCATATGTACACTGCCACGAGTAATGACTGCACACTCGTCTATTTCTATGCTTATACCCACACTGCAACAACAGTGTGATATCAGTCACATAAGGAAACCGAGATAACTGTTTACTCCTTAGACAACAGAAGAACATTCAACACACATACCTGCTCCTGAAGAAAGAGGTCATTTGCTATGTGCACTATCTGATCCACTTGAATTACTCCCCCAATGCTGTTCATCTCTACTTCCGATAGCAGTGTGAGTACAAGGATGGCCTCCACCAGCAGTTGCCTGTATTCAGGCTGCGGTACATGGTTCAGCACGGACTCCACATGGACAGCAAACTTGATTTCACAAGCTGTCATCTGCAATGGTGTCGTTGGTGCCCAGAGGAAAAAAAACAAACAAGTCTAAGAGTCATCTGAATTGCATGCACACATAGATGGACAGTCAGTGGATTAACTTTAACACATGGCAACAGCAATGAAAGCTATTACAGTCACAGTGAAATGTGGGATCATCTCATACAAGTAATGGCTGGAACATAGGAGAAAGTTCAAATACATGCAAAGCCATCAGGCATCACCCCCCGAGTTCTGCATCTTGATAACTGGTCTCAGTTTTCCAGACAATGGGCACAGTGGGCAACACCCCCAAGGCACCCTATTCCATTTCAGAAGCAGGCATCCAAGGATGCCTTCAGAGTTTTGTGTTGTGTGTATTGCCCAGCAGATGGTTATTTCTCCATGAAAAGGGCATCCATGCCTTTGGGAGGGGGAACCCCTCTTTCCAAAGGTGGTCCTGAAAGGACAGCAATTCTTACACCAGACTCAGACCCAACAGTTTTCACAAGGAAAGAAGATTACTGTCCTCACTGCTGTGAGAAGGTTTGGGTGCGTTACGCTGATGATGCAGATGTCACTGAGGTCGCAATCTTAACCTGGAGTTAGGCTGGCACAAGGGCCACTGTAAAGAGCTTTTAGACCACTCTCAGAGTTAGGGAGGATAGCGCACGTCTGTGTGCTGGCCTCTGACTCCAGGAGTGGTCCAAACATACTTTATGGGGTCCCTTGTGCCAGCCAAACCCTGCTGGCTAACTCCAGGTTAGGACTGTGCCCTAAAGATCCTATCTACATTGCCAGAATAAACTGAGAAATCTAAAAGCAGTAGCTTTTAACCACACATTTTTCTGATGATCTGCAAAAAGTGGTTCACTCTGCAGTGTGAGCTTCTACCATATAGGCCAATGTTTCCCATGCTACCTTGGAAACATGGGAAGGAGTTGTGATGCCCACACTACCAATGCAATAAGGAGAACATAAGGTCACACAGAGAAGAGTGGAAAAGAGATGCAAACAATGGGAATTTAGAATTTTCCAAATACTCAGGGAGAGAGGACTGTAATTGACTTGTGGGACTTCTGTTTACAAAGAACAAAATAAAATGCCAAAGCAAAATATTACAGAGTTCCTTTCTGACAAAGCATAACCAGTGGCTGCCAGGAGACGTGTTCCTCCAAAGAGCAATCTCAGCACTGCAAAGCAAGGCAGAGGCATCCTAATTTGCACTGGCAAAAATGCTCAGATGTCACCTGGAATCATTTGGCCTCAAGAGATCTGTACTTATTAAGTTTGATTCCTATTAAGCAACAAAATGGGATATTGCCAAATTCTGACAGGCCTGTTGAAAGGATTTGAGTTTTTCTACTACCTCTCTTGATAGTGAAAATAATTTATCATCTCCACACAAATCACATTAAGATGCCAAAGGACATTTTATCACATCGTGTCAAGAAAAGCAATTTTCTTTTTTTTGCAGTGAAAAGGTCTGCATTGAATTCTGCTTCTATTTCTTGTTGGCTCAAGAAGGAATTGACAAAAGTCACACACTTTTTCCATTAAATTAATCCCAAACATGGTTCTTGCCAGGTCTTCATTGCCACAGATAACTGCAGCAACCCACCACTGAAGGTGAAATTCGTTTAGGCGTTCTTCTCACAGCATGGGAGCTACAGATGTACAGCTCCTTCTAGGACCATGAACATATGATTTATGTATTTGAAGAATTTCTATCCCGCATTTCCCATGCCCAAGCAAATGTCCAAGGCAGCTTACATGGGCAGGATAGTCTAAACCACCATTTTTTGAGGGTGTTTTTTTTTTTTTTTTTTTACAAATATACAGTATTCTGTGATTCTCCAAATCCTCAGTCCCAGATGTAGCCTTCACAGTGTGGTTCTCTCCTCTGGCATGTGACATCAAGCTTCAGCAGGTAATCGTAAGTCATGCCTGGACAGGTCCTCAAGGTTGGACTCTTTTGCTGGCTGACCTTCTCACAGCATTCCCACACTGGGTAATCAGTTTCACAGTGACTCTGTCTGCCACAACAGATACTGCAGCTTGTCACAGCCTGACATTCCGTCCCCCATCCAAAAACAAGACCACAGATTCTCCTGCTTAGCTTCAGGCAATACCAGCAGCTCAACCACAATGAAACATATAATGATGACATAGATGAGACGTAGACTGCAATCTTATGTGGAAGGAAGTCCCACTGAAGATAGTGGGCCTTAGTTCCGATTACACATATAATTCACATAATTCTCATAAACATAAGGAGTTATTCAGATATTTATAATGCTAAGGACTCTACCACTTAAGAATACGCTTAAGGATTTATTCATCCTCCATGGGAGTGGGTAGGCTCTTTCGGTAGAGAGCTGCATATTGTCAGGTAATTCTAAGAGATTGAGTTTATCCATGAAAGGTATAACCTCAACCGCACCCTGAACCTTTATCATTGCATCTGGGAGGTCCAGAATAAAAATACTTCAAGCTCTGGCATTAGTTTCCAGCTGGGAAAGACGTGCATCTGTACAGAGTAAGTAGCACACGTGGCAGTTGCTTGATTATTAACTTGGTCCTCTATTTCAGTAATTTTGCCTTCAATAGTTGTTGCCTTGTTCTGGAGGGCGGAGAGGGAGTCACACACCTCCTGAACGGCTCCAGCAACCTTTCAGCTCTTGCATTTGCCAGGTTAACTGGCCCAATAATTGCTCCTGATTATTTTTTTCTTGTTCTTGCGATGTTTTCATTAATTCAACAAGTTGGTCTAAATTGCTGATATCTCCGACTGCAGTGGCAGCAGCAGCTGTCTGTCTGGTATAGGGGCAGGGGTGGGGGGAGAAGCTGCCGGCAGGAGCTTACCTTTTTTTCAAAGGCATGTTTGTAATTAGTCTTAGCCAGAGAGTCAAAGAAGTTAGAATATGAGCCACATAATAATAAATCTTCACTTTATCAGGTAATCAGTCCAGTAAATCAGTTCAAGATCGGTCCAAATTAGCCCTGTTCATAGGATAATTGCTGAGAGACAAGCGTCGAGGCACCTACTAGGTGGCCATCACACCAGAACTTGAGCTTTGCTAGAATCCAGATCATTGCAAACCAGGCAGGGCTGGCTCTAGTGGCCTGGAGGAGCCCCTCTGCAGATATCATTTGCAAGCTGACCCTGCCTAAGACCGAAAAGGCGGTGCCAAACCCAGAAATAATTGGTTGTCCATGTTTGGCATTGTTGGCTAATGGTCTTTGTGTCTTGTTTCCATAGGATATGACTGGCACATAGTTCTAATGCCCTGCAAGTAAATCAACAATTGCTTCTCCATTTTCCATGTGACAAAAATGAGAAAATAAATCATGCCTCTAAAATTAGAATGCCCCATTAAGCTGTGATTATGAACACTTGGCAAGAGTAGAGAAGTTAACTTACTCAGTGCCTAATGCTTATAATGGCTCCCCCCTTTCACTATACCTGGAAAACAATACACAAATGAAACTAGCCAAAGGGCTAGTTGACAATATTCCACAAAAACTGAACCATAACTTGCAACAAGTTTTGTTTTTTTAAGCATAAAAATCTACACTTAAGAAATCCTACCTCTGATATGTATATTTTCAGGAAGTACGAAGTTTATTTTGGACCTCTTCCTGTCTCCTTTGGATCATAATTTCTACAAATTATGATATATAAAACTACAGTATGCAGGCTTACACAAAATGTGAATGCTAGTCTTAACACAATATATGCAAACATTTTCTGATATACCATGAAATTTCTGGTTTCTGCTTTTGGCTCCTGGGCCCCCTTTGTGACCCTAAGCACAATGTATCCCCTGTACTCCTCTCATGGGCCCTGGTGAGATTGGAAATGTTAAAATCCCAGGCCCCCTATTTGACCCTGGGCAATCAGTACAATTTTATCCCCTGCACTCCCCCCTTCTCATGGGCCCTGCCTTCAGTAATTATAATGCAAGAGGCTCTATTCTCAGCACATCATACATGGCAGCAGACAAACATTTGCAGCAGAAACGAAATATTTGCAGCAGTGGTACATTCTACACATCGTGCTGGTTAGAGATGGTAAAGACCCCAAGGAAGCAATGCAAGACCTTCCAATCAACAATATTTGCTGCTCAAACACAATACACATTTTTTTATTTCACTTTACAAGACAAAAGAAAAAGGTGGAATGGGCCACGGAGTAAATTGACTTGGATTTGAAAGCCTAACAAGCTAATTAACAGCAGAACTATGACTGGTCATTACAAGTACACTAAAGCGGACATGCTATGCATAACTGAGTGGGAATATTTCTGAGTAAACATACATAGGATTTGATTGCATGCGTAAAATCAGTTTTTATTCACAGCACCACATTACTTCTGTGGTTGCTTTACTCAAAGATAAATGTCTAAAAATAAAGCTTGCATTTTACTGCACCTGTAAACATTAATCCAAAAAAGGCATAATTTTATTTGTTTTTCATTTGGGCCACCCACCATTAAATGCAGTGACAAAATACACATAGATTTCAAGAGACTGGAAAAGTCACTTCCCTGTTCTTCCAGTGTATCTCATTTTCTGCCATCTAGATAGCAACAATTCCAATGGCAGATATCTTTTTAAAAATACTACTGAAGCTTAAACATGCCTGGAAGTTCCAAACTCTGACCTGCACTCCTAATCCATAAGACTTTTGGTTACTCGGCAATGATGAAAATGCACCGAGACATTGTCTTCTTTGCTACATTCCATAAGCAGAGTTCTAGCACTGAATGAGAGTTCTGAGCTTGATTAGACAGATTTAACCCTGCTTCAAGCCAAATCATTTCTGCAACTTACCTCCCTCGTTGTTGAAGAAGGAAGAACATAGCCATCAATAGACAGACCATGGCACTAAAACAAATACAGTATAATTTTTTAAAAAGAAGTTTAAACATTATTGAAATGCATCAACATTTTTAATAAATTAATTATTGGAACTTGGCAGGAAGGCTCCAAGTAGATAGCAAATTTGTTACGTATATGCAATGCTGCACCAAAAAACATAAAGGGAAGACGACCAGTTCAGAAGCATTTGTCTGTCTCTGGGAAAGTGGAAATCACACTGGTACAGTGATTCAGGGTGCAATCCTAACCTGCAGGTATGCCAGCATGGTTAGGCCAGCTAAGTTTGGCTGGCACAAAGGGCACCTAGTATGTTTAGACAACTCTTGGAATCAGAGAGGCCAGCACAGAGACATACGCCATCTTCCCTGACTCCTAGAGTGGTCTCAACGTGCTTTAAGGTGGCTCTTGTGCTGGCCAAGCTCTGCTGGCCAAACTTCAGGTTAGGATTGTGCTCTCAGATACACAAGTGGAGTGCTATATGGGAAAGGGTTTTTTCAAGCCTTCTCTATGACATGGGCAGCAATTACCTGGTCACAAGCCACATCCAACTGACCTTGATACGAATGTATCTGCTTCTTAAAGTGGCCCTCATGATTTTAATCAAAGGGTGGTAAAAAAGTAGGCAGATATTCTTATTGTAAGAATAAGAAGTCAATTCAATACATAGGAACTGGACTGACATTACTGACAATAGCATTCCTTTAAAATAGACACAGGTAAATTTTTTCAGGGAGGGCAACATAAAGAGTTGAAGGAAACAACATTCGTTGGCTTGTATCTAAAGGTTAAGTGCTCAAGCTCAGTTCAACATAAAATTGGCTTGCTATTATACTTAGCAGAATTAGCTAAATGACTCTTCTGTATTTTGCTTTTAATTGTTACTAATTGGCAGGATGCTATCTGGTTTCTCCTTAAAAATAAATGCTCTTGTTAGTATAGTACTATACAACTACAATAATATTATTATATGAATGGGTTTCAAATGAAATTGTTATATTAATTTTGTATCTTTCCTACTTTACTAATGTCATTCAATTTTTGTATGCAAAATGTATAAAAGTGGTTTTCTTTTTAAGCTTTTCAAAAATGTTACCAATAAAGTAATTACAATTGAACTTCACGGGCCTGATTGGACTATGCTAGCAGGATTAATTTTTTGGAAAATTGTCAAACTATTTTATTACAAGCCCACTCTGGAATTCAGGCTCCAGTGAGCTCCCAGTATCATCATTAGGAGTGTAAAGGGCCCATAAACCTCTGCCCATGAGAGCCCGAGCCAGCCTCCCTGGCTCTGAGAATGGAGCAAATGCGCATTTTACGGGACATTTGTGACACTCGTAGGCTGGCACAAGAGACTTGTGGACTAGGATTGCGCCCTTAGACGTAACATGGACACTTTCCACAATGCTGTTAAAGTCAAACCTATCTACATTCTAATCAGGCCAGCTATAATCCTAAACACCACGATTCACGTTATCAACCTCAACAAGAAACACGCAGCATTCTCTCTTCTGCTGCTCCTAAATTACCTTCTGAAGAATCTTCCACACTTTTGGATAGAACCCAACAGGGACTCTGTTAATGGCACCATCAAGCCGCCGTCTGCGAAGCCACTGCCCTTGTCGATCACCCCAGCTGATGCAATGTCCACCAGTCTCATTGGGAGATGATGTACTAGCAGGAGAAGATGGACTACTGCATCTCTGCAAATAAAAGGGAGACACATAAATATCATCCAAAAATTCAGGATGTCAACCCCCAGGAACACGTATCTTTAGCCCCACAAGGTGAAAGTCATTTGATACAACTACTCAGAGCATAGAAGCAATGAAAGCACCTCATTCCTTTCACTACTTCTCCACTCCAATTCCCTACCCTAAAGATGCTTTGCTGGAGAGGGTAAGGAAAAGGTCCAAGAATTTCTTGCATGTATTTGCCAGTAAAACACAATCCAATACTGCAAGTTTCACTAAAACAGATTTTGTTAGTATGAATTACAAAACTATGGTATATGGCTGCCTCTTTCCCCTCACAGTCATGCTCACATTTTCTTATTCTGTCAGTCTGAAAACAATGTCAGCAAAATAAAAATGCCACTCAATTATAATAAAAACAGAATCAAGTGCTCCTTGGGAATGATTCAATGCATACAACCTGATGGAAAACAGCTACCTTTGGGGACACACAAATATAAATCACAAGTTACTTTTTCAATTAAGGATGCTTTCATTTTAAAATATTACATAAATGTTATCCAATTATTTTTTATTAGAATGAAAATGTCACTTTATGTTCAAAGACTCACAATCCATTTTCACTATGAAAACCATTTGAACTTGACATTCAGGTATGTTTGAATGCCTATCCATTCCTATTTAATGATGTGGATTTTCTAAACAAAATAATCACTGGCTGTAATCCAATTCATAGTTACACTGGTGAAGTTCCACAGAATTCAGTGACATTTAAGGTAATATACAGGTGATCAGACACAAACCTTGAGAGTCAATGAACAATTTAAAAAAGGTTCTTTTTTATTACTGCACTTTCCAGCTGCCAATTGCTAGGTTACAGCCTGGCAGGCAAGGGACTGCTGTGCTAACGATGCTGGAAGACCATGGAAACAGAGGCCAAAATTTGGATGCTTCTCACTAAAGGAAAAGGCTCTCTGTACAAACACGTATGCTTTCATAGAATTGCAACATTACTTTCCTCAATGTTCTATACGAGGGATTTTCCCATCTTTCCCCTTTTCCTTTTAGCTTCTAGCATTTTACTGCTCATATGCAGAAATCTTATTTAACATAAATTGATATCCCCCTACAATAAGTGGGCTAATTATTTTCCAACAGGAATAATTCCCTTTATTAACTGAATTCAACGTTACCCACAATTCAATTAATTTTCTATGCAATACTACACTATTTAGAGCCTTTTAGAAAATTATTCAGTAATATCAGCTTTAGCTAATCAATCTTACTTGAACTAATTTATATCCAAATGATATTTTACAAACAGCATCAAAAAGTAAAACTACCAAAGCCAGTAATTCGTTGTTCAACAATTTTCATCATCTCTTTTCAATATCTACCAATACAAGTTCCCCGTCTAATTGTACCAACTACAATATATTAACCATCTATGACCATTATTTATTAATGTCTATTATACAGTATTAAATTAATAAGAACAAATATACCAACTACTAGAATACAGTTCTTTCTATATGGATGTACTTCAAATTCACTTTCCCCAGAGAACTCAACATGGAACTCAGTAATGAACATCAAACTGCAGTGTCAAGATATAAATTCTTAAAGTGGTCTGCTATAACTTCATTATCAGTTAGCCACTGCTTAACTTGGTTTGGAAAATCCTGTTGAGTATGGTTAGCTTGCTATTTGTTGCCATTATCAGACAAAGAAATGACAAGAGGAGAACCACAAAAAGGAACAGACAAATCTCATCTTTTATTGACAATCTTTCCTTGAGCCTTTGCTGAAGGGCATCACAAAAGGCATTTTTGATACGGCTCCTCTTCACGATGCAGGTATCTTCTTAACAATATCAAAATTCACACAAGAAGGGTATTCTTCATGGCTGCTCCACAGTTATGAAACAGACTTCCTCTGAAGATGAGCCAAAACTTGAGCATCTGCTGGAAGATGTGTATATAAACTATACACAAAAATAGTTTGTTGATGGCTGAGATGAAAGTAGGTGGTGAGGAAGGTTAGCATGTCAATTATTTGCTGAATTTTATTTATATAATTTTTACCTTATGCCATTAAATTGCCATCAAAAGAACCTTTCTTTTGTTGACTAAACACTTTATTCCAGAACTGTAGTAACTTCCATAATGAGATTCCACCTGGATATTCCAGATGTTATTCAGCACCAGTTCTGGAGCCACACACCTGTTTAACACAAGCTTGGATTCAAATACGCACTATATAAAACCATGACCAAACTGCTCTGGGTTAGTACATTTCTCCTTGGTGCTTATTAATCAGTATCATCCTGTCAAGGAATCTACCACAAGTGAAAACAGAGGTAAAAATATGTGCTAGAATTGTTATCTACATGAGATCGATGATGGTGCACAAAGTAGTTCTTTGTGAACCATACTCTGCTTTTCTAGTGTAACCCAGAATATTAAGTGAAATTAGATTGCTGCAGCTCCAATTTCTGAAGCCGGTGGATCTGAAATGTACAATATCTTATGAAAGTTCTATACAGAAGAGCAAGCGAGAATGTCTTTTTTACATGCAGTGTAGAATGCTTTAAAAATTCAATTACTGGTTGATATTAATTTTTAAGCTAAGGAAAAATGAGAGGGGGGAAAAGAGTTTTCCCCTTGCAAGATTAATACGACCTACAAAATGTCTATTTGCATTGCAGAGGATCTGGTTGTTCAATGACTCAGGCTGCATTCCATTCAGCAAGGCTGACATTTAGTCGCGCCACAGCTCAGTGGAAGTGCCAGTGCTGAAGCTTTTAATGCCCCTTTGCCATGCTGTTCTCTCTTCTGTGCCTACAGCGATAAGCTTTGCTTAACCAGATTCGCCTTCCATTAATAAATCATTGCAAATGAATTATGGGCCTGGATAATCAGTATGAGAAAAGGGTAAAGCTGCAGAGGCTTCACACAGCCATTTAGCGGGTGAGCCACAGTCAAAATAAATGGAACACGGCATATTTGTGAGATTTCGTGCCAATCTCGGCACACTGCACTGAATGCTGACATCCTTATTAGAAGAACTATTCTCTAGCTCATAGATTCAGGGAATATCCTAGCATGTTATGTTTCCCCTCAAGGCTTAGGCACTGAAAAGTGAGTTGAGGAAAGCATGCAATAGATTGGGGGCCCAATCCGGAACCATTCAGCACGAGCAGTTCGAGTGGGCCACTCACATTGGTGTCACACAAGGCACTGTAAAGCACCTCCACTGCCAGCGGTAAGCCTCTGGGTCACCCATAAGAAGGGCACAAGACCACAGTCTTCCTTGTTTGTCTCCCAACCAATGGAATTTAACAATTCCACTCTGAACTTGATCCTTCTACCACACCTAATACCCATTGATAGACATGCCCTCTGTACATTTATCTAGTCCCATTTTAAGCCGGTGTCTATCACCCATTCAAATGCAATTAATTCATTATGTATTGTGTGAGGAAGTGCCTTCTTTTGTCAGTCCTGGACCTACTGAAACACTTCACTAGCATCAAGATAATGGCTTGCTCTGATAACAATTTAAGAGCTGTATTGGATCAGACTAAGCGCCCATCAGACAAAAACACTTTTGGCTTACTTATTCACTTTCCATTCCTTCGCATCTTGGAATTCTACAGCTTTGCTTCAAGTGGGCTCACTTGAACGTATTTCAATAAAATGAATCCAGAGGTCCAATAAATATTGCCATCAGTTTCCAGCAATCCCACAACCCCACATCATATCTTTTTCCTGGCTTCTCTTTGTGGGACTGTGTTCTGTGCTTTAATTTGATATATCTCTTTGGCCATGTTGAAAGTTAAGGTCTAAGCAAATACTGTATGTAGACTAACATACTCCATGTGGAATAATTCTTTGGCCTTTTAACAAACAACTGTTACATTTTCGTATAACTTACAACAGGGGTTCTCAAATTTTTTAGCACTGGGATCCACGTTTTAGAATGACAATCTGTCCAGATCCACCAGAAGTGATGTCATGGCCGGAAATGCCATCATTATTTCCAGGCTCAGGAAATGCCAGAGCCTGCTGCTTTCCTGAGAAGGCAGCTATAAGTTGGATTATTTCTCAGCCATTTTCCAATAACAAAGTGAATCAAAAAGAAAAAAAGCCTATGTACAGCCATGACATAAGGAAAACAGTCACACAGCCCTCCCCCCTTCCAGCACCCTATTTTCCCATATTTTCAATATGGCTGCTCTAGGTGCTTCACAACTCACCTGAAACTGGTTTGCAACCCATTGGTGGGTCCCAACCCACAGTTTGGGAACCACGGACTTACATTCTAAGAGACAATCCAAAAGCACAAGGTCTTTAATACTCAAGATTAAAGGCATATATCTGTCCCTACTACAAGAAAGAGAAAGATTTTAAACTTCTGAATTATGGATTACCATGGACCTGGAAGAGTGCATGCTGCTGGATGTGGAATGGCCCCCATAGAAGAACTACAAAACAGAAATACAAAACAATGAAAATCAGTAAAATCAAAACATGGAGATGGAAAAAAATGACAAGCATGAACGACAAACTCAAAAACATAAGTTCACATAAGCTCTCATTTGTTGGAACCTGCTATGAATAATCACTCATTGCTGCCATTTTGCTGGTGTGAGGGAAGTCATTCAACCAATCACTAGTATTTATATACCGCTTTTCAACACAAAATTCACAAAGCGGTTTACAGGCAAATAATAATATTAAAGTTAAATGGCTCCCTGTCCCAAAAGGGCTCACAATCTAAAAGGATGGAGAACACCACCAGCAACAGCCACGAGAAAGACACTGTGCTGGGGTGAAGAGGGACAATTGCTCTCCCCCTGCTAAATATAAGAGGAACACCACTTGAAAAAGTGCCTCTTGCCCAGTTAGCAGGGGTCGATAAGGGTTCATAAGTCATTCCCAGTCTTATGAAAATTTCAAGAAATTTGCATCCATGAAAATGTTCCACTACATGAGTACTGGCCCTCAGATAGCAGGAAACAATCATGAAAATCAAATGAGGAACATACAAGCATAGCTTTCGACACATGAAACATACTAGGGTGAATGCAAGACATTTTGTATGCAGGGTGCATCATAATCTCAGCCCCTTGCATGTTATGAAGCTTCATGCAAGCTAGACGTCAAACCATAACAATGTTCCCTTCTTTTATAGCATTCCAAGTCAATATTCCTAGATACGTTATGAACTCTTCTGTGCTTAGCTTTAGCCATGATCTCTGGGATGAATTTTGAAGTTAAATGTACTAAAAACACAGATGATATACTTCAGTTTCTGGACATTATATCAGGCGGAACTCAGAAATTATGGTGAATGGTGTACCAAATGACGCCAAACTGATATTTGACAATCATGTTTACATGTCAATTTTTAAAAGAACATTAACGTCAAGATTCCGGTAACATGGGGTAGCATCCCAACTAGTGTTTCTGATGTCAGAAGCTTCCTTCATAAATGCTCCATTTGTGCAATCAGTTCTTATGAGAGTGAAACATGCCTTCTGTTCACGGAGAAAGCTTCTGTTCATGGTGGGAACTTCTGATGGTGGAAGCATAAGTCAGGATGTGACTCGATGTTGGCTTACAAGACTGGAATCTGGGAGTCCTTCCCAAGGTGCCCCTGCATCCCCGTTCTCTTCCTCAGAACCTAAAGGAGTGGGCCCTTTTGCATGAATCTCTTAACAGCCACGCACAAGGAACAGATCCATCTTACATTTTCAGATTAAGGTTTTATTTAGGGCAAGGCTGTCTGTCCATTCTATTATTGTGATATTTGACTTGGGTGCCATTTCACTGAGTAGCCAGCTTCTGAATGCCCCTGGACAATGAAGTGGCTGGAGCAATGGGCAGCTTGGATGTGGGGAATTCCTGTTCAAAGCCTCACAAAGCTATGAAAATCACAGGATCACTTGGGGACATCCATCTTTTAGGTCAACCTGCCTTAAAGTTATTGTGACTCCAAAACGCTGCTCTGTGTTCCCTGGAGGAAGAACAGAATTCAAATAGAATAATAGCCACAGGGCTCAGGGTGCAATCCTAACCAACTTTCCAGCCCTGGGATAAGAGCAATGCAGCTCTGAAGTAAAGGAACAAACATTCCCTTGAGGAGGCCTCTGTGACTGCCCCCCCCAACTGCAGGATATAGCACCTGCCCCATTGGCACAGCTATGTAAATGCTAAAAAGTTGTTTGGATTTGGGCCTCAGTTGGCTGGCCTTATGGCTCAACTGTTGAAGGGGCTGTTAGACTAACAGAGCATATGTTCTCAACAATGTTCAGTGAGAGATAGTTTGACTTTAAAGAGCAGGTAAGTATCAAGATACAGGCCACAGGAGTGTGGGCAGGATTAGGCGTGCAATTTATAGTATTTATATTAGCAATATTATTATTGGATTCAGTGGTATCACAAGAATCTATGACATGAAATTAATTCACTCAAAACTCTACATTACCCTTGATTATGTCAGCCTTTTTGAACAGAGGGAAGACAAGAGGATAAACACAATCTTTTGACTATTTCAGATTTAAACATGCAAATGTTTCAATCCTGCTGAATTTAACGTATGTGGGAATTACGTACTGATGTACTTAGGTTTATGATCACCCACTCTACAAAATTTTATAGTACAATGCAGCTATTATGGCGGCCATGTTAATGGTGACCTCTAGTGGGCAAGTCGTATGTTCCAGGGAATAATTAAAGTGGATTTTCCATTGAAGAAATTGAAGGCAGAGAGCTGCAAAGGGACTGCAGGAAGATATGTGCATTGTAATAAAGTGACACCTAGTTCATTTTGAGCAAAAACTCTTTTTTGCTAAGTTAAAAATGTGTCATACTATTTGTAGAATACATGATCACATTTAAACAAAAAGGAATAAACCATTTAGTAACAGTCTCATATGCAAAATATATCTATATATAGGGTTTATCAACAGGATCCATTATTCAGAAACAATATTTTTACTCTGTGGGGATAAATTCAATTCCAAATTGCCTCTAGCCAATAGTGTTGCTTATCTCTTTCTCACCTGACCATGCAAACATTAGCAACAACAGGGGTTGAAATTTACAGCAAGCACTTACTGACTAATGGCAGTATGGAGAGAAAAACCCAGCTATGACAGTGAATGAACACTCGGTAGGTAACTGTAACCAATCACAGCCCTCTGACAAGTGCCATCTGTTTATGAACATGCAGATGTTACATTTTTAAGGTATATATTTATAATGCACAGTGTGTGATATAGCCCTCAGAATGGGCTACTAGAATGAGTAAGATGTTCTGTCACACTGAGACTGTGATGCTACTTTTTTTTTTTAAAGGGCCATTTTGATTACTGCGATTATGGATTCAGGAGAACTAACTTGTGTTAGTTACCTTGGAAACAACCCTGGAAACCAAGCTAGTAAGAAAGAGAGAGCACACCAAAGACAAACACACACATTTATCGTATTAGGAATTCTCTACTTGAAGACTTAAATTCAAACAGTGTGCTAGTGTGCACGCGTGCGCTGGCGTTATCTAATAAAACATGCAGACTTTTAACAACTACATATGGACAAGAGTCATTTTCATTTCACCTGCTCACTACCACTTAGCCTCCCACGTCTCTAGAAAAAAAATAAATTATATAAGCAAGTTCAGCCAGATGCTGAAAACAGAATCAAATATTACATATTCTGGAATAAATGTAACATCTTATATTCATATTGCTATTATTTTGAATACAAGCAATTCAAGCAACAAAGGTCTCACATAGACAAGGCATACGAGTTACTGCTTCCAACTTGGGGGAAAACTACACCCACCCCCTTCCCTTTGCAAATTATTTGTTAAGGGTATGAGAAGGGGTTGGTGAAAATAGAGTCCAGATAAAGTCACTTGCACACACCTAAAGTACTTCTATCAACACAACGCATGACGGCTTTGCTGCTCTTCCCTTCTGAACATAGCCCTTGATGCTGCATTGGAAGCTCCTCCATAAAGTTCCTCACAGCATCCCAGAGCAGTTTTTGGGGGGGGCACAAAGGGGCTGCAGTAGGAAGTGGGGCTGAGCATCCCTCATTGCATGCAGAAGCTTATGTACGGCTCTTTGTTCCAGCAGCATCTTTGTGGTGCGTCCTAAGATGATCTAAAAGCTAGATAAATGCTACAGATCAGTTGTAATGGCCAATAAGTAAAGAGCTCTATGAACCTGTCCTTAGTTGCCCGAAGGTAAAAGCAGAGACATGTTTTCACCTGCTTCATCTCGCTCTTCAGCCTAGTGATGCCACTTCTTTCAGTTTTAGTTGCTCCTGTATGATCCACCTCATGAATCGATATAGCAGGGCTCGATGTATAAGAATCCAGAGGACGCACTTTTGGAAAGGGGTGGGGAAATAAAGGAACCAGCTTGTTATAAAAATTAAACCTCAACAAAAGCCACTTTAAAATAACAATGAAAGAAAAGTATATTACTGCTTCGTTCAACTCCAAACTCTTTTCCACTGAGAATATGGTGAAGGAGATTTTTCATATCAAAGGGGCTAAGGTTCATTAAGCTTTCTGATGCTTCTTCACCTAGGGAAGAGAAAGGAGAGAAATTAAAAGTTGAAGATGGAATTGCCAGTAGCAAGAACCCCTGCTAACTGGACAAGAGGCACTTTTTCAAGTGGTGCTCCGCTTAAATTTAGCAGGGGGAGAGTAACTGTCCCTCTTCACCCCTGCACAGTCTTTCTAGTGGCTGTTGCTGGCGGTCTGCCTTTTTTTTAGATTGTGAGCCCTTTTGGGACAGGGAACCATTTAACTTTATTATTATTTGCCTGTAAACCGCTTTGTGAACTTCGTGTTGAAAAGCGGTATATAAGTACCTTGATTGATTGATAGTGTGTTTTCAACAACACAGTTCATTCACACTGAATAAATGGCTAAGGCAAGTTGGCCATAAGGCATGTCTGTACCACTTAAGAGCAGGCTAGGCCGACACAAGCCTGAGCCAGGAACCAGCAGCAGGTAAGGCCAGCTGAATTTGATTGGTGCGGGCGGGGGGGGGGGGAAGGCAGAGAGTGGTGGAGGGAGGGTGGCGAGTTGGTGAATTCGTAGGTGGGCCAGCCCTGGAAGGGAGATAGAGACAAGATCTGGCACTTACACCAGATCCTAACCCCCATCCCCGACCCAGTCAGCCTTGCACAGGCCACTCAGAGTTGCACCAGCTATTTTGCTAGTGCAACACAAAGTAGTCCTATTAGGACTGCTGGGACCCTAATATCCCAATAATATCCTAATAATAAGAGGAAAATATCCTCTTACTCCAAGGTGGCCTCCAGCTGCCTACTATACTGTGCTGGATATAACGCAGGCCTGTTCCAGCACAATATAGGATTGGGCAGCCAATCCTGTTTCTTGATTTGCCAAATGACTGACTAGCCTTGCTTTCAGCTCTGTCACTTTAATTAAAAATAAATACCAAGTGCAATCTTTTTTTGGGAGGATAATTCTTCAAGTGTTCTCCTAAGACAAACCCACACATTTGCTATCAGTACAAAAATGTTTTATTTTACCTCAAAGGGTACAAGCACCACCCTTTTTCTCTTTGTACATCACAGTAGCATTGTCACTGCTGAGTCACAGATCTCAGGTTCACATAAAGAATCCTATAAATACTGTTGCAAACCTTAAAGGGCTTCCTCCTATGCAGCTGAAAGTGGAACAACTTTCCACTTTACAGAAGACAAGTAGCACGTTGCCAAGGCAAACTGAAACAGTTTTACTGCAGTACTTTGCTATGCTTTTTATTCTTAAGAAAATAAACTTGTGAAATCGGCTGAATGCTTCACCAGGCATGTGACAGGGAATGCAGGAGCAAACAGTGCACTGTACCTACTTTAAAAAAACCATTCCTGTCTAATCCACGAACAGCATGTAGGCAAAGCTCCCAGCAGAAAGAATTCAAACCCTATAAAATTCTCCCAATTTCTGTTACAAAGGGCCACAGATATTCTGCTGGTGCAAGGTCTTAAAGACGGGTGGCAACTTTAAATCAATACTGATCTACTGTTGTCATGCTATTAAAAATGAAAACCAAAATGAATATTATAGTCCTTGTGTAGAACTTGGAGGATCTTACATTTATGGTCTGGATTCTAGGCTACATGTCACTTACCACTGAAACAGAACATATTTTTGGCATATTGCATTCAGGACGATTAAAAGTGTAACAGATGACAAGATGGTTTAATTTTATATCTTGCATGAAGCCATGCCCTTGCTGTTATGTAATAAAACACTATCAGTTATAGCTAAATGTTTGAGAAACACCATCAAAAGAAGATGGAAATTTTTTTAATAAAAAAAAGATGATTCCCAAAAGTTTGTGTTCTAAAGAAGAACAAAAATGAGACAAGAAGGAACAAGACAAAAGGAAAAACTGAGACTGAATTTACCAGTTGGCTACACTGAACAGGCAGAGAGGAGGAGGTATAGGGTGAGATTGAATGCCCATCATAGCTACCTATCAAGCACTGATGCAACCAATTTCTAATTTAACAACATTCACTACGCTTTACACAGAAGGAGAGAACAAGTTCCTGCCTTGATGGGCTTACCAGCTAGTTAGACAGAGGAAGAAGAGATAATTGAGGAAGAAAATGATATTCAGTTACTTATGTTTAGTTACTGTCAGGAAAGAGGCATAGTGCAAAGGCTTCAGGGATGTTCTGAGTCAACATTATCTTGCAGGAGCCTTTGGGTACACAAGTGCTACAGAAAGACTCCCAGCCACCCAGGATGGTGGGAAGTGGGCAGAGACAGTGCTGACAAGTGGACAGTTGACCAAGACATGGGGTCAACTCAGCAGAGGACCAAACTCCTGTATATCTCGTGGGAATCAGGGACAGGAGATCTGCACATGTGTGCAATGTGCTTCTTTATTTGGTTAGTATCAGGAGGGGTGCAATGATGTTGGTTAGGACTCAGCCTTGTCTCCAGGAGAGTAGGTAGCTAAAGGTACAGCCTTGGAGGGGAGGGGAGGGGAGAGAAGGAACTGGGTAAAGGGAAGATTTTCCCTTTCCCTCGCCCCATGTCTGAGGCCAGGAGCAGAGGGAATCCCAGGGGCCTAAAATGAAAAAGCTAAGTTTTAGGAAATAAAGTAAAGGAATCCACTTGAGGTGGATTCAGGAGTGGATGGAGTAAGTGAAGGCATTGGGTCACAAGGGGAAATGATTTTCGAAGAGAGCTCAGAGGGAAGGGGACTCAGATGAGCCAATACAAGATCAGCAAGGAAGAGGTTGTAGAAATCAAGGTGAGAGATTATCAGGGCCTGCACTAGAGATTTTGCTGAGCGGTTAGAGGGGAGGAAATGTATTCTTGCTAAAGGAGAAGAAACACTTGACAACAGACTAGATACGGGGAATGAAAGGGAATGAGGAGATCAAGCCAAGACTTTGAACTTATTCAGCAGGGTGGTGAGTACCATTATCAGTGGATAACAAGAATGTACAAGGAGAGGAGGCAGGCAGGAAAGATGAGAAATTCAGTTTTGGACATACCAAGTTTGAGGAACCCCACAGGTGGGGATTTAGACTGTGGACCATATATGTTTTATTACTGGATTGTGGTAAAACTGGTCTCACCTGAACAATTCAAGCTACGAGCCAGTTCTGTGGCCATCACTTGAATGATTAGTCCAATACGGAGTCTGAGCATCTCTGCAAAGAGGCTGGGCTGCGAACGGACATACATAGCCAAGTAAACCATAATTTCCTATGAGGCAGGAAAGAAAAATGGGTTATATAGGCCTATATCTTGATTATGAGACTTGCAACACAGTGGCCTGGTTCAGATATAGCTGTAAGTGCCAAGAGAACATGACTCTGAAAGCCATGGGCTTGTACTCCCCACTTGTGTGGGAGAAGAGAAGATTTAAACTTCCACTTTAGAACAAACTTCAGTTTCAGGTTACATATGAGCTCACAACATTGGTTTGCTCGATCTCTACTCTGTTAACAAATCAGAATATCAAAACACAGTTTGATTCTGATTTGTTTCCATTTACAATAGGAAAAACAAATCCTGCACATTCATATGTATTAAAACAAATCCCCCAAGTTCATATGTATTGATCTGGAACTGTGGTTTGTCCTAAAGGGAATGGTTTTAAATCTCTTCCTCCATGGCATTCCTATGGGGGTGGAAATGCCTGAGCTCCAGTGTAACGTGGCCACTCCCCCTCACCTTAAAAGCCATTCAAGGCATCGGATGCTTTGCTCTCCACGGCTCTGGAGGCAAGAGGGAGAGGTTGCGTTACACAGACTCCTGAAAAACTCAGCATTTTGCCACCCCTGGAGGAATGCCACTGCTTTTTCCTCTTGTAAGTAGGAGGGGAAAGTGTACAAGCCTGCATTTTACAAGCTCCTTCATGTAATATCATTATCATTTCATCTCAATCAGGTCAAAGTGAGAAACAAAGCCATTTCTTCAGGATACAGAAAAGCCTCTTTCTATATTACCTGCGTAAGAACCGCAATGCTGATGTCGTGGCCACTGGCTTCATAGATAAGTTTGGTCAGTTCTTCAGGTGGCAGAGGGCTAAAGAAAATTAACTGGTCAATTACAGACTTTGTCAGTTTCACCAACAATCCACCACAGTTGTTTTTGTCATTCTCCTGGAAGAGCTATCCAATAGCCTGACTTGTTTAAAACTTATTTTGCACCCTGTTATACTTACCTGATGAAGGAGCCTTAATTATTCAGGTTATACCCTGAGCACCAAGCCACCACTTTGCTGTTGCTAATCAGTCTCCCCAAGTTTCCTTTCCTCTTGATTTCCTCGTGTGCGATCCTTGTTCTTAGACCTTGCTAAGGTCTTACCTACCTTCTTCCCTAGGTCTACGCATCTTGCAAAGTTGATCCATGACTCCCTTAGCATTATTTAAATTACAACAATTGTTCTGCAAAATCCTGTACAGCTTTGACTTCTGACCCAACATACACCAAATCAAAGTACACAACAGCATAAAGCATTACTTTTTCTGAATATAACATTTCAGCATAGATGCTAAGTAGTCGCAAATCACATAAGGAAGTCCCCCCAAAGTGTAATAACTAAGGCCGAGACCAATATGAACACTTACGCGGTAATTGTTTTTTCACGAGGCTGTGGTGGCAGGCCCACTGTAAGTTGCTTCTGGTGAGATAGAAGGTCTGTGCATGCCTAACAATGGACCAAAAAAAAAAAAAACAGACCCAAATGACTTAAATTCTACAGCAACCAAGACTTGCTCTTCTTTTAAATTCAAAAATTCTGCACAACTTGAATGAGCTATAAATGCAGGTCCCAGTCCAGACAGGAATTAAGCATACAAAAGCAGCTTCCATAAACAGATTTCCTTGCTGAATAGGGAACCCCAGGCTTGGGCTGCTTGAGTGCTGTATCATTGCACATGACTACGTTGCTGCACAATTGGAGAGTGGAGGCTCTTCTGAGGTCATGCAATACGTTGGACTCCAGGATCTTGGGCCAAAGATGGCAGCCGCCAAGATGAAGCAGCAGGAGGAGGAGCGTGGGAAGGGATAAAAAGGAGAGACAGAGGCAAGGAGAGAGAAAAAGAAGAGAGGGTGGAGAGACAAGAAGACACTTGAAGAAAGAATGGCAGAACCATCAAGGATTTGAGACAAAGAAGGATGGGTGGAAAGCTAGAAGGATAGCACTTGCCTCTAGGTGAGACAAAGAAACATGTAAGAGAGGTCAGGAAGAATGGGAAAAGGGATGAGTCTAGTGGCACAAACTTTGATCACTGGACCACTCTCAGGTGTGGGAGTCCGAGACCCACCTCACAGAAAGGTAACAGAGGCACCTTCCCAACAAGGGATCTCCAGATCCCCAAAGAGAACCACCACAGGTAGAGGGTAAATCACAGGGGACCAGAAGTGATAGAGCTGGACTAAGATATGCTCCTAAAGTAGAAATTGAGGTAGATATACACTGGGATTAAATAAGCTAACAATTTGCTATTAGACTGTGACCTTATTGTGGGATAAAACCTCTTTGTTGCTAGAATCAGCTGAAACATTTTTCCATCCGATTTTTTTTTTTAGAGGAATACCTAGTAAGCCAATAGAAATGTTGCAAAATAATCCCTCAGGTCCATGTTGCCTCCTTGTGAGGAAGCCATGGGGGGGGGCAACATCACAGTATCTCAGTTGGGGCCCATATGATATAGTCATACCCTCATGCATGGTGTTTTTCCCCTGAATGTTTATTTCCAAACCGAGTTTATTTTTACAGCATGCAGTATTTGTTACTTTTCTATCAAGTGCTGCCCAAATAAATACTTAAACAGCGGCAATGAGTGGCAACATAAAACATGAACACTCTTTAGTGACTAACAATTCAATCTTACGCCTCAGAAGTAAGTCCCACTGAGTTTAATGGGACTTTCTCCCAAGTAGGGTTATATAGAAGATTGCAGCCCAAGGCATTTTTTCCCTTCATTGAAGAGAGGAAGTGAAACAGGCCAAGATATCTATTTGCAGGGTACCTCAGCAAGGACTTCCACTCTTTTTTTGAGTATGCCAGAGATGTAGCGGATCAAGCCCCATTCTTGGTGCAGGCCTGCTTTACTGTAGAGCTCACTGAGAAGACCATGAACTGTAACACCGCACTGGCCATAGAGCTGCGTTTCCCAGTCAAGACCCCTGCAAAAAAAAAGTAACACTTATGGCAAGAATGAAGAGAGAGCTGGGTATTTTCCTTAGAGCACAATCCTAACTTAGAGTATTAGGCCAGCAAAGTTTGGCTGGCAGGGACACTGTAAAGCATGTCTGGACCACTATCAGAGTCACAGAGACCAGCACACAGACGTGTTCCATCCTCCCTGACTCCAAGAGTGGTCCAAATGAGCTTTATGGTGGCCCTTGTGCCAGCCAAACTTTGCTGGCCTAACTCCAGGTTAGGATTGCACCCTTAGAGAGGCCAGGGAAGTCGCTAAAGCTGTGATGTTTAAAATCATTTGAGAATCCAAGTCTGAATACAAATTGATAGGCTTTTGACCTTTAATTTCCCACAGTCACTTTGAAAAATCACAGCAAGGCAGTTCTCGATTTAGGCATTATGAGCAATTCAAATGAAGTCAAGAGCATGATTCATTGCTTCAGTGTTAAGCAGGTGCTTGCGCGTTTCCTCCATTCATGCTCATAAGAACTTTGCGTGAATGTAGCTTCTAGTCCTAAGATAGCAGCCCATAGAAACAATAACTATGCCACTTCCCTCTGCCAAAACAGGTAGAATGCTCCAACTCTACAAAATTAATATGGAATACTTGACTAGAAATCACAGTAGGCAGTTCCAACAGTTTAGTGGAGGTGTTAAAAGGCAACAGAAAAAAGGAAGAAAACACCTTTTTATGTAGCATTATGAAAACGTAACTGTCAGAACGTATAATCTCAAGATCCAACTGTGCAAAGCTTTTCCCATTTACCTATGGAGAGGGAAAGATCTGAACACATCCTGTACATTTGTGGCCCTACTCCTACTCAAAAGTAAACAACCACCAGTGTGCTTGGCAGCAATCTTGTGCAAAATTAGCATAGCAGGGCCTATTAAAAATAATAAAGCCAGGATAATATATAAAATACTAAGACACTTACTTTATTAGATACAAGATATATAATATGTCTGCCTGGTCATGTAAAGTAGGACATTCCTTGAGCTGCCCAACTAATTTCTCACAATCCAAATCGCCGTGAGCGTCTTTGGGCAACTGAAGAACAGGCTCCGGGTCCTGTTAATCAAAGACAAACATTGAATGACCCGAACTCCAAAGGGCCTGAACATGAAAGGCTGCACCAGAACTAATTAGCTATGGCTGCTATTTAGCAAACGTGATGGGAATAGGAACGAATTGAAAGATTTGTAGCATCTTCGTAGTTGTCATGTTTCGTCCAAGCAAACTTTATTCAAGATAGATGCAATATAAGGGAGTAAAGTGAGGAATTTCAAAGCTGGTTATGGTGTTTCCCTTTTGTCCACACACTTATCCATATTCCTCCCTACCACCATAGGGAAACATAATAGAGCACACATACATCTTATGCACACATGTGTCATCCATAGTGATAATGCATTTATTTACCAATACAGTTTCACATATGCATGTGTGTGCACATACTTTGTTATTCATATCTCCTCTCTTTACAATATTCTTCAAATATATTCAAGCTCAAAAGAATCCCCACCAGCAATAGAACTAGCATGGATCAGTGCATCAAATACTGCACTGAGACCAAGCCTCTACAAAGAGCCTATTCCCAAGGGCTCCATCACCTGCGGTACACATGAACCACTGGCTCCAAGGGTTGCGAATGTGCTGTAAAGTGTGTTTGCAGCATCGGCGAGAAGGGAGGCCTCAGCACCGCACTGAAGGCTGGCTAGCACTCATCCAGCACTGGCCAGGGGTAAGGTATTGTGGGGCAGGGGATGTGGGGAGTGGGCAGAATGGGGAGATGACTGGTCCTGGGAGGGGGTGGAGATGGTGGCAGACGCTGCCCTGTGAATCCCCTCCTTAGCAAGGTGGCCCAACACGGGCCTCTTCCATTCTGCGCCCATTAAAACATGAGTGAGAAGCCAAGGAGACCCATTGCTGCTGGCTGCAGTCTCCCCAGGGCCAGGGAGCAGATTGCCGCCGCCTCCCATGACTGTCGCCTTTCCCATTCATCTTAAGCAGCCTCTTGCAACAGCATTCTAAAGCTTTCAGAACACCTTTAAACAATACTTCCAGTTTTTGTTGAAAAACTGGAAGTATTTACAGGTGCTCTGTTGCCCAGAACACTTTCGGCATGCGATGGGACATTGCACATGGGCTGTGGTGGGTGCAGCCCAGATACAATTCCCCCCCCCAAGCATAATGGTAGGACCATCGCTGCAGTATAGTAAGCAGAGAGATGCGCATGCATGGCGTCTTGATTCTTTTCCTTGCAAGTTGCTTTCGAAAAATAGGATAATTTTAAATATACATCTACAATGAATTTTTAAACAGATCAGGGTTGAGAGTAAAAGGGGGAGAAAAGCATTAGTGTTTTATTCTAAAAAGCAAGGTCAAGTCACAACATTTTCGAATACAGGTATGCCGCAGTATCCGCGGGAGATAAGTTCCTGGCACTCCCTTGGATATCTGAAACAGTTGATTGAGAGGGAACCCTATGTTAAATATAGGGTTCTCCCTTGCCCACTCCCTGAGAAAGAAGGTTTTTTTAGCAACCCAAAGTAAGAATAAATGAAGCTAAGCCCTCCTCCTCGATCCGTGGGTAATTGAAATTGTGGATACTGGGCACCTGTACCGCTATGCTAGTTTGCACACCCTAAATAATGAGATAGAATGCAAATTCCCTGGCTTTCAGGAATCATTCTATATCTGCTATAGACCTCAGACCTATTAGCATTGCAGTATATATCCTTAGTACTTTAACTTTTAGCGACTTGTCTAAAAGCAACTAATATCTCACAAATCTATTAACATTTTTCTGCCTCAGGAGAGAAGCACTGTGGAAGCCTTCATGTGAACCAATCAGTTGATGCCCTCCCCAGCAATGAAACAGAATTCCTTTTTGTTTTCTTCCTATTCTTTGGATTCACATCACCTTGACATGATTACGTCTCCTCTTTGCACTCAAGATCATACAAAGCAATAAATTTCAGGAGCAACTCTAAAATCAATAACTGAACTAATTTTGCACAATTGAAATGAAACACAAATTTGTCTAATGCAGTTAACACTAATAAAGTTCATTTCCTCCACTGTTTAAAAGTCTTCCAAAGATAAGTAACTACACATCACAAATGAACACAGTGACCTAGGGCCAGTCACCATCTCTCAGCCTAACCTACCACACATGGTTATTGTGAGGCGAGAAGGAACTATGTACACTCCCAAGTGGTGTTCCTAGAAAGGGAGCAAAATGTAAAGTTTATCAGAAACCTGAATTCCTGTGTAAAGCTGCCCCTCCCCTTTACCTTCAGAGCTATTTGCAGCTCCTACAGGCAAGCTTCCAAGCTGCAAATGGCTCTGAAATTTAGAGGAAGGGGCCACTTTACGCAAGAGTTCGTTCCTGAAAAAATAGGGTTTTGCTCCCCATCTATGAATGCCATTGACACCACCCTGAGCTCCTTGGAGGAAGGGCAATATAATAATGTGGGGGAAAAATAACAGCTTACTTCATCTTCCACTGAATGTGATGTCAACGAGGAGTCAACGAGGTTCAGAGATTTCCGGTGGGTGTTTAAAACCTTTGTAGGCAAAGACATTGAAACATCTGGAAAGCAAACAAATATCAGGCCTTTCTAAATAGACAGAACAGCTGTTGTAAAAATCCGAAGTCCTCTACAAATCAAAGCATGCATGATATTAAGGGCCAACTGTTGTAGCTAATATTATCCCAGAGTTTGTTGGGGCAAGCGGCTCTCTTTTGAAGTTTGGGTTTTTTGCTGCCACTCTGCTACCAGCAGCAGTTGAAACACTGACTATTTTTCCCTTCAACAGATGGTTCCTGCCACTTGCCATCTTTCCCTCCGGAATGCATGAAGTAGGATCACTTCCTGGCACATTCTGGAGAGAACAGAATAATTGACTAGGAAGTTCTTAGTCTTTCAAGTGCTGCTCAAGTTGCTGCTGCCTGTTTAAAAAGAAATTAATATATTTAAACTTCGTTGCAGGCTACTTTTTGCTCAAACACAAGAACTTTGGATTTGGATATTTTTGCTCCGCCTCTCACACAACCTCTCACACAACCTTCTTGCATAAGTCTCCTCTGAGAAAACTAGAGCCTTCTGGGATGCTTTGGATTCAGTGCATTATATAAAAAGGCATACAACCAAACACCAGTGGCCGTGCCCCCCCCCCACGAAAAACTGCATTGAAAAGGCTGCTTATAACGTTGCACAGCAGGCGGTGGAAGCAGGGAAGTGTTCCCCCCCAAGTTGGTTTTCCTGAGATAAAAGGGATTTGATGTCACACATTTGTATGGGCTATGTATAGAGGTCCTTTGAACACAGACCAGTTTGCACTGAATAGTAAAATCTATTAAAATAAAGGCAGAATGTTTTGACTGCTACAGGCCACGGTGCTAGAAATGAAGTGTGTCCACATTACTCTAACGTTCACATTTTTTCTAGTGTATCCTAGTGCTTTGCTCCTACTCTCATGCTGTTTTTCAGTTTCCATTCTAGTTCTGGGTTCTAAAAATGAGGAACCAGCCTTCCACAATACCTCTCAGTTTGAATAATGACCATTGGAACAAGCATTTTACAGCTTACTTCATGCCCACCAGTCTTTTGTCCCACATTCCTCTCACTTTTTTATATATCTTTTTCAAGCCAACTGAGCTCATTTCCCCACAACTGATGAGAAAAGCAAGATCTTTACACCTTTTCATTCTCTTTCCTAACTTTTCATATGCTGTCATAAGGGCTAATGCGGTCATTAGCATCAATAACCGTGACTCAAAAAATGTAGCAATTGACCAATTTGTACATGCCGTCACATGGTTCATTTCAATTACAGAACTTACATTTTAGTGCAACAACCTACCCCCAAAATGACACATTACTTTGTGGGATTAATGTCATAACAGCACTGGAATATTTCCTTGTAACCATAATTGGTGCCATAGTAATTCAAACTTTCCTTTGCAATAATAGCATCTGGCATTTACAAGCATTCCATCTGTGAAAGGGTAGGAAACATTTTAGAATGTAAAAACTCACTTGGAACTTCCAATCCCTTCGCCTTGGCCATGATTGACAGTATCTCTCTGGTGGAATGAGCAGCACTAAACACATGGGGCGAACTGGCACTTTTTGAAATTGGAGGCAAGAAGCATTTGAGAGCTGTGCTCTGCAACATACTGTTTATATACTGGTCCAGTTCATCCTGGCTTTCTGTCAAGACAAAGGACGCTATTTGAAAATAGAAATGTGCTTCCTTCTGCTCCTCATTATCTTTCTGATAGTTGGAAAAAGCAACTCGATTTAAGTTACAGAAATAGCCCCCCCATAAAAAACCCCATTTTCTATTAAAAAGAAATAGTGAACAGATGGGCTTAGTCAGACCATGGTTGGGAATTGGAAATAAGGACATGCTGAAGATTGGCTCAAAAGCTGAGAGAGACGTGACTTGCCGAAGAGCCACAGCTATTGTATCTACTTACTGTTGTGGCCTTCCTTCCTCCAGTTCTGCTGACAGTTCCTCTAAGGCTCTTGCTCTCTCTAAGGCTCTTGCTCTCTCAAACAACTGCTGTCTAATACACATTACTTCATTTACTTAAATCCATCTCTTTTTTAGTTGCTATATTTCTATCCCACCTTTCTGCCCCTACTGTACATCTTGCTTCCCTCCCTTTGCTGCCATTACCCACATTCCAAAATTTAGATAGCAAGCTTCCCACTGCAGGGACCTGACACTTTACTAATTCATTAATGGTATTGCAAATACTAAATGGAAAACACCAAAGAAATGCTTAAAAACAACATTTCATTGGTCTTGCTTGGCTTTTCTTTAATTGGCCTGTTTTTACCATATCAAAAGATTCTGTGCCTCATCCAACAACAACATCATCAGAAATTCTCAGACAACTTTTAAGAGTCTGTCAGAATGCACTCAGGGAAGGACCATACCTCCGTGGCATCCACAAGCAAGAATATCCAGTTTTAATCCCTAGCATCTCAAGTTGAGGCAATAGGGCTGAGAAATATCCTTGCCTTTGACCTTGGGAAGTCACTGTCATTCAATGGCATATCTAGGGAAAAAATCACGCCCATGGCAAGCATTGAAATTGCCCCTGTCCAAACAGAGAAGGGGAGATTCATGGGATGGGAAGCCAGCCCTGTCCCACCAAGTGAATTTATGCAAAAATCCGTAGATGTTAAAAAAGAAATGAAAGATAGCATTCCGTCTCTGTAGTTGGCCTGCTGGGGCACCGTGTGGAAATGGCCAGTCCTGGAAGCTCCCTCCTGCCTGAAAGCAAGGTCCAGAATTTTTTCCTGCAGGCATTTTCCTCTTTTTGGAGGCCCCCTGAAACTACAACTACCACTCCACCAAAACGTTTGCAAAACTGCTGTAGGGCCCAATCCAAAAGGCCTGCTGGGTCAATGCATGTGGCCTGCATTGGCCCAATGTGGTTGCAGATGGGTGCTGGGCCAACACAAGCAACAGTGTCAGCCTATGAACACTGGGGGAAGCCACAAGTAAGTTGTCACCGCGCCAGCCGAGTACAGCCAGCATAGGGCTTTTCTGGGTGGGCAGAGGGAAGACAGGAAAGAGGCAGGGAGGAGGCAGAATGGGGTGGGGGAGGGAGGATGTTCCGGTGGGCAGGGTGGCCTGGGGAAGAGTCTGGATCCGGCAGTTATACCGGATCCAAATCCCTGGCCCCAGACGACACAGCCCCAGTTTGGGCTATCGCAGCCCACTTGCGCCTGAAGACGTGATCTAACTCAAAATACGTTGCCATGTTTTAGAACATGGTGTGCTTATTTTGAGATGTGCTTATTTTGGAAGTTACATATCTAAATAGTGCATTTATGAAAATGAAAATCATTACCACCTTTGACACAGAAATCAGTATAATCTTCGAGCTCATAGCCACTTTCAGGACTAGAATAGCCTCCACTCTCATCATCAAATAGCTTCCCATCACAATCTGGGTCTAGAAAACTTAGGTTTGTATAGAATGAAGTGGTAAGAAAGTCTGAAAGCTTGCCCAGTTTCACCCTGAAACAAACAACAAATTGCATGAAGAAGAGTTGCCACATTATTTGTACAACATGGGGAAACGCTTCCAAGAACCTACAAGATCCATAATCGCTAGACTGTTGCGTTTCTGACTCCTATTTAGGTTAGACTTATCCTTCCCAAATTTGTCAGTTAAATGTGACAACTACATGGTTGTCCCTAAACTTCAGGGACAGTGATACTAGAGGCAAATAAAGGCCCATCACCATTATCTCCTTACGAACTTCCAGAGGACTCTGATTAGCTACTGTAGTAGATAAAATGCTGGATGAGCATTTTGGTGTGGTCCAGAAATGCAATTTGTATTTGTTATGGCTACAATATTTAGAAGCAGGAATGCAATGCTTCAACCTGACTTGCAACTCCTCTTTATGTTTGCTTTCCTTGTATTTCTAAGAAACTTGAACACACCAACTCTAAAATGTTTCATACAGGTACGGAGGCAACTCATCATGCTGCCAACAACAACAAAATTGGCCAAATGTATATGAAGATCTACATAAAAGAAAATCAGTCCTTATCAGGAAAATTAGGACAGTTATCACAGTTTCCCAGATGTTTAAGAAACTTTAATCCAAACCATTTCTCAAGATTCTTACTTAACTAACTTCATTCACTCACATCACTTTATGCCACTTGTCTTGTAAAAGTCCAACAAAACTTAATTTTGTTTAGCAACTCTAAAATACATACAACTGGGGATGTACAGTAGCAATGGCCTCCAATCACAATGATGAAAACTCGCAAAACAGACTAACAGTCAATCTCAACAAACAGTAGATAGGACCAAAAAGTCATGCAGCCTTTACACAAGGTAACAGGAGAGGAGCACTTGGACTTGAAGCAGGATTGATACTTACCTAGCCCCTCCGAAGTATCCATCCCCAAGTTTTCGTATAGTCGCAAGAATTGCTGGATCAATGTCAGAACCATCATCAGCTAAAAAAAGAAAACAAATGTACATCTTGGCAATAGGCTTCTTTTATTGTTACTCTGGTGCTAAATCCATTTATTGTTTGGTTTTGACATGAATTTTGTGGGGATTTTTGTCTTTTATTAGATGCACAATACAGGCTAAAGATATTCACAGAAGTCTCAGCAATAGCTTTCTGCAGCACGGGAGATACAAAAACTGCTGCTGCTATTCTACCTGTGTTGCATTCCTATGCACATTTTCCTGGGAGAAAGCTGTTAAACACAATGGGATTAACAGCCCAATCCTACACTGGCTGAATGCCTGGGCAGCCTGATTCCTGTGGCAGTCAGGCAGTTGCAGGCTGCAGGAAAAGGATATGTTTATCACCTTCCCCCATGGTAAGTGCACAAGGCAGGCAACAAGTCTACTCATTTTTGGGCTGGCGATTCCTCCCCCACCAGTCAGTGGTAAGCTATTTAGCCTGCACAGAAGCGAAGGCCTCCAAGGAAAGCAGTGAGTAAGGCCCAATTGGAAGGTCAGGACCCACAGGTGAGAGGTGTTGGTCCTGCCCCCATTCCACTCCTCCCCCAGAACGCCGTTCCAACCTGAAAGGCCACATTGTTGGCAAGTGGTGAACTCACTGCTCACTGGCAACAGGTGCTCCCTCTGGGGCGTGTGTGGCCAGCATTGCCATGGCGCCACTCCAGTGCTGGCAGTAATGACCTACCGCCAGCGTTGGAGGCACTTTATGGCGCCATATGAGACAGTTGCCCAGGCAATACGAGTGGATCACCCGCAACGAGAGCCTTAGGACTGGGCTTTTACTTCTCAGCAGGAATGCATAGGTTGCACTGCTAGATTTAGAGACATGAATCAGACAGAAGTGCTTTCAGAGTGAAATATACAGAACATAATCTTTGTGATATTCCTATCATAAATAGAAATATTTAAACTATTTATATATGATGCTCTCTATTGCCCCACAAAAAGTCTGGACACATAAAAGCCAAGCCAACATTTACAGAAAATAAACTCATCTTGAGCCTAGCAAATTTAAAAAACAGTTTTTTCCTCCATATATTTGCTAATTCTACATTTATTGGGGTGGTGGGAATATAAATATAAAAAAGGAAATACTGCTACTGAGTTTGATACAAACTCAGAAGAATTCCTGTAACAAAGAACTTGGATTCTGTTATAATGCTTAAGGAAGCACATTACTGACTTAGCATTGTATTGCTGATTGGGAACGTAAGGGTTGGCCTTCCGGTCATTCTCCAACGGGAAGTGAGATAAGCCAGCTCTGTTCGAATCATCTCCACAATCATCCGATTGTCTAAAGCCAGGTAAAAATGATGCTGATCTGTAAACTGAAAGTGAAGCACTCATGCATTTTGTTCTCAACGACTTGAACATCATGACCTTAAACATTATTTGGGCAAAAGCATAATGGTAAGTAAGGTTGCTCTGGCGCATCTTGTGAAATAAATGTAAGGATCAAGTCATTTATCTATAACAAATTGTCTGAAGCATCTGTGCACAGGTACCTCACGTGTACCTGTGACAGCATAAGAATTTCTGAGTGCTTGTTTCACATAGGAATGCCATGAAAAATTTATCACCAAAAAAAGTGCTAAGGATGCTCAAGGCTGTTCATTTTTCATTATTCATTTTCACCTCTTATCTTCAGCCAGGGCAAGTGCTGAAATGGCACAATAGAACTGAATGAATCCCACATTCCCCACTTCACCACAAACAGATCTCTAGTGAGAACTAGGCTCCCTGTGAGCAATCATGCAGAGGCCCAGTTCACATAGCTAAGTGGATGATTATTTGATTTGCATGCACAAGGTCTCAGGTTCAATCCCTGGCATCCCAAGGTAGGGCTGGGACTGATGACCAGTACTCCACAATGGCTCAGAACCTCCCCTGGCCTGCAACTCACCAAGTTGCTTCATCCTGTGCTCTGATAATATTCTCTCGATAAGAGCAAGGAAGAGGAAGGACCAGCAACAATCTTCCTCCAGCATCACTGCTGCAAGGTGGTGCTAAAGAAGGCAGCAAGGTGATGCAGGGGGCTTTGGTCAGCCTGTTCTGATTGATTACATTTTGGAAGGAGAGCAAACAGGAACAGTACATTTCCATCGCTTCTTGCAAACAAACTGACTGGGTGGAGCCATCCTGTGTGTTTGAAGCTACAGCCAAACAGGAAAGATGGAGGTGTGGAGATAGTGGTAAGGGGGTGTGGGACACTACGGGAATCACTGTAAGGCCACTTCCTCCTGTTTACCCACCCCATCACTTCTTTAAAGAGGCTGGGCAGCATGCCCAGAGCCTGACCTGCAGAAATAACTGAGTGGGCAAAACACAAGCAGCAGAAAGGGGGGGGGTGTTGGGGGAAGTGAAAAGTAAAAAGGAGGCAACAAATCAATACCACTTCTGCTTTGGCTGGACTTTCAAATGTAACATTGTAGTAGTGACTATAAACTTTGTAGTACATAGTAAATTTGTAGTACATGCACTAACTTCTAGCCTGTGCCATTCCTGCCCATTGTTGCATATATGCAACATTATCGGATACAACTAATAAAAAAATCATTTATGTTAAAGGCTATTAACAAAAGTAGGTTTCTATTTACAAAGTATATAAGCTTAAATTTATTCTTATTTGGTTCTATAAGCAATTAAAACAAAGTAGAATTTTTATCATTTCAGCGAAGAAGTGATATGTGAAAAGCAAAGCTGGGAGCATTTGGTCTTACAAACTCACCTGGGGGGTAAAGGTATATATTTGATTTCTTATAATATATAGTTTGGATGTTCCCAGGACACCAATGTGTCGGTAAGGTCTTCCACTCAATTTCATATGCTTGTTGCGGCCTGTTAATAAAAAATAGCTGTTATCAGGAATTACTGCTCTTGCACTGTATAGAAAACAAACTCATCCTACATATTAGAGAAAAATTTAAAATCTGGGACACCTTATCTAACTTGGGCTACATCATAAAAATCTTCATTTGTGAAACAAGTAGTGTAATGCTTCAACTGTTGAATAGCATGCATTGGACACAGGGTGTACAGCTTAATTCATGAAATCAGTCATTTCTTTGAGTAGTTCATGGAACTTATTAACTGCCTCTATCAGAACTGTTAAAAGGCATGCACAGAGATTTGGACCTACCAAGTTTGGCATATAGATGGCTCAGAATCCGTGCCGGTTGCACTCTGATTGGATAAATATCAGCAATGCTCTGAACATGGATTCCGTGATGCTTCAAGAGTTTCTTAATGTCATTTGTCTCGGCTAGAACAGTTACTGTAAACGAAAAATAAAGAGCAATGCTCAGTTCTTTTAAGCAGGATTATTCTCTGGCGGAACACTATAGGCAGTGTTTAGACAATAACAAACCATCCATCCTCACAGGCTTGCGCCAGGTGCATGCTCTCAACTCAGCATACTGTGGATCTTTAGCTTAACTGTGTGGAGGGGAGTTAGTCCAAACCAGTCCTCTGCAAACACAGCTAATACTATTCTAAATGTAGTATTACAGAAGGCTGTAGAGGGGTGGTTCAGACTAAGCACTCTCACATGATTAAGCAACATGGCCCCTGTGTGCCATATGGGGTTGGAGAAGACTCATGGTGTGCCTGCCCCACAAACACAGGGTCGGCAGATGAGGTATCATCCAAGCGGGTGCTTTATAAGCATCTTCTGGGGAAAAGGGTTTTTTGTTTTGTTTTTTGCTCATTAGACTAGTGTTTGATTGCTTAAGATAAACAAAGACAATGCTATTTAACAATTCCATATATACTTTACCTTTCCTGAGTTTTTGGAATGGGGTGGGAACGTTTCAGAGTGAAACGTATTAACCTGAACTAATCAAGGCAATACATGCAACACAAACTATTCAAATCTTGACACAGTTGGGAGTTTCATCCATCAATTGAAGCCCTCTTTCCTTTTTCTTTCTAGCTATTTGTTACCCTAGAACCACTGCCCAGATCAAACTAAGATTTCCTTCTGAGCAAATATGTAGAGTATTGCATTATTGGTTTAATTGAAACTAGTACCACAACAATTTGTTGCTATCACCTAACCAGCTGGATTGGGGCTCATATCTGTTTTATCTCTGTGACTTTAATAGAATGTTGGTTCAAATACTAACATTTTCACATACATCTTCAAAGAGGTTTTCTCAATTAATTTGTATAGCACATGTGTTATCTGTGAGTATGCCAGAAGGTTCTGATACAAAGGCACACTTGGTGAAGCATCTGTAACATATATTCAAAATGCAGTACAGTCCCATCATGCCTACATCAATACGAGAGTATATAAACCTTGGTATATAAGGCTCTATTCAGCTGAAGGCTGAAGTGTTAACACAGGCTGTGTTTCATCACAACTACTTGGGAAATAACTGCTCAAAAACTGCAGGATGTCTTAACCAATACTGCAATGTGCAAAGCACTTTTAATTACACCGACGTGAACATAGAATGGGGAAACCAGAATAGCACTAACATCTTTCCGCATTTGTACAAAATTAATTCCACTTTTCAAAAATATGCTCCCACTCTAATTCAATGCTGATACCAAGAACTATGGATGACACCCACATGGTGTAATAGTTTGCACAGCTTCTCCCAACGCATATCTCGAGATCCAAATATCTACCAGAATTCTCATACAAACACAGAGCTCCTATATGTATAGACTTCTCCACTGACTTCAACATCAAGGGCAATATGGGGCTTATAACAAATGCACACACAAATCCCGGTCATTGAAGTGGAGGGGAGGAATCCTCTTACATACATGTATTAGAACTCCCATTTGTATGTGACCTGCTGGATGGAGGTGCGCGCATGGATGTGTGCTCCCATCAATCTTTGTCCCAACATTCACAGGATTAAAAAAAGCACACAAAAATAGCCACCAACCTTGGACAACAACATCAGGCTTAAAAGCAGTTGAGAATCTCCTATTTAAGGGATCGATTTCACCAGTAGCCAGAAATCCCTTTGAATGAAAGAACAAACAAGAGAAAAAAAATCAGGCCACTATCTTGCCTCCTGAGAGTGGCATGTAAAGAGCCAGAAAGGAACTTTCAGGCATATGCCAACTAACTGGAGGCCAGGCAGCTAGTGTTGGACTCAATACCCAAAGCCCATCTTTCCTCAAAAGAATGCTACTCTTCAGTTGTCATAAAATCACTTTATTTCATGTGTTGTATTCCTTTTCCTGTGGAATTTTGTCAGTTGGTGTAGTGCAAATCTGTGTTTCCTAAAGGTGGGCATATTAGCACCTCCTACAAGCAATTAAGCAAGGGTATTCCAGAGATCTTTCATTTGCATTGACACTTGCTGCTAGCTGCTGTCCCAGGTAGGGAAAGGAAGAGATCACATTTCAAAGAGATTGGATTGAATGATCAGGCAGCTGGCACTCCTCCAATCAGAGAGCCAGATGAAATCGTCCAGTTGAATGTTAACTTCCAAGCAGACAGAAGTCTCTCTCTTCAGTTCTTCTTGGGCCATCACAGGCTTTGGCACGTGGCTTGGGACAGGGAGAGCCACCAGAACCCTTGGGGAATGGAAGGGGAGACTAGGATAGGTACAAAAACCATAAGATTGTGTTGATTTCAGTCTCTGTGCCTCCTAAGTTCATTCAAGCTTTGCAGGCAGCCCCTCTGAGTTGAAGTGCATGTATGAGATTCTGTAGTACCTTAGCACCATCTGCTGGCCATCACTTGTGGTATTATTTCCACTAGGCTGTAGGTTTATAGGTTGATGCAATGCTTTTTTTGCTAAGCATTAGCAAAATGTTCTTGCTCTTATTTTTGCTCTTGTTCATTTGATTTTGTTATGTCTCATTTCTTTTATTAAACATTTAATACAACTTTTACATGTTTACTCTGAATCTGTCAAGTTTCTGCAAGGGAAAAAAAAATCACTGGATTTTCACATCTCCTTGCTGCAGGCGCTATTGTGAGAATGATTTTAATAGGAGACTCCTGAGGTCCAGTATAGCCTCATTTCCTGGGCAGATGGCAGCTGATTCAAAATACCAAGTCTTTTCCCTGATAAGCTGTGTATCCAACCACAGAAGAGAGGGGGAAGGGAGTGAGTGTTAAACACTAGGCATTACTGCCCTTCATCAGCATGAGATCACTGGGCATAGCTCCTCTCCATTGTGAAAGTAGTTGTAACCAGGAATCAGGATGAGAGCTATGACATCTATTGGCTAGAATGTCACCTGTGCATTGGCAAGCTATATCAAGATAGAATTACCTCTGCTAAGAGGGCACCAAGGATATATAATGACTGGCCCCAGAGATGAGGAACCTTTCCAGCTGGAACACGATCCACTGTGCGAGGATTCTCATACTCTTCATCCACCTGGCAGAGGAAGCAAATTATGAACACAGAAATACAAGCATGTGCAACACTGGATTTTTCCGCACTTGATGAAGGGCTAACCTGACCTGTGAACTGACTCCATTGAAAAGAATTGTGTTTATGGAGAGGAGACAGGGAAGTTCTGTCTTATGTTAGATCTCTGGTGGCACACTGACACATGCAAATCATCACTTGATATTGCCCTCATCAATTGATAAACATGCATCTGTGATGACTCCCAAGACCCGAGTGCCATCGGATTGTGATTGCAAAGCAGACTGCTCATTTAGGTGCAGTAAACATCTTAATATAGCCACACTTTTTTTTTAAAAAAAACTCATGATCTACAATTCATTATCTGGCATTTGGTGTCTGCCGCCTATGCCTCTGTAGCAGTATCTGTATTGTAAATAGTTTGCCCTCCTCCAATGGTTTCATTTATTTTACTTGGAGTTTATTTTATTGCTAGAGGTATTTGAAAATGGTGTTCTTTATTTTACTCAGAAGTAAGCCCATTGTGCTCAGTAAGACTTGGGCTGTAATCCTATTTTACTCAATGAAAACAAGCATTTCTATTTATTGCTTATTTTATTTTTGTTTTTATGTACTGCATATTTTAACTGATAATTATCAGCTGCCTTGGGCATATGCCCTGGCAGAGGAAAAGTGGGATAAAAATCTTTTAAATAACTATAGCCACATTTTAATTTAGCCTCCATTTCTTCCTCATGGTTCCTCATAATGGGCTCACTGGATACTGGTAAAGTGTGCCCATTTCTTCCTCCCTGCTTGGGCCCTGTTCTGATACGGTTTAGAATATTAAAATGTTAATGTTAAAATTAACAGGGGCATTGGGTAGGTAAGTCTGTGATAGAACAATTTCCCCAAGGCCATCCAAACTGCTGCATGGCTAGGAATGACCTAGCCAAGTCCACCATATTTGAGATTTTCCCCCCCCCACTTTGTAAGGAACAGTGTTGTGTTGCTGTCTTCACCCTGCAAATCTCTCAATTTCCCCTTTTTATTTATTACAGTCTTACTGGCAGTATCTTTTAAGATCAAAAGCTCAATGCAACCCCAAGGATTTATATTGGAGCAAAAACTCCACATTTTGAACCAGAAAGAGCACCCAAAAAATTCAGGTACATTCTATACTGCCACAATACCTTATCTGGAGGAACAGCATACAGTTCTGGCACCAGAAAAATCCCATTCTTTTTTCTAATGAGTATCCCCTCCAAGGCGTCTCTGTACTCTTGAACCTGCAAAGTATAAAATATATATTAAAATATATATTCATACAGAACAGAGATAAAAGTCAAAACTGTCATGCAGCATGACAAAACCAGTATCTTATACAATACACACATCCTAGAGATACTCGTTTGTTAACATTTCCCATTAGAGAAGGTCCACAAAGACACACTAATGTTCACAAGTCAAGCCAAAAACAACTAGAACACCTTGTAGGGAGAGGGTTAGGCTAGATGCTAGAATGAGAGTCTTTTTTTAGTGCAGAGCAGGTTTTTGGCATTTTGATAGGGACAGCATCCAGAAATACCATCAGCCTGAAATGGTAATGTTCAGGATCCTGCCATCTCCCTCAATCTCCTTCATATGTAGACCAAAGGGTTGGCCCATTACCTTCAATAGATATAAAAGCCTGATCTGGTGCTTTGAACAGGGCTGGGCTTAGGATTCCTAACACCACAGCAAACGTGTTTTGCTGCTCCACTGTAGTGGTGGTGGTGGTGATGATGATGAAACAGCCTTATACATGTGCGGAAGTGTTATTTATTTATTCCACAGGGCTCAGGGGAGTGTGCATGGTTCCTTCCCTTTCCTTGTCCTCACAACAACCCTGTGAGGTAAGTTAGACTGAGAGAAATCAACTGGCCAAAGATTATCCTGGAAGCTTCATGTCTGAGCAGAGATTTGAACCTGCATCTCCCAGACCTAATTCCAACTCCCAAACCATTACACCATCCCGAATTTCCAAAGACTATGCAAGGACTCTGGGGCTGCATCACAGAAGGAAGAATGGCCGCTATCAACCATGCATGCCCAAAGCTTCTAGCGCTAGTACTGGATCTTTTAAAGACAAAAGGGGCAGAGCAACCACATTAACTGGCTGGCAACGGACGTTAAAAATTCCCCATTTATTCTTATGTTCTGCTTCCTGTTCTTTAACTTTATTCCATAAGGGCCTTTGGTGAAGGACTTTGCCAAAAGCTTCTCCTCTAACCACAAGCCTATTGACACCCCTACTATGATAACAACCACAAATTTTATTACATAATCAGTCTTCTTTTTGTTATTTCCCTTACCTGAATTCTGTTTCCATTAAACACTCCATCAATTAGAAAATATGTCCAGAATACAGGCCACTCACATTCTATGTTCTCAAATAACTTGAGCTCAGCAGAATCATAGTGTAATCTAGTTGGATCCTAGAAATAACAAAGCATACAAACATTATTACTGTCACAATATCACACAGAATTAATTTACCTATCAGACTTGTATTCTGTTCCTCCTCAAAGGCACTCAAGCTGGCGCAGCTGATATGCAGTTTTCTTATTTGGATGTATATGATACCTATCTTGTTAAGAACATATGGGACATAACCTGGAATCAAACTAGACATGCAAACTGAATGTGCATAGATAGAATGATCAGTGATCAAGTGGTTTGAATATGCTAAGTTAACATTTGAGGTAAGTGGCTCACTGCAGCATTTAATGATGTAAATTTCCAAATTCACTTTAAAGTAGCTAGTCCTTTAGTGAAAAACCTATTATACTCTATTACATGCAAATACTGACATTTTCCTACAAAACATCCCACTGCTCTACTCTAACACAGCAGGAATCAGAAGCAATGCTAATAACACAGCTCATAATAAGATTAGTTTGGCATGAGACAACACAAAACCAACACCTCCTTAAGCCAACATTATGGCTTCACAGAGAGTACAAGAGTCTGTTGTGCAATGTGATCTGGACACAACAAAAAAACCTGAAACTGCTCTGTTGTGCTCATGCAGGCATAACTTTTCCTTTTCAAATGGAACGATAAATTTCAAGAGCTCTCCTCCTAGAAGATTAATATGTTCCAATGCCATAGTTCCATGTATTGCTTTTACATTACTTTTCTATGAAATGCCATTATTACAAATACAATTGTGAACAACAAATACAATTGGGAACAAAGTGTGATGCTGGTTGTAGACTGGCTGCTCCCCATTCCTCTCAATTCAAAAATTCAGCTTTCCAAGTTGTAACCACGTATACTAGTGTACAGGAATTACCAATTGCTAGGAAAGTAGCACATGGATGTACAACAGGCAGGGGCGGAGAAAGGGTGTCATGAGGGGTGACACGGGCAATGGGCGCCGACAGTGGCGGGGCGGGGCCATTGCATGGACGAACCTGCATGCTGTTTGGCCCGCCTGCCCTCGCATCCGTTTTGCTCCGAAATGGAGCTATTCCGGGTGCAGGGAGGCATGGCTGGGCGACACACAGGGGCGGGGTGACCTGCTGGGGGCGCAGTTTCGTCACCCTGCCATGGGCGCGCTTGGGGCTCCGTTCGTCTCTGACAACAGAACACCCAAATGAAGCACTGAATCTGATGCATTAGTGGATCTTTAATCAGTGACTGATTTGTTAATGAGGTTCGAAAAACGTTTTTAATCAAAAGGCAGAAGACAGTAAATAAAAAGAAAAGAATGTTTATGACCCCATTTGAGTGGTAGAGAAATAGGCATTTTCCACTTCAAATGTTTTTTTAAAAAGCCTATGACTATGGGTAGGGGTATTTGAAAATGGTATTATTTTTCCGCAGACTTCGTGACTTGAAAGGCAGAAAGTCATTATGTGTTTTTATTCTAAGTTCTCATTCTTATTTTAAATGCTTTAAAAGTGATATGGTGTCAGCAAGTTCAGCCACAGTATTATGGGACAACTGGCAATGGTAAGAATATTTCATATCCTGTTACACTGCAATTTTGCTGATTTTACTACCAAAACAGGCAATGACATTAAATGATAATATTTTGATAGTTGAAGAAGCAGGACCTCTTTTGGTGTTTTATAACCATCTCGAAGGAAACGACAGCAGCCGTATCGCCCCTGCAAAGACAAAGTAAAGGCTTATTTTTTTAGTAGTAGCATAATGCTGGTTATTCCCCATACAGATATTAATTCTTTTTTTAAAGCCAAAATTAAACCCTTACTTGCAATTTGGTGATAATTTCTTTTTTAGTTGCATTGACAATGTTCATGTCCTCTATGGCAAAGGCTGGATAAGAAATAATGGACAACAGTCCAGCATCAATCTCTTTGGATGTGGACGCCCTCGGCAACATCGAGTATAGAATAGACTGAGCAGAACATACACACAAACACACCAGTGAAAAACAAGATAAAGACAGAATTCTTTAAAAAGTTTGCTTTACCCCAATGTACTTTATCAGATTTAAAAGAGTATTCTACTCATGTTCAAAATAAAAGATACAAACTATTTTTTAAAAAAACCTGAACAAATAAATGCAGCAATTTTTCCAATTCAAATTAGTTTTGGAAGCTATATCAATGACTACATATATGTGGCCCCTCATATCTGCGGAGCCAGTATCTGTGATCTGCACCCATTAACATTGTTTATTTGCTTACCGCTAAGAAAATGTTTCTTCCTTTTACAGGTTGCTATAAGCATGCGAGCTTCTATGCAGACAGGCTACAGGCAGCCTGAATGATTGAAGAGACTAGATTGAATGTTAACAGCAAGCAATTAACTTCCTGTTAGTGGGTGTGGGGGGGCACAGAGATAGGGTTCTCCAGTATCCATGGTTCCTGTATCCACAGGAGAGGGCTTGTAAATACATGTAGTTTGAAGATAATTTATTTTGAAGATATAAAAGCAGCAATACAATTAGGCCACAATCCAGCAACCAAACACGATGACCAATGCCAGGGATTTCCTATTGTCAGCTACAGAATCCTTATAGCCACATATGGTAGTCTTCAACAGATGAAAATATTATCAGGTTGCCTCTGGTTGCAAGGCACAGATGACAGATTGTAGCCACATTATATGTCACATCTAGTCTAACCAAGCTTGATGGTAGCTTTGTTACAGTTTCTTTCACTTGTCTATTGAAAAGAAATTCATACCTACCTGACAGTGTTCAACTTCATCTGGAAGGACATGAATAACTGATTTGTGCCCTCCTCCAGCTCCAAAAAGGTCCAATTCATCAATTGCTTCCAAAGCAGCCTTTGGAAACATATGTGTGTTCAGTAACTTATGAGTAATCACTGCTTAATAGACAAGACTTTCACGGCTTAAATATTAGAGCAATAATGTTATATATCATAAAAGGGTACAATATTTTACATTGTATCTATAAGAGCTATAACTCTGCTGAACTATATAAATTAAGGAACAGTTCATAAAGACTATTCACTACATTAGTGTCTAATAATTAAACGCCTTTCCACCATCCCAGTGCTCTGCTCTCCTGGCACTATGGAAATTTTGGTGGCGACATCACCGATATTTAGAGCTTTTTGTCCATTTTAACACCAACATTTTCATTGTATCTTTGCTCTCAGGTTACTTAAGTAAATACGTAGCTTTTCTCTTTCAAAACACTTCAGAGCAGCTATGGAATCCATGGCTTAATATCTATGTACCATTGGTTTCCCTTCTTAAAAATATGAATTTCTACTTCACTTTGCAGTGCCCAAACAATGTTTGCACACAGTAAGAGAAAACAAGTCTGTGGTGCCAATTTCCAACTAATGCAGTAGCTTCCAAACTGGTGGGTTCCAGCAGGGCATTCCCTCTTAAGAGAAGCGACCCTGCTCCAAGGGTAGCAACAGAGCTGCAGAAATTGCAGAGCTGCCGCAGGGTTGTTTTTTATCCGTGGGGCAGCGCTGGCCTCCTGCAGGGTGGCTGCTGTACTCTGTAAGTAGCCCTTACCTCTGATCAGCAGCTACTTCCTGAGAAAACAGGAAGTAGCTCCTGATCGAAGATATAATAAGGGCTATTTACAGCAACCATGGAGGAGGTAAGAGGGAGCTGTGAGCCCTCAAGACGCTGCGCTGCCCAAGGTAAAAAATAAGCCCCTTGGCAGTAGCAGCGCTGCAAAGTCATTGCTGCCCCCCTCCCTGCCCATGCAAGAACTTACCTGGTTCCCAACTCCCTTGCAGGGGTTTGGGAATCACTGAACTAGTGCACTTGTCTTAGTAGAATGTCTACAATAATACATTCCATTATCAGGAGTCATTAGGATGTTAAATACTTGGGTGATAATTTTGCATTCCTAATTCTATATTACGTATAATCTAACTCCAAGTTTGTGGCAAAAATCTGAGATTCTTCTCCTCTGTCCCAATACAAGTTAGTGAATACTTGGGGACTGGCACTATTAGGAGCCAGCATATGGTCTATTGTTTAGGAATTAAGCTCTTTTGCACCCCAGAAATCACTGGGACACAGACCACCATTCAGAGATAGGAATTTATTCAGAGTTGGTAACACCAAATCATGGAAGTAGGAAGTTCATTTACTTTCATACTTGCTTTTTATGCAACTGCCATACCATATGGCAGATCAATATCTAGACACAAATGCAATCCAATCTATTAGACAGTGCTCTATATTAAAGTGGAAATATAGAAAACTTTCTTACTTTGGCCATTCCTACAGAGCTTGCATTCAGTTCAGGAATGCCTTGATTGGTCTTATCACCACGTTCCCATATGCCATAATCCTGAAACAAAAAGCAGACAAACTTTTAAAAAACAGATAAAGGGATATGCCTGGCCAGTGATGGACGATGTGTACACTACTACAATTGAGAACGGTGGGAACTGTTCTAATATTATCCAAAAGGTTCATAGACAGTTTTCTATGCTTTTGTATATTCTTGTTTCAGTGAGATGAGTACCAACTAAGGGCCCAGTCCTATACCCCTCACCGCGGGTGATATGCTACCGCCAGTGGTGTCATCCTCAAATGATGTTCCGGAATGCTAGGCGGGACTTACCGCCTGATTGGCTGCCCGTCCTTGACGTGTCACTGCCTGCCCACCCACCGTGCCGACACCCCTGGCTTCGGAGGGGGTGCCCGCTTGCCTGGGGGGCACACCGGGTGCCTGGGCAAGCAGCAGAGGGGCGTGCCAACCGGAGGGAGCCCGTGCAGCGGGGAGCAGGCAGCGACATGTCACGGACAGCCTGTCAATCAAGCGTAAGTCCCGCCTAGCGTTCCGGAACTTCATTTGAGGATGACACCGCTGGCTACCGCCCAGCAACAGTCTCATAGTGCTGTAAAGCGCCTCCAACGCTGACGGTAAGCTCTATGGCAATGCCAGCTGCGCGCACCCTGGAGGGAGGACCAGTCGCTGGCGAGTGGCAAGTTGGCTGCTTACTGGTAATGCAGGCTTTCAGGGTGGGAGGGTATTCCGGGGCAGGATGGAGGGGTGGAGAGTCGCTGCTTGTTCCTGACCTCCAAGTAAGGCTACACAGCCTTACTTAGAAACCCTCACTTGAAGCAAGTAGACTAGTTGCCTGCCCTGTGTCCTTACGAACACCCCCTTTCCCCGTGGAGGCTCCTGTGGCTGCCTAGCTGCCATGGGATGCAGAGGTAGCCGCCTGGAAGCTGCGCTCCTGGGTGGTCAGCAAATTCAGAATTGGGCTCTAAGAACTTCTCACTTTCAGTAACCACCTTTTGCCACAAGATTTTCCTTTCATAAACAAGTTTTCATGAATGCAGGTTTGAAGTGTTTCTTTGCAATGTGAGTGTGACCTGTCTTACACGGCTGTAAGAGAAAGTTAATTATGTATCTTTTGACTACTGTTCCATAGGAGTTATCTCTTCATTTTTTCCTTATCACCCATGAAGATAAATAGCTAGAATTTCAAAGATTCTTTATTTGGTATTGTATGAATTATGATACAAGTTATTACTAAGGCTTGTTTTTTCAAACTGCTTAGGTTTATATGATGAAAGATATTCCTCCAGGGAAGGAGAAATGCTAGATAATACCTACTAGAGTTGGCTGCAGTTTCAAAACATTTGTATAAAAGTTTATCTGAAATAAACAAAGTGAATTTGAGTACACTTACAGCAACTTTGTATGCAGCCTCTATGTAAAACACAAGATTCTGTATAAAGGCAACTTCATCCAGAGTGAACACAATACGCAGTCCTAATTAAGAACAAAAAAATCATCTCAGTGAAACAAGAAAATAAACAGCACATTCCTTTTCATTTTAAGAGTCATTTTAACAGTGGCATCCTATGCTCCTGATTCAGTCCTGTAGTAGGACATTTACTTTGCAAGACCACACACAGCCATTAAATAAATTATTCTTAGTCTCATGTCACATAATACAGAAGTCAATAACAAAGGTTTTCCAACATTTTTCCAACAAGATCTTGGTAACAAAAAAGCATTAGGCCAGCATTAGGACAGATTTTACTTTGTAGAAAACATTTTTTAAAGGTGCAATCCTTGTTGGAGTTGGCACAACTCCATCTGCTGTCTAGAGGGGGCAGTCTAATGTCCAAAAGGGGAAAATGTGATGTCCTGTGACCTAGACCTTACCTGTCCTCTCTGCAATTCCTGTGGGGGTGTGGCCTTGACCTTATTTCTTTCCCTTCTCCTCTGAGCACGTACCATTTTTTGTCTTTTGACCACTGACCTGATAAGATGTGCATACCCAGGGCTCTGATGCCCCCGCCATGTTAAGCACACCTCCATGCACGGCGATGCAGCTGTAGGGCATTGCCTTCCAAGTGTTATATGTACCTCTGATCCTAATCAGACGCTGTAGATATGCACTCGATGGAACTGTGAGTAAACCTTTCTTTTTGCATCTTTACCAAGCCTCTGCCTCATGTGTCTTTTGTTAATAGCAGTCAGCCTGGGTGAGGGAGGTTCCCATGAGGTGATGCCCTAAGGGGGAAAATCCGCTGCTTGCTCTACTCTGCTTTCCCCCATCACCAATAAGAAATTTTCCAATAATCCTAACTGGAAAATTTAGGCCGGCCCAGGAGTGTTGCAAACATGTCATAGAGTGCATTTACACCACTCAGAAAGTCAGGGAGGCCAGTACATGGACATGCACCATCCTCCCTGACTCCAAGAGTAGTCCAAATGTGCTTTAGAGTGCTTCTGTGACACTCCTATTATTATTATTATTATTATTATTATTAATTGTCATTGTATTACACAATACAATGAAATTCGTTGACACCCGGAGACCAAACCAACACACACATTGAATTCCCAACAATCCCCCCCAATCCCCACACTCCCCGCCCCCCTTCAAAAAATTCCTCCTCTGAAACACAAACATCCACACAATAGGAAATAATACACAACAGGAAATCCACACAATAGGGAATGATAAACATCCACACAATAGGAAATAATACAGTCCGACTGCCCCTATCTACTGGTATTTCAGTTCATTGTTCAATGCTGTTATGGCTCTAGAGTAAAAACTGTTCTTAAAACGTGTTGTCCGAGTTTTAATAGTCCTATACCTTCTGCCAGAAGGCAACAATTCAAAAAAGTTGTAAGCTGGATGGGAAAAGTCTCTAAGGATATTATGTGCTTTCCTTAAACAGCGGGTGGCGAAAATATCTTCAAGGGTGGGTAGCTGGAGCCCGATGGTATGCTGGGCCACTTTAATAATTCTCTGTAGTGCCTTTTTATCCCCTACAGAGCTGCTCCCATACCATACTAAAATGTTGTATGTAAGGACACTCTCAATGGTGCTACGGTAGTAAGCCAGAAGTAGACGCTGAGAAAGGTTCATCCTCCCAAGCACCCTTAGGAAGTACAGCCTCTTCTGCGCCTTCTTCACTAGCATATCGGTATTTAATGTCCATGTGAGGTCCGATGAAATGTAGGTACCCAGAAATTTGAAACTGCCAACCCTTTCCACCTCCTCACCATTTATGAGCAAAGGCAAATGCGCATCTCTCTTCCTCCTAAAATCAATGATAAGCTCTTTAGTTTTTTTGGCATTAAGTGTAAGATGGTTTTCTTTACACCACAGTATCAGCCCCTGAACTTCCTTTCTGTACGCAGTCTCATCGTTCTCATTGATGAGCCCCACTACTGTCGTATCGTCAGCAAATTTAATAATAGCATTGGTGCTATACAGTGGCGTGCAGTCATATGTGTACAGGGAATAAAGGAAGGGGCTTAGCACACAGCCTTGAGGGGCTCCTGTGCTTAATATTAGAGTAGAAGAGTAATGGGATCCCATCCTTACTGACTGTGGCCTGTTTGTCAGAAAATCCTTTAACCACAGGCAGATCTTCTGATGTATGCCCAGACTGCGCATCTTGAGAAACAGCCTACTAGGTAATATCGTATTAAAAGGGGTTAGGATTGCACCCTCCTGGGGTTAGGATTGCACCCTACAAGTCTTAATAACTTGATGCAACCTCTGGGTTTTAGCAGTAGTCTCTCTCTGAAAGCCAGATGCAAGGGAATGGCTCCTGAAGGCACAGCAACTCCTGGTGGACCATTTCCTGTGAGATACAAGAAGCTGAACTAGATACAGGAAGCTGAGCTAAATGGGCCCTTGGCCTGCTGTAACAAGCCTCATCATCCAGAGCAAAATGTGTATTAATTTATTAGATGGAGATAGATGTTCCAGGCCATAGTACTATTTTCTAATATCAGGACCTAATAAAGCTATTGATATGCCATAGCTGTAATTTTTTTTCTGTGCTTGATCACAGGCCAGTTTAGCATTTAACAAATGTATTGCTTTAAAAAGCAATAGTGCCTTTTAAAGGATTGAGCAATAAATGCTGAGACAACCATCTGCTTTGTGGGGAGTCAGTCAGTCATCTGGAGGATGAATGTCCTTGGCAACAAGTTAAAAATATGCGCTGACATGTGTTCATGCACAGAAATGAGAAGGATCCATGGGCAAGTAGGTGCTGTCATAAAGAGATCTTGCAGAACTCTGAACGAAGAAAACAATTCAAATCCTTTTACACAACTAAAATTCAAAACTAATTGAAATACCTTGGGCTGTACTCCTGTACACACTCGCTTGGAAGGAAGCCCCATTGAACACAATGGGATTTAATTCTGCGCAGATGAACATAGCAGTTTGTCAGAAGCATAATATACAATTGTCTCCATTCCAGGGGTCAAGCCCTTAGGAAACGGAGGGAGCCCTGGATTGTCACTTGGCCAGTTTGTAACTGAAGAAGTGGCATCATATGACAAAAGAGATATACTTCAATTCCAACTAACCACACCACTCACGGAGGTTCCTTTCATTTAGAGAATGTTACTTGGAATCCAAGCCAAGTTTGATATTAGGCTTGAAATAATGAATATTTTAACAATATTCATTGCTCATTACAACACTGAAATGCCCTTTGAAAAGAATTCCCATCTGTTCCAAAAACTCCCTTTTTCTTACCAGATGCTGTCATCTGAGCGAGGAAGAGGAGGAAAAGGGATGTTGCGTCTACTTGGAGATGTCCCCACTCATCATCTCCAACTATGGTACCACAAGTGGCTGTGTTATATTTGGCATGCAGGCAGTCCTGGGTACTCTGTGTGTGCTTAAACTTCTCGACCTTATCTACCTAAGAAGAACATAGGTAAATCACAACTTCTAAGATAAATCACAGTATCCAAATCTTGTTCCATTTTAATTTTGGGGGCCCCAATACAGAAACACACATTTTTATTAGATATACCCATTTTAATTTATCGACGTATCTTGGTCAGAGCTGGATAAATTTAGCTATTGAAAGGGTACGTTGTCATATTGGCATACAATTTGGCTAACCAACTTCAATATAAAAGGCTGCAGTTTTGTTTGCTCTGTGAGCAAGAAGGTGCAGAGCATTTCAGCTGGGAAAAATGTAGTAGCCCTTCCTCCCCTACCCTGCTGCCTACCAGAGCTGACCCAATCCTAAACTTCCTAATGCAGCGAGGCCACACAGCCTCCGCTGTATTCAGCGCAGCTTAGGAGCAGCCTGGAGATCTCTTCAGGGTAAGAGGATATTTTTCCCTTACACCAGCCTGCCCAATGGGTCTATTTGGATCTGCATCAGATATTTAGCTGGCACAAGTCTGAGCAGCCCCGTGTAAGATGTTCAGGCCCAGTAGGAAAGATAGAATATGATGGAGGCCTGCTCCATTGATCCCACTCCACTCCCAGGCCTGATCCATCCCCATTCCACCCTCCTCTGCCCAGAAAAGCCCCCTCTCCACCTCCGTTCCATCCTCCTGCCACCCAGTGCTTCTCTTACCTCCACAGCATCCGCAGGGCAGCACAAGCCTTCCTGCCAATGCTGCTTACTCTCTGGGTGTCACAAATGTGATTTGCAATGCATTTGTGACACTCCACTGGCAAAGCGTACCACCTGGTTTGGATTGTATTGTGAGATGGTCATTTCAGAGAGCAGACTGGTGGGGGGGGGGGTGCCCTGCCCTGCCCTATCCATCCATCCACCCCAACTGTTCTTCTTCTTCCAATTCAGGGTCTGGGAGGAGAAGGAGGAAGGGGACATACTTAGGAAAGAAGAGTGGTGGACTAGAATGTTCACACGTCTTCCACTCTGTCTTAGTCTCCCTTTGCCAATTGAGGATGTGAGAAGAGTAGAAACAGGCATATCACCAGGTAAACAATAGTTGGGTAGCATTTGGCACACTGCCTTCGGAGTCAAGAAGCCTTGCACTCCAGAGCATTCACCTCAAAGCAAGACCCTCCTATGCCTCATGTTAAAACATTTAGCAACCTGCTACCTTTCCCAGGCCCCTGGCATATATGGATTTAGTCACAGACCTACCATTGGGGGGGGGGAGTCCTGCATGCAGCGTAGGAGGAGAGCAGTGACAAGGCAGCGCACCTCTTAGAGAGGTGAGCATTTTTTGGCCCGCCTGCCCCGCCATTGTACGGCTCCAAAGTGGAGCATGGCTTGGCATAGGGGCAGAGAGGAGAAGCACACAGGGGCAGGGAAACAGCAGCATGGGTGGATCTACTCCTCCTCTGTCCCTGTGCGGCCTGTTGGCTGGGTCAGCAATTGTACATATTCCCAGTACTACACCACACAAATCTTAACTACAGGGGAAAAAAGCACTGTAAACAGAAGAAGCACTTACAATAATTTGATACCTCTTAATGGCTGGCAGCTTTAAAATTCATTCTAATGGAACTCATTACAGTCCCTAATTTGAATTAATTTCCAAGTCAGGGCGGTAACAAAACACACATTTTTCTAACGAACAATTTCTAAGGAACTGTGGAGAGCAGCATCCGACAGCTACAAATACTGCTTAATTCATACTGACTTTTTCGCATCCTCTCACCCTTCGCAACTCAAATAGTTGAATTATTTGACTTCAATTCACAACTCAGTTGAATTATTTGACTTGGATTGCAGTTTCATCATTAGATCTGAACATGACACTGAAACCGATAAGTAATAAAGGAGCCCTGTTTATTAGATTACCTGTCTCATCATACACTGAAGAAGTCCCCGCATCAGTTTCACAACATTCTGTAGGAATATAGGAGAGGAAAAAAATCTCTATAATCATTCATCTGACTGCTTGCATTGGCCAGCATAACCTGAGGCAAGATCTACTGATACACTTGATTCAGGCATAAAATCAAATCAATATTCATATGAAGACATTCATTTACATTTATAGAACTATTGCTCCATGTAATTTAAGAAAACTAGGGCCCCATCCTATTCAACTCTCCAGTGCTGATGCAACAATGCCAATGGGCTGTATGCAGCATCCTGTGATGGCGGGGGAAGAGTCATGAAGGCTTCCTCAAGGTAAGGACATGTTTTGTTTTCTTACCTTGGGCTGCACTGCAGCTGCATTAGAATTGTAAAGTTGGTTAGGATTTGGCCCCTAATCTGCTATTATGACACAGAAATACACATATGGGCAACATTACTACTTTGCGTAGTAATGATGCGCTGGAGATTGCATTTCTACCAATGTTGCTCTAATGCATCATTGGTAGAAAATGGTTTTTAAGTGAATGAGCCGGTATAAAATTAAAACTATTAATGTTTGAACAGAGCCATTCCTACCCTGTAAAAAGAAGTTCTGTTCTTCCCCACCCACTCCACCCCAGGACACACTTTTTTCGAGTGAATCATCTGATGACTATACCACCAAATGCCCAGAGTATCTTCTTAATACAGCAAACCCTAGATTTAACGGATCTCAATTTAACAGACTTCAGAGGCACTGGATATTTTCTGCGCGTTTTGGATGTTGCCATCTACATGACCAATGCATTTGAATTTAATGGCCTTTTAGCACCAATGAACACCTTATCCCCCATTAGTCCATTAAATCAAAGATTCACAGTAACCTCTTCAGAGGCCCTTCTCCTCGTACTCCCATTGGATAGCTATAGGAGAGAAGTTCTTTTCACTGAGAGTTTGGATAACATCCAAACTGGGTTGTCTGTGTTATCTTGCAGGCCCCAGCAAATTCCATTCTATTCTCACATGCCCTTATGGACTCCCAATTATCTGTCTTTCGTCTGCCATTTTAGTACTGGTTCTTTAGGTTTATGACTGTTTTATCTTCTACTTTTTTAGGTTTCATTTGTTTTTGATGCTTGCAATTTCATTGTATACGGGGTCATTTTGCAAAAGCTAGAGTAAAACCACTTTACTCTGTCAATTGACCAATAAAATGTTAGCATGTCAACCACCTCTGAAGAAGATTTTTCCAAACATCAGTCACACATTTGATCTTACTACCCTAAATGCTACAGATCTACATGACTCTTACACTTCATGACCTTAAAAAGTAATGAACCCTGGAGAAAACCGATGTTTTAGACTCTTGGTAGATTTTTTAAGAACATAAGAAGCTGCCTTCTACCAAGTCAGATCCTTGCCATCTAGTTCAGTCCTGTCACCACTGATTGGCAGGGGCCTCCAGTTTCAGACAGAAACCTACTCTTCCCTATATGGAGTTTGAACCTGGGACCTCCCATATTCAAAGAAGATTGCTCTTCCACAAAGAACAAAGATGAGCTGTGTTCCCTTTAAAAGCTGTTGCAGAGTCAGTGTTCAACGAAAGTATAATAAAAATTCATACAAGAAAGCACATAGTGAATAGAACACATACCTGCTCTAACTCATATGCTTTGGCTTTATCTTCATCCCGATCCGCATTTTTCCTGTAGGCCATTCCCAGGCCCCACACAGCCAAAATGCTATATACGTTGTCCCGGACCCAAGCATCCTTTTGTTCTGTGCTGGCAGACAGCAGTCCTGTAACTGGGTTCTTAAAATTGAAACAGAAGAATAAAAATGAAAAATAATTTATTTGCTAGCACCCTTTCTGTGGCAGCTAAGAGCTGTGAGCCACAAAGTCCCAATTCACTCTCTACTCCACCATGAACTCACTGCAGATGGTCTTAGGCAAGCTATTATCTCATGACATTAATATGAAGACAATGGCCTACATTACAGGATTATTGCAAGTATTAGTAACGTATATGTGATATTTTGAACAAGCACTATATAAAGCTACAACTTTACATACCAACGATACCAAACTTACCTGGGTCATGACATTCCCAGTGCCTCCTCAGTCAGTCACCACCATCTTGGATCTTTTGAGATCCAACACAGCATCCCTCTGGAAAGAACCAGCCACAGGGAGTTTTCCTTAGAAGTCCAGGCCCTTAACAGAGACGCCTGTTAATTGCCTGCCTTCTGATTCTACCGTGAGTACTACTAAAGACTTATGCACTTAGGAAAACTGCTAAAAATGCCACCAGCTCCCAAACCGTTGCCTCAGACTCAGGGGAGCACTGAGAAGAGTATACCAGCATCAAGGCAATTGCAAAACACCTCAAACCTCACTCACCCAGAGGTAAGAGATGCTGGAAACCAGCCTTAAAAGAAATCCATTAGCAGTTCCTAATGCAAACAGTAACGGGCATAGAGCAGGTTGGATTTAGCCAGCACCCTATCCTTTCCCCCAACCAGAACTCACTCACAACCAAGCAAATATAGCTTGACAAGCTTTATTAAAAATAAGGGTCATTGGTTACAAGGCCCAAAGGCAACAGAAATGAGATATAATGCATAACAGATTAAAAATAAAAAAACTTAAAACTTCCTAATTCTTACTGAGACTAACATTGCTTAACACTTTAAGTTCTTAGCCAGATTTTACCTCTTCTCTCCTTCTCAGCAACTGAGTCAAGCCATTGTCCTGGAACAGCCCAAGGAAAGGCTGAACATGGAACAGGGCCAAGAGGTGATGTTTATAGCCCTTCGCCTCACAGCTTTTTTCACTTAGGGCTAATTGTCTTTCTGCCTGGTAACAGGGAGGGGCAATTACTCCCATGAGTTACAGCTGTGAAGGAATTTGGGCGTAGGCAGCTGGCACCAGGTCCTTGAGCTGGGCCTCTTGCAAAGCCTCCCAAAATAAGAACTGGGATAAGAACTGAGGCACCAAGGCTATCAATTCTTGATTTCTGGCCGAGGCCTGAGTTAGCTTACTTTTAGACAGCTCGAACACCTTCAAGATGGAGTCAGGCATGTTAAGATGGCGTTAGGCCTGTATTTAAGTTGGTAGTTCTTTACACCCTCAGAGAGCAGGTAGGCGGGGCCACTGTGGACAACCCACAGCACCTTACCACCAGCACTAGAACAGGGCTGCAATGCAATGGTTCCCGAAGTGGTGGGTCATGACCCACTACTGGGAGCCCAAACTGGTCCATTCCCCATTAAGGAGACTGGCCCAGTTATGGGTGTCCTGACAGTGCTGCAGTGATCGCAGCACCACAGGCACCCAGGGGCTTTTTAACCTACCAAGGGATTGTGTTGGCCTTCAAATCGCTCCATGTTGTGACTGGAGCACATTTTAACCTCTGTCTCCTAGTTCCACCCATGAGACTTATTGCTGGGCAGCTCCACACCGAGTCCTCCTGGCACCGGCCCAGCGGTAGCAGTAAGCCCTTATCACCGGCACTAGAAATACAACACCGGTGGCAAGGGCTTACTGCCGGTGCTGGGCTGCATAGGATTGGACCTAAATTCCATGTATGGAAAAAAACATTCCTATAAAGGCGTACCCTGTATCCACAGGGGATCAGTTCCAGGAACCCTTCCCCACTGATACAGAAACCATGGATACCAAGGACAACTGTATGCATAGTGGCCTCTGCATGTCCATTATATTGTTGTACAGTAGAAGCGCTTGTCACACAGGTGCTTTTTTGTTGAATAATCTTGCTTAACTGCAGAACCAAATAGCGCAGGCAACCAGTCTGCACACTACGGAGAGACTAACAGGAAGCAAGAACTCCTGCTTCTTGTAGGACACCCTCTAGTGTGCAGGCCATCCAACATGTAAATGTAACTCAATTGATAGTCATATCACAAAACAATGCAGTCATTAGATTGCTTCTGTTAAAATAATGTAACAATTAACAACCCAATCCTAACTTTACAGTGCCAACACAGCCCTGAGGTAAGTGAACAAATGTTCCATCACCTTGAGGAGGCCCCAGTGACTGCCCCACACCTCGCACTATGTAGAACATGCTCCATTTGCACAGCAGCATGAGTGCTAGAAAGTCGGATAGAGTGGGGACCCTAATTTATCTACTGTTTACCTAGATTATCTTTTGTTGTATAGTATTGTATTCCATACAAGTTGACCATCTTGAGCCTTTTCTTATAAAAGAGCAAGCTAGGCTGACAATGTCAGTGGTGGGAGGAAAGAGGCTTTTTTTAGCAACTTCATTCTAGGCTTGATGCCAGAGGAGCAATGGAACATTCTAACAGGGAAATAAATGAGTGACTGCTTGTGTAAGGAACACAAAATGATCTTTAGGTTTTAAAGGACAGCATGTTGTGAAATTACCAGCATTACCATCCACTTCTCTACTTCAAGAACATATTATGTTCTATGAAGCAAATATGAATTATTGGGCCTCCAACCCCAAACCTATTATTTTGGAGACTAACCTAACCTTTTTGGAGACAAATTCTTTGTGAAGCATATTATGAAATAAGTGCGTGATCTGCTTCTTGGGAACAAACCATAATATTTTGAAGCGATTCCTACACTTGACATTTGGTGTAGCCCTCTCCAGAAAAGCTGACCAGACTCCATTATTTTATTTTATTTATACATTTTGTTATTGTTTGATTTTACTATGCTCCTACTGGTCCAATTTATTTTTTTAATTGAATGTCACTGTATGTGTTTTATTATCTTAATATGTTGTGCGTCACTCTCAGCCTTCTGCTGTTAGATAACTTCGACATTTCTTAAATAAACGTTAGCCTATAAGAAGTAGGCAGAGGAAAGGTGGGGTAGAAATCACTCAAAGTCTTGGTTTGCTAAAAATTGCCTAATTTTAATTTATTGAGCTTACATGGTAAATAATTACAGAAGACTGCAATCCTATACAAGTTGTGTCTCAATATCCGTGAGGGGTTCGTTCCCAGACCCCACCACCACCACAACCTGCGCGTAATGAAATCCATGGGTTGCAACCCACTAGGCCTCTGAACACAATTCAAACTTTGTTTCAGACATGTTTGGAACCTCTGAGGCCTGTAGAGAGGCCACACATAGCCTATATGGGCCTCAGAATGCTCCCTGGAAGTGTTAGAAGGGCACTTCTGTGGTTTTTACACAATAACAAAAACCCAGAAGTGCTTTGCCAATGATTCTGGGGTGGCCTTTCTACACATACGACCTCTATGGTCCTCAGAAAGTTCAAGTCATCATACCTGGGATGTTCTGTGGGTCCTCCCCATGAGTTCAGAATCTGTGATGGTTCTAATTTGCAGGTCCAAACCCATGGATAAAGAGGACTTGCCTATATACACTTACCTGAGAGTAACTCCAATGAACTCAATAGGACTGGGTTGCAATGCATTGGATTGCACCAAACATGCTTAAAAGCGCATAAAATATAAGACACACACAACCAACAACCAGAGTGATCAAAATGGTACTCCTTCCTTCCCTGGCTATTTGCCTATAAAAAGGTTGGTAGTTTTGAGACTGCCCATGTTTTTATTAACAGGGTATTCAAACGCCTGTTTCTAGAGAGCTTGACATTTGTGGCTCAAGGTATCAGTTGCTGCCTTCTTATGTGACACAAAGTGATCTGTGCCGAGGAAAGCACTGAGTGCTTCTTGTGGTTGTCTGGTTGTGTGTGAGAAAACTGCATGTACTAGGTCGAGTAGAATCTCACCAGGTTGTTCTGCTGACCCAGCACTGATTGTTGCCTTCCATGCATGCCCAATATAGGAGCATCCCTGGTGCATAATATGGTAATATGTGAATTGTGGGCTTGTTGCTAGGGCTGCTGTGGGAATACATTGTGGTTACATTAGCCTTTATTTCTACAACTACCACTATGATTTTAACTTTCCTGCTGGGCAAACACAAAATCACAACTATTCCTAGCATAGCAGCTTCTCAGCTTAGTGAAAACATAGGACTGTCCTGCCTAACACCTATTCCTAACTACTGGAAATCTGCTTTTTAAATATTTGAGCCCCTCCAGGAAGTGCCCAGTCTGGACTCTGGCAGACTTCCAAAGCAAGCATTCTCTAGTTCGAGAATTAGGAACAGCTACAGCAAATACCTCTTCCTGCGACCTCTCAGTATCCAGAGGACAAAGTACAATGTCAAGAGTCTGCTCTCGACTGACTGTAGAACTGACAGATTATCATGAGGGACGTCATCCATAAGGCTTGTTTCATTTACAAATGTTCAGGTCCCATCTAGTAACCATTTTCTGTTGGGAACAAATTGATCCTTCAAGTCGCTAAATGAAATTGCCAGGTCCAAAACGAGGTCTGGTCCATTAATGTCTCATTGATGGGCAAAAAATCCTTGTGTACAAAGACATAAAAGGTAATCTGCTGGCCATATGCCAGCTGTAGATGGCTGGAGGTGCAATCCTAACCAACTTTCCAGCACTGGCATAGCTGTGCCAATGGGGCACGTGCAGCATCTTGCAGTGGAGTAGTAGTCACGGAGGCCTCCTCAAGGTAAAGGAATGCTTGTTCCCTTACTTCGGAGCTGCATTGCCCTTGCCCTGGTGTCAGAAAGTTGGTTGGAATTGTGCCCTGGGACACAAAACTGAAGTGTCAAATGCCAAAGTAATAGAGGGAGATATTATGATACCCATCCCTCAACTGTGTGCAGAAAATCCAAAATATACTCCCAGAAAATTTGAGTGGTCCAACTCCGTCTGATGACCATCAATTTACACAACTTTTATTATAATGCTCATATGGAATAATGAGACTGTAATTTCTACTGTTTTTTGTTTTTGGTTTTTTTAAGGAATGAAGGCAGAATACGGGTAAAGCAAGGATGGGCAAATATAGAACTGCAATTTGTTTCTGGCTTGCGCTCTGTGTTTCTTACCCCCTCTGATAAGCTGTGTCAGGTGTAACATGAGGAAACCATTTTCAGCTGAATGAGAAAGAAAAGGCAAGAAACAGTCTTTCAATTCTGGAAAAAAAAATACAGTTCCAACTGCATGCTTGGAATTTCCCTCTTGCTTTGTGTATAATCAGTGCATCTCTTAGAGGAGAAAAGTTCCTTCAGCCCAATTTTTTTTTGTTTTGAATTTCATATTTGTACATATATGCCATTTGTGGAGTCTAGTCCTGCTTCCTAATGCTATTGTGTTAGGATTCCCCTCCAAATTAAGTCATTTTGGGAGTTAAAACACAATAGCTAAGCAAACTGTGGCACATGTTGTGTTCCATGAGTTATGTTCAAAATATCACAGTCAGGTAATTTTAACAGAGGTTACCGATTGTTGCCTCTCCTATGTTGAGTCTGCTCCCAGCAAAGTTTGTGGTAAGGTTGCTATTAAGGGCCTTAAACCTGAAACCACACTGCATTATGATCTGTCTACTACTCTACTCTAGCTTACGCTGCTTAGCAAGAAATATATTTTGACAGTGATACATGGGGAAAAAAGATCCCTGGTTCTCCTTTCTACATACATCTCAACAGACATTGCATCTTTCTACAGTATTTCATATTATTAACCACAAATACACGGCTCAGAAAACAGCTAAAATTAGAGCACTGTGTTTATGCATATCAGAGAGCAAAAATGTATCTGATGGATCCAAGTAATTATTTTTATCTACCAGCTTTTGTGTTCTTAAGACTATCTTCTTTTTTAGGCCAGATGCAATTAAAACAAATAGAGTGCCTCATTGTTTGTATTACAAGGATAACCTCAGGCAGGCTAAATTTCCTAAATACGCATTCACTTTCGTGTAGGAAATAGTACCTGCCAAGTATGGATCATAATTCATGATGAATTCAGAAATGTCTGTTCACTGTACACACCCAAAATACACAAGTGTTCTTGTCACCCAATACTGCATCTTTGATAAACTGATGTAGAAGAATTATTATGTATAAGCAACTCCAGACAGACAGTATATTGTAGACATTATGAACTTGGACAAAAATGCTTGCCAAGCCCTTGAATCTGTGTGGGGACAGTATGCAGGAACTGACTGAGCCATAGTGGTTCGGCCAAGGTCTTAAAAATAAGGCCTGGAGCAAATCACACCCCACAAACTGCAGAAGAATCAACATTCCCAATTCAAGGCTGCATCTAACCATGCCGAGTTGAAGCAATGCATTAGAGTTGAATGCTTATGAGGACCAATTCTAACAAGCAGAAGGTAAGGTAGCTTTTAGACTGCTGGACATAAGTAAATTGGCGCCCCAAAAATCTGAGGCAAGCCAAGGGGGAAAATCCCACAAGGCAATTGTTGGAGGAGAGGGGAGGGGAACTCAACACATAACCTTAGCTGTTCAGCTCCTCAGCAAGATGAAGCAGGGAAAAAACCAAGCATAGCCAGAAAGCAGAAGCAGTAGATGGAAGAAGTAAAGAGGCCTGAAGAAGAAGGGGCCCTCTACTCTACCTGAATGAAGGAAAAATATATTCTTTCAAATATCCTGCTGATCATTGGAACCTGCCTGAGTATACTGTTTATACTTTATACTGTTTAAAGCTAGGCTTACCAGATCCAAACTGGAACACAGTGCCTATACCTTTAACCATTGTATAGAAGAGGAAATTTGGGCAGGTGCAGCTTTTGAAACCCTTCCATGATGACCTGCACCTGCCCTCAATTCCCTCTTCTATTCTTAAAGGTATAGGCATCCTGTCCCAATTTGGATCTGGTAACCCTATTAAAACCCTCAATAAACTTTAAAGGGGAGTGGAGGAATTATTTAGGAACATAGAAAGTTGCCTTGCACTGCCTTTGCCTGACTACTTAAGTGAAATACATCCATGTAATCCACATAAAAGTGAATCCTTGCAGGCTCCCTCAGTAGCCACATTCTTTGTACTATGCTGGCATCTACCCACTAACACTTCATAATAGAAATTAAAGGTGCATCCTTCAATAAATGATTCTCCTGTTCAAAGTATTGCACACATTTGTTTGACACCATGGATTGTGGAGAAAGCAAGGTGATGAATATATAGGGCTATCAGATACTAACTGGGACAAGTGCCTGTACTTTTAACCATTGCCTAGAAGAGGAAATTAGGGCAGGTGCAACCCTTCCACAGTAAGCTGCACCTGCCCAAATTATAAATAAATAAATAAATAAATAAATAGAGAGAGAGAGAGAGAGAGAGAACGAACAATGGAATTGGTAAAGCCCCTTCTTCTATAGGAGCCTCACTGACCTGCTGACTCAAAATAGTCTGCTGAACCAGGCGAGCATAGCCATCTAAACGGACTCCGGAGTTGCTCCTGCTCCTCATCTCTAACGTTGTCACAGTCCTTCAGGAGAAAAGTATGACTGGCTGGAGGCACTTTTAGCATGTGCAGCTCATACATCCATCAGCAGGCTGAGCTGTGACTCTTGCTGGCAAGGGGCACCTTTGTTCCAAAATAAACAGAGTAGCTGTCAACAAAACAGATGTTACTGGAGGAGTTTCCCCTTTTGCTTACAAATGCCCCATTATCCAAATATCTCCCTTGGGTTGCCATCTTACAGCATTTACACAGGAGTAAACCAGATTAAGCGCAGTGAGACTTCCAAGTAGACACACATAGTAGCAGACTGTAAATGAACCCTATGGGCACCCATCAATTGTTCTGCTCCTACAGAGAAACTCTGTACAGTTACTGGTATTTACTGTAATCTTTGTATACCCCAAGAGTATATCAGGCATGCATTCATATACTCAACAAATAACAAAATTCTTCTTTTGGAATTCTTTCTTCTATCTCATTTGTAATTAACCCATGCTCTAGAAAACTCAAAATACAACCTACATAGGCTTTTCTCATGTCATCCTCACAATAATCTTGCCAGGTAGATTGGGCAGAGCTATTGTGATGGACTCAAAAATCACCTTATGAGCTTCATGGATGGAAGGCAGGGCTGTGTGTGTGTCTATAGAGTTTAATAAATTTAAATTGTGGACAAGAATCCACTTCATCAGATGCCTCTGATTAGAATTCTTCATTGCCACAGACATATCACTATCTCTCCGGCTTTATAACAATCATGGTTTCTATTTTGACAGGAGGAACAGTACTGCACTTTAGGGTCCAGGGTGTATTCTATTTAAATTAATAGCAAATGCTTCATTTAAATCAATGGCAAAAGTACAAGTGATCAAATTGCACTCTTAAAATGCTTGTGCACTCCATAATGGGAATCTCACTCAAATACTCTTTTCTTGCCAAGAGCCTTAGTAGTTTCACATTTCCATTTTGGATTCCTCTTGTCAATGTATATATAGTTATAACACCAGGAACAGTTGAGCCTGGTTAGGGACACTATCCTGAAAACAACTTCTGGGATACCTGAACAGAACGAACAGTGGGGACAAACCTATCGTATCAGTGGTGATGGTGGAAGGAAAGCTGCAGAAATGCTGCTGAGCTCTTTCTATGTTCACAGGTGTCCAAATAGAACCACAGGACTCTCCGACTTTCTGCCACCCCCATCCACCATGTATGGCTCTGTGAAGTCATCACTGCGCGGTAAGACTTCGGGACCCGCCCAATCCTAGATAAGAGGGGAACTAGGAAACCCTGCACCAACACTGTCTGGCTCGATATCTATATAGTACTGTATATACTATACTGCTTGTTTCATTTTTTTTTTAAACAGGGCGTCCTCTTTGTTTACATCTGGACGGTGGCATACGCCGCTTTTTTTTCTTTTTCTTTTTTTTTTACGAGTGATTTCTTTCGAATTACCTTCCTCAGAACATAATAAACGTCCTTGCTCCCCACCGCCGACGCAACAAATACTGCCCACGACAACACACTTTCGAAAACGTTAAGCATCTTGCATAACCAGCGCACCGAGAAGGAACCGCAAGGTCATCCAGTCCTACCCTCAGCCTATTCCATTTCCAAAGCAAGAGCTGTTCTTGGATCCCCCCCCCCCCGCGAATAACGCAAGCATGGGCGGCGGCAGCAGCAGCAGCAGCAACAGAGGCGACCCCCTTACCTGCCAGGTCCCATTCTCCAGGGTGGGGAAAGTGGGTAGGGCTTTACTCCGCCGGGGCATTCAAATGGAGGGGTAAGCTTCCCCTCCGTCGACAGTGAAACCCTTTCCCACTGCGCAATGAGAGGGAGAAGGTTTCGGATTCTTTGCAGGGTAACAGCAGAGACTCTCCAGTCCTTTCGCTGCTGCAGAGGAAACCTTCCGAGGTGAGGTCGCAGCCAGGCACGCGCCGTTGGGATCTGGGAAATGTTATTTCCTCTTTATTAGGTTGTTTACGGGGGGCCGGTAGGAGGCAGCCGTAGAAGCAGAAGCAAGGCACTTCCCTCTTCCGCGGGTCTTACAAGGAGGTCCTTGGGGTCTTATAAGGACAGCGGAAGTACAGACTTAAGTCGCGCGAAGCTGACGTTCCCAAGTAAAATGGGGGATGTAAGCGGGAATGACTGCATCGTGTGTGTGATAGTCTGCAATCAATAGTGCATTCTTTTTTTGTATTTTTTTAATGTGTTTCTTTATGTGGCTGTCAGGACCTGGTGGCCAGCTGGTTTGCGTGTGTGATTGCGGAATCACACCGCCCCGTGACTGAGCGGAGCGTTTGCCCGTCTTTTCATACGAACGCACGCAAATATCTGCGGGACTTTGCATTGAGAGGCATCTATTAGGCAAGACTCCTAGATTACATGGACAGCAACGTACTGGATAAAAAAACCCGGCAGAAAAACGTTAGTGGATTTCACTTTAGAAACTAGCATTGGTGAACCTTGTTTATGCAAAACTGTAGGGAGCTATTAGAAGAAAAGTCCCCAATCTAATGTAATTAGCGTTACCAGATACAAATTGAGACAGAGTGCTTTTATACCTTTAACCATTGTATAGAAGAGTGAATTTGGAAAGGTGTAGCTTTTGAAACCCTTCCATGATAAGCTGCACCTGCCCAAATTCTCTCTTCTATACGTTAAAAGTATAGGCACTCGATCCCAGTTTGTATCTGGTAACCCTAATATAAAGTTAATGCCTATCTTAGGACCAACTGCAATGTTAAAAGGTATCAGACAGTAAACCTTTCATGCCTGTAGGATTATTCATCAGATGGATAGCAAAAGAAGGAAGAAAGCGGGGAATAATGAGGACATGTAAGTGTTCCGCCAGTAGCCGTTTGTAAAATCAAATATGGATTTGATGAGGTTTTCATGCAATCTTGAATAAGCCTTTTGAAGAGTTTGAGATGGTTTCAATATGCATGCAAGGCTGGTCAGATAAAAAGAGGAAAAAATGGTGGAAGATCCATGCCAACCTCCCCAGGACCCTGGAAATATAAAGTGTGTTAGGTTGTAATCTTATATTCATTTAATGTATGGTTACCAGATACAAACTGGGACAGATTGCCTATACCTTTCACCATTGTACAGAAAAGGGAATTTCGGCAGGTGCAGCTTTTGAAACCCTTCCATGGTAGCTGCACCTGCCCAAATTCTCACTTCTACACAATGGTTAAAGATATAGGCACTCTGTCCCAGTTTGAATCTGGTAGCTCTAAATGGGGAATAAATCTTATTGAAAGTGGGTGGACATGCATGGGATTGATCTGCCAGTCCGGACTCTAGCATTAACTTGAAACTTGTATGCCCCTTCCAAGGTAGAAAAAGAATTAACAGAATGCCTGAAGCAGGAAAAGGAGTGCTTTTTCTTTGCCCTATTCTTTGGTCATCACCAGTGCACAGATCCCTTCAGCCGCTGCCCAGTGTCACTAGTTGAAATGCCGCCCCCAGATATTTGGTGATCACATCATTGCTAGACTTGCAGCTTGCCAAGCTCCACACTGCATGGCCATGCCACCTGGTCTGTGCACCTTAGCAGGAAAACTGTCACTACAGATATACCCTAGTATCTGCAGGGGATAGTTTCCTGGGGCCCCTGTGGATACCTGAAAAGGTGGATAAGAGTGAATCTGTGTTAAGTATAGGGTTCTCCCCTGCTCCCCCCACCCCAGCAAGATTTTTTAGTGACCCAAAGTCAGAATAAAGAAGGTAACCCCCACCCATCCGTGGATAACTGAAATGGTAGATACAGAATCCACAGATAATTGAAACTGGAAGTATTGTGGTCCTCTGGATGATGCTCCTGGGTGCACTTGTTCCACCACCACTGAAGATTTCCCTTGCAGTTCATAGCTAGGGTTACCCAGACACAAAGGGTTACCTTTGTGTACTCTGTACACAAAGGTATAAAGAGTGCCTTATACCTTTAACCATTATATAGAAGAGGAAATTTGGGCAGGTGCTGCTCATCATGGAAGGGTTTCAAAAGCTGCACCTGCCAAAATTCCCTCTTCTATACAATGATTAAAGGTGTAGGCACTCTGTCACAGTTTGTATTGGATACCCTGTTTCATAGCCTCCATGCAAACTTCACATGATCTCCACAGTCTGAATCCTTTATTTTCCTTCTTTAACCCCAACCCTTATTTTAGTAAGACAATGACATCATGAGCAGCAACAACAGCACATCTTAAAATTGTAGTTCATCAGTCTTCTATGTTGGGCTCTTAACCATGAACAAAAACTTGTCCAAGAAGAAGGCAGTTAGAGGTATTCATATTTACAATTTTATGTCTTCCTATTTTTGTACTTGACTAAAGTTATTTCACATACAGAACACATTGAATGTATAAAATATTTGGAGTTAACTGAAAAAATGTACAAATTCATAATTACAGTAATGCGTCAAAATCCCACAACTATTTTTCTATACAAAGGAATATTAAATTTAATTTACAAGAAATAAATATAAAATAGGATATGCAAAGATAGGTGTTGCTGTGCCTATATACAATGCTATGATGTCTGTTAATACAACCTATTAAAAGGAAGGTGCAGACATCACATTTTTTAAAGACAACTAACCATATTTTTCAAAGTTTAGGCTGCAATTATCTATATTTATAAACTAGTGCATAATGTTTTCAGTTATTCCTAACTGCAAGTTGAATTTGTAAAACAATCTTCTAAAATCCATCATTTTAAAAAATGAGTTAAGCTGGAGCTAAGCCATGATGCTCCATCTAAAGCCTCTTGTCATTAAGATAAACAGGATCGGAAATAAAGGGGAAAAAATAAATGCAAATACTGTGACAATCCAGGATAACATCCTTTGACAATCCAAGGCTGCTTTGAAGCTTTGCTATTTGTATATTAAATAATGTCTGGTTTTGTTTTGTCTTCTCACATTATGTAAAATCTGTATTTCACATGGAAAACAATGGGGATTTCAAACATGTCACATGGGTTCAATAAAGTGCAGGTTCCCCCTCTCTGAAGTCCTTCTCAGTGAAATGCGAGGTTTTTTGTGGCCTGTGTCGTTGTTCTCATGAAATATGATCTGCTTTCCTGAAAAGTCATGAAGTCTCACATCACCATTATGAACATTAAAAGAAACTCCATTCTTCTCACTAGAGATGTTACCTGAAAAAAATTAAAAATTAAAGCATATTTGTTAGAACTCAACAATGGTTAAGGCATTATTTTCCACTTGGGTAGACTCAGGCCCAATTCACAAGGTTTATTTGCAGCATGGCAGGTATCATCACTACAGTTCGTTTTCGCATTAGACTTGGATGGGGTGACACATGCTGCCTGAATTGCACAGAAGTGGGGCACTGTGCCATGGAAATAGCTCTCCCAACCAAGTATAATTTTGTTCTTCCCATTTTTTAAGAAGCATCTCTAAGCACAGCTATTTCCACAAACCTTCCCTATGCTTTTGAGTGTTTCTCTTTCTACATTGTATTTCCTCTATGGGAACCACAGCTCAATGACAAAGCACCTGCTATGCATGTTCATATTCAACCCATGGTTCTCCAGGTGGAGCTGAGAAAAATTCTTCTCTGAAACCCTGAAGAGCGGCTGCCAGTCTGTGTTGAAACAATGAGGAAGGTAGGCCAATGGTCTGTCTCAGTACAGCTTTCTCCTATGCATCTATGGATGCTAAGTTCAGTAGTGAATCCCTCTGAAGACAAAGGTTTTGTTACTGTGGTATGGGTCGACTTCACATAACTTCTCAACATGCTTGTGACGGAGGGTTTTTGGGTTAGAATTACTTAAAAATATATCATGTAGTGTTCTGTTTCTGGTCTGTTGGGAGACAGAGAGGAAAACCAGGCAGAGAAGTAACACCTCAAGGCCAGTAAATCTAAAGTCTGCCTCACAGTAAATGTAAATTGAGCCTGCCAGATGCCAAAGGAGTCCCTGAAGTGCAGAGAGGGGAGAGAAAAGCTATTTTCACACTCTTGGGAGTGAAACAGCACAGGTGGGAACAAATCCTTGAGCAAATTGGTGTGAAACAGCCTACAGCTGTGCCAGTGATTTAGGAAAGATGATATGTGACCATAATTTTGATTAGCTAAAAAGTGTTGATTCACCATGACTTTGAAGAATTTGTGTAAACCCATTTCCAGTTTGGACCTCATTCCAAGCACGCGGTACATTAGTAAGCAAATACTTGGTACCTGGGAGTTTGAAGGAGGCTTGATGTGAGCAGTCTGCCCCACAGAGCGAGTTAAAGCATAAAAGGTGGCATAAAGTTAGAGATACGAAAGAAATGGTTGGGATATATAAGTTGGGTAAGAGGAGGGGGGGCCAACAATGCTATTTTAGTTAAGATCCAAAAGGTGTGCTTGTGGTTGAAGTTATAAAACTAGAGGGTCGCTTTCTCTTTGCTTAAAGGGGGGGTGGGAATATATAGGGGGAAAATGATGTTTATGTGTTATGATGTAAATATAAGAGAAATTGATATGTAAATATATAATGCATCAAATAAAAAAAATTGAAGGAAGAAAAAAAAAAAGGTGGCCAAATGTACCCCATCTCAGTAACACCGCCGTGACAATGTTGTACAGCAACTATCGCATGTCAAATCTGAAGTAGGCCTCAGCAATGACTGAAATATTTTTTATTCTGGCATATAAAGGAAGCCAATTTTTGTACAGTGATTCATAATTACTCGCTCACTCAAATTGCTATTCAACTTTAGGGAAATCCATTTTTTGTTACATAAGGCAGTTGTGTTTTCATTTTCTAGTTATTTGGTTATGTCTTTTGATAGAATACAGATATTTCAACACAGTTTGTTTTATTGCATTCTGCATTAGATTACCCATCAAATGATATATAACATGAAAATACCAAGATTTTCACAATTTTGGCCCATTACATAGTGATGTCACCATCAACCCTAACCCAGTGTGGTCCACACACACCTAATGACACCACGGCTCCCAGGTAAGTGTGTATAGGGTTGCAAACTTTGACAGCTCAGGTCAAGGTATCCAAATAAAAAGATGAAAAGAACTTATAGGCCTACATTTGAGGAATGTATGAACTGAGGAATGAACTGAAATGGGGAATATTACATTTGATAACGGTTACTCAACTTGTTAGGGAAATTTAGGGAAGGGAGATAACAGTTTGAGCAGAAAATTAGTACCAAATTAGAATTTATACTTTACAATAACAGAATGGATGTACTAATCAGAATGTGACATTGGAAATACTGTTATTTTAATATTATAAATCCATTGAACAGTGTTTAGAATTCTTATTGGCAAGTTAAGAAAAACGTCTTTGTCATGACATATGATAAATTCAGAAAAAAATATTTGGAAAGCGTGAGAAATTGGATATTTCTGCATACATACCATTCCCATTTGCGTGCACTGAATAATCATTATTCATTAGCATTGAAGTGGAATTAGTGGAGTTGCTGTTTGATTGTAAGGAATTGGAAGAACTGGATACACCTTGGTTAACATTCTGCTTCTTTAAACCATTAGTGGCAGTTCTACTCCAGTCTACAGTTGAATAAGGATTACAGAAAGTAGTATGTGTTAAATTCCAATCCAAGAATACAATTTATAATCTATATATTATAAAAACGGACGTGGGTGTGTATGCGGGTATGTATGTATGCGGGTATGTATGTTCTGCATAGGCTTCTCAACGCTGGCAGCAATCCGCACGAAACTTGGCACGCACGTACCTTGCGGCCTGGCAAAAAACACTGCGGGGGTCAGACCCCCCTACAGCCCCCCGTTTTTCGGGGAGGGGGGCCAGATCGTCAGGAACCAAGGGGATTGCATTTGACTAGAGGTCTGCTGCCACCCTGTGGTCACAAACAATTCTGCAGGTTATGTGATACACAAGGACTAACCCAAAGCGAAAGTGAAACTGGTTTGCACTGCCTGTGTGGCAAAGAGTTGCAAATGATCCAGAGAGTTCCAGCGCCCAGTCGGATCTGAGAGGGACCTATTTCCAGAGGGCTAATTCAGTGAGTGTGACAATTTCATTACGCTCCTTTGCTTGCTTCTGTCCCTGTATTCCTTCCTTCTCCTAATAGAGGCTGGGGATACTTTGTCCCCCGGGCAACGCCGGGTAACAAAAGGCTAGTGTTATATAAATCTGAGAGCCAGTGGGAACCCCCTCCCCATTTTTTAATTTTACTTTATTATTCTAGTTTTTGCCAATTCTTTATAGAATGTACATTATTACAGGCAGGCCCCCATATCTGCAGTTTCAATTATGCACTGATCCAGGGAGTGCACACCCTACACCCATTAATTATTTAAGTACTTAATAGACGGCAAATATTCTTACTGCACAGGTCACTATAAACATACAAGCAGGGTTATAACAATGTGCAGGCTCCCTTCTGGCAGCCTGAATGCTTGAAAACATTAGATTGAAGTTAACAGGAAGCAGTTAATTTCGATCTAGTCTTTTCAAGTGTTCAGGCTGCCAAGAGGCAGCCTGCATTTGCTATGAGCTTGTATGCTTATAGTGACCTGTGAAGCAAGAACATTTTCAGTCTCGTAAGCATTTAAGAATGCAATCCCAAGTGCCTTCTGGGCTGACACATCTTGCTTGCATCAGCCAGGGTTGTTGCAAATGTGCCTTAAGGCACGTCAGCGACAGCACAAGAAGCACTGGGTCAGTGCAGGCAGTTATGCTGACTCAGGAACACTGTGGAGCTGGCCAGGTAAGCTGCCCCCATGGTGGCTGAGTTCGGACAATGTGGGGGTTATATGAAGGTAGGGGGAAGGAGGAAGGGGAGGGGTGAGGAGGGGGTGCAGTGCAGGGTGCAGATGGCCATTGGGCTGGATCTGAACCCTCATCTCTGGGTCACAGGGGCCCAATCTGGGTGCTTGGACTTGCACCAGCAATTTCACTGGCACGGATCCGAGCAGCCTCATAGGGGAAGCTGGAGTTTACCCCAGGGTAAAGGGACAAGCATCCCCTTGCCCTGAGGTGAGTTCCAGCAACTGCCAAACCTGCGCTGGATACAGTGCAGGCCAGCTGGCCTGCCTAATCCAACACAGGTTAGGATTGGGCTGTAAATAATGTTAATTGGCGTGGGGGCCATGGAGGTAAGGTTCCCTATTTCAGCAGTTTCCATTTCTACGGGTGATAGTGGTGGTTGTGTAGCTGTGCATCCATAAAGCTTCATTCAGAACTTCTGCTAACACCAGGAAGAAACTAATGGCTACAGTCCTGCTTCCCCTCCATTTGTTCAGTCAGTGCATATTGAAAAGTAGTAGGATTTTATTGTTTTGCTGAAGAAGATATTAACTCAAGAACAGTTATGTTACAATGAAAATCCACATACTTTCTTGGAAGACAGTTGTGTGAAGTGTTAGTTCCAAAACAAACCAATGTTAAAGCTCTTCCTAATAACAGAATCTCTTTTACGAAATTGGTTTTTACACTGCTTGAAATTCTAGGCCAACTAGTACTGACTTCGATAAAAACTAATGAATATGTTATGTGAGAATGTAGACTCTTGTTTATAATGATACACCTTGCACAAGTAAACTCATGTGGTTGTATATTATAAGAAATCTGTAGTTCAAATATATATATATATTTACCAGAATTTTCAGCCAGCCTGTATTTTCCACAGCACAAGTACCTTCTCCACTGCTTGCGAACATTCTCCTTCGCTACACAGTAGAAGATAAAAATGAAAAATCCTGCAAAATAATAATATAAATTTAAAGCAAGGCACTGAACTTATCCTGTTTCAAAACACAAATAAATGGTTATGCAATTTTTTTCTTACTCTTCCCCTCCAACTTTTAACTAGCTTTCCTCCCCACTCCTGAAGTTGTATTCACATGGCAAAACGTCAGTCACTGGAATATTGTTGAAGTTTATTGTATAAACAAAAAAAAAATTAGTGTGTTTCAAGAAGTCTTTTAGAGTCTGCATATTTATTCAAAACATATGTATCTGCCCTATCATCATACCAATTCATCCTCTGCAACTGTCAGAAGGCTCTAGATATAATTAATGTTCTTAAAAGTACCAGGTAATGTGTGCGGCCTTAAATCTTGGACTACGGTTTCATTAATGTTTAACAGGACAATCATGAGTAGGATTTTTTAAAAATATATTACCAAGAATGTTAGAAATGTTAATTTGTAGCACAAGATTCTTTTCAAAAACCTAGTACATACCTTGCAAAGTGTTAAAGATGGCAAAGAGATACATAAATACAAGATTTATGGGGCCCCACGCAAAAAAGGCAAATCCCCAAGTAATTCCCAATAGGAATGTGAGGCCAGCAACACTCCTGAGATCTTGAATACTGGTTTTTCGCTGGGCACCAAGTTGTTTCTTCTTTTTGATTCTGCAGAGCTGAATCAGCACTACTATAAACATGCTGACATTGAGCAAGAATATTGTGCAGAAGTATCCCACAACAGTAATGTAAAAGACAATGTTATTGTTGATCCAGCAGCTAAAAAGACAAAAAAGAAAATATCCATCTGTAAAGCTTTTGAAATAACAGATATAGGCTGAAATCTAGAAAGCCACATGCTTAGCATGACTATGGGCGCAATCCTAAGCAGAAATCTAGAAAGCCACATGCTTAGCATGACTATGGGCGCAATCCTAAGCAGTGCCGGACTGGTGAGGTCAGCACCATATCCAACGCTACTTAGAAGAGGTTGAGGCCTCCCCTATGTGCTCCTTGGATCTACGCCCGCTAAGGAGCGGGCGCAGGTCCTAGGAAACCGCGCAGTCTGAATCAGGGCCAGGCAGCCTTGCTGACAGGCTTAGGATGTGGCCATATGGCCACCTCCCAAGCCCACCTACGTCCCGCCCAAGTCCCACCTCTCCCCTCCCATCAATCCCCGTCCCGATACGAGACAGAATCCTTTGCGCCGACTGTCTTCGGTCAGCGCAAGGGAGGCTCTCTGTCGGAGCTTTGAAGCCAACACTGCAAGTAGTGTTTGTACTGTATATGTCATTCAAAGCTCCCTCTTTCATTTTCGCCTACTTAACACATCACACTTCCGAATTTCAAAATAATGTTGTCCAGTTTATTTTGTACACACCTTAAGGAACTCTCTCATACCGTGTCCATAGAAGATCACAGGCCACAATCCTATGGGAGTAAGACCCACTGAACATCGTGGGACTTAATTTTGAGTCAACATGCATAGGATTGTGCTCATTCTCTTTAATTGAAATTAATAACTAAACAATTAATTGTATTTATAGTTAATTTTAAACAAAGAAAATCAATTTTTTCCTGTCTTCATTTTTAACCTTATTCCTTTGTTGTTGTAAACTACGTGAATCCAAAAAGGACAAATCACATCTATAAGGGCAGCCCAATTCTGCCTAAACCCCTGCGTGGCAACACAACAGAACTGGCACAAGCTATGCTGCATCCTGTAGGGGATTTTCGGCTCGCTGGGGGTTTCCTCAGGGTAAGAGGGCCGTTGTCCCCTTTTCTTGGGGCAAGACCTAGCAGTCACAAATGGCTCACTTCAAACTGCACCAGCAATATAACAGGTCTGAGATTATCTGTGTAGGCAGATCAGGCCCAGGAAGGATTCAGTGCTTGCTGCGGCCACCATATAATCCCCTCCCAGGCCGGATTCACTCACTGTGCCCCATATCCTCCCCATTCCACCCTCCCCCTGACTCAATCAATCCCCTTTCTGCCTGCCCCATCCTATTCTGACCCCTGAGCAGGTCTTACCTGCTCCAGCGGGACTCCATTGCACCACCTGTGTACATGGGAAGATTCCAGCCTTCCCATCAGCACAGCTGCTCCCTGCACTACTTTACAGTGCTTTTGCAGCAGCCAGCGACAGCAGAACACATATTCTGCCAGTGCTCTGGCAGATCAATGCTTTAGATCAATGTTTTGTTTCATTAAATATATGGAAGAGGCATATTCTTTTACAATACCCAAGACAGCCTAATTTTAACCTGAGCATTTCTGCATACGCACAATAATTTCAAAGAGTTCTCGTTTCAATTTTTCTAATTTGTTATCTTTCCCTTTTATTCATTTTATGTACCCATACCTTTGTATGGCATCTAGTTAGATATAAGGAACAGAAATGCAGAATAAAATGTATTCAGGGTGAAGCAGGAATACATAAACATTAGTTCCTAAGAAACCTGATCTTCTTAGCATTTGATTATTGTGGACTTACAATTCATCAGGCGAGCCGTTGGGAAAATTTCCGTATGATCCAAGTCCATAGTTATCTGGATTTATTGCCAGTACAATGGCTACTACTATTGCTGGTACCCCTGAAAGATTAAAAAATCCTCACATGAATTGGAAAACTTATTGAAATGTGCAATTGTAAAGCTGACAATTGCACATTATACACAGTGGCATCACTAGGGCTTGTGTCGCTCAGTATGAGAACTCATTGCATCACCCCCATTATGGACAGAATAAATTATAATATCATATGCACATCCTAGATGCAACGGTATTGCTAGGGCTGGTTTATTTATTTATTCTATAACTATTATTCTAACTTGGTATATAACAGTACGGTCACCCAACAAATCAGTAACCAACAAAAAAACAGAGGCCAACTTGATGACAGTCACACTGAATAAGGATTCTAATATTAGATCTGCTTTGCCTTAATAACACCTCATTGACTCTGAAAACAATTAGTCTCATTGGTCAGTTCTGAGTTAAGGAAATCAACTTTTTAGGGACATAAGGCAATTGTATTTTACATTTCTGTATAATTTCTGGCTATAGCCTTTTATAGAATACAGGGATGTGGTGGCGCTGTGGGTTAAATCACAACTGCTAGGCTTTCTGACTGGAAGGTTGGGAGTTCGAGACCACGCAATGGAGTGAGTTCCCATTGCTTGTGCCAGCTCCTGCCAACCTAGCAGTTCAAAAGCATGTAAAAAATGCAAGTAGATAAATAGGTACCACTTCGGGAAGGTAACAGCGTTCCGTGCACTATGGCGTATAGTCATGCTGGCCACATGACCACGGAAGCTTGTCCTCAGACAAACACCGACTCTACAGGCTTAGAAACGGAGATGAGCACTGCCCCCTACAGTTGGTCACAACTAGACCATTCGGTCGTGGGGAAACCTTTACCATTTTTTAATAGAATGCAGATATTTCAATGCTATTTGTTTCTTTTAATTCTGCATTAAATTCTGCATCGTGTGGTATATAACATGATGGTATTTTTCTACAAAAACCCAAGATTTTACCATTTTGGCCAGCAGTGGTGTCACCCTCCCTGGTTTAGTGCATCTCCAGGTGTGGTCCGCACCCTCTAGCAACACCACTGATTATACATAACAATAGAAGTTATACTAAACATTAATATTGTATATTTCAAGTAGGACTGAGCAAAAAATACTAAATGAGATTTTTCTGAAAAATTTGGACTGCCATAGAAGAGACACAAAACCAGGGTAATGTCAGGGTTGGGGGCAAGTTTCCTAACATTTTGTGGGACTGGTTACAACTGGTTACTAGCAAGTGACATTTTTTCTTTTAAATATTTTACACCACACCTTTGTAGATACTAGTGATAGCTGCAGCTAAAGATTTCACAAGCATTTCATCAGGATCAACACCCTGAAATGTTGAATTCCCCTGTTCAAATGCTTATGACCATGATCAGGGCAAACAAAGCCCTGGTCATACAGCAAGCGTGTTCAAGTACATAAGGCTCTGTTTCGTCCCAATCAAAGGCTTCCCAATGGCACCCTTTTATTTAACTTTGAAAAGTTTGAATCCCAACCTTTTCGAGGTCAACCTAAAAAGAGTGATCTCCACTCTTTTTTCCAAGGGTTAAAAGACTCTGAAAAACTCCACTGCTTGTCTTTCTAGACAAGGCCTTTTAGACAATCAAACAGCTGTCAAGTTGCTACCCTTTTAATTCTGAGAAAGGCTCATCTCTTTCAGGACTGAAAATAGAGCAAACTGGCAGCTGTTTGCTTGCCGCCTAAAAGACCCTGATCAAAAGGAAAAGATTGGAAAGATTCCCTCTCCAATCAGAGGCTTTAGAGAGGTGCTGTGGGAGGTAATAAGATGCCCATTTGCAACGGATTTTTTTTTTGTATTTTGTAAGCCAACAACATGATTGCTTGCAAAGCCTCCATCACTCGTGCAGCTTGCCTAGAAGGTTATCCAGTTTGTGTTGGACATTAGGGTGATCGTGCATCCCAAGCAGTAGCACTGAAGTGCTAGAGCTCATCCTTGTAACTAGCTGCCTTTAAAAAAAAAACTGAGAATGTCCCAGGAATCATGCTTTATCAGAAGTAGTGTTGTTGCTAGTGCATTCTGGGAAACAAAATTGAGCCTCCCCAAAGCATCTTGGTTAGGAATTTCATACCCACATGTAAATGCAAAAAGGATATACATACCCCAGCCAACAACGCAAAATTTTAGGATGTATTTCCTAACGTATGTATTGAATACTTTGACGAGAGCAAGATACATGTGGAAAGCTTCAAGGCCCATCCAAGTGAAAGAAACCAATAGGAAATAATGAAGAAATACAGCAACTGAGATGCAGAGGCCTCTGATATTAGACAATGCAATCCAAGAGTCCAGGAGGAAAACTAAGTTCAATAGAAGCAGTGCAATACACAGTTGAATGAGGATTTTCGAAGGATAATCTCTTCGGATTTTCCTATAGCGGAAAATAAAATGCCATGAGGTGCAGCTTCCATGAATATACTACATTTGAAAATATCTACATAGTCATGCAGATACTGTTTGCTATTCCTTTGGGCCCAATCCTAATCACCTTTCCAATGTTGACACAGCTGCAATGCAGCCCGGGGGTAAGGAAACATTTGTTCCCACCTTGTAGAGGCTGCCATGACTTCTCCTCCCCTCTGCCGTATGCAGCATGTTTATTTATAGGATTTTATATGTCCCATTGGCAAAGCTGCATCAGCACTGGAAAGTTGGATAGGATTGGGCCCTTTTGTTTTCTTAATAAATGGGCCATTTGAGACTTGCAGCTTTTTCAAGTGTTGTTCAAATACCATACGCTGGAGTATAATGTCACTGAATTATACCTGAAATAGCAATTTATGTCTCTATATTATAATTATTTCCTATTTGGTATGCTAAGCTGCCTATCACCATATAAGCATTACCACAGAAACATCTATGCTTCAGGATTAAAAGGCTATACCTGGAACCAAAACACTATTAAAGAAAAATACTATATTTAACTGTAAAAGAGACCAAACTTTCACGTTAATTTGGTAAAGATGAATATGCTAATATTTGTCATAAGAAAATGTTACAAATTATGAAAGTCTGCATTTTATGTAGCTCATTGCCAGTTACAAAAGATATATTATTTACTCAAAATGGCAAAGAAAGCAATTCCAAAATCTGTATCCTCTTATCAGTCCAATACCCTTTCGTAATATTTTTTCCATTTCCACCTTTTGAGTGAACAAAACTCCAGAGTTGTTAACTTGTTTTTTTTTACCCTAACGATTTTATATTTAATTATACAAAAACAAAATACAATGGGCCCTCAGTATCCGCCAGGGATCCGTCCCCAGATCACCCACAGATACTGATTTCAGCACATAACGGAGTCTGCAGGGACAGACTTGGGACCTCCTGGAAGTGTCTGGCTGTGCTCCTCAGAACACCAGGACCAGAAGTGCCTTTTCTGCTGAAAACCAGAAGGCACTTTTCTGCCAAAAACCAGATGTGCTTGTGAAAACCTCCGGGAAGACTTCCGAGACTTGGGGAGGCCGCCTGCAGCCTCTCCGTGCCTCACAACACCTTCCGGAAGTGACTGGAAGAGCATTTCAGTCACATCTGGGGGATCCTTGAGGCTCTCTACAGAATTGGCAGCCATGTTGAGTCAAATCCACAGGTGCCAAAGCTGCAGATAAGGAGGGCCAGAGGCGTCATTCAGGCAGAACGGCCCGGTACTCCGTTCCGCTAGTTCCGCGGAGCTCCCGGGCCACGCCACTGCTTCGGAGGACGGGCGAGCTGCTGCTGGGCCCGCCCGCCCTCCCTTGGGGCGGAGGGCTGTCAATCATCCGAGCGTTCCGGTAGTTGGCGCACTCAGATGACATCACTGAGGAGGGCCCACTGTACTGATACACTTCACTGTGGTATTAGATCAGTGTGATGATACAAGTGTTATGAAATCATGACTAGGATTACAGTGAATTTAAATTTTGATACTTACTCAAATGCAATGTATGTAACAAGGGTCACAGAAAGAAAAATTGCTGACAGACCACAGCCTATGTAAGTGATGAAAGTCAGAATTAGTACTTGGGTGGGAGAGACGGTGGTATTTCTGGATAAATCCTGAAAAGAAAATGGAATATTTTCTTTTAAAACAGAAAAGAAAAATTATTTGAAAATCACAGCGTACAAATTTGTTAACATACATAATTGACGAAACAGCCACTGTATACAAAAGTAATATTCCTAGACAAATAATTTCTGAAAGAGAAAAAGATACAAACAAAAACACCATTTTGAAAAAGAAGTAACATTCTCAGCATGGCTTTCCCCAATGCTGAAATGCTATGGATAACCCTGTTACCAGTTAAATGGTCTTCATGGCCAAACTACAAGCAACACTGTGTAGTACAAGCTTAAACTTGCAGAGCCATAATTTCTATCAGCATCACAATGCAGAGGTAAAGTTAATTCTTCAGGGCACTTTTCCCATTTAAAATCACTATTACACATCACCGCTTTGAGTTTTAGAAAAGCGGTATAAAATACAACAAATAAATAAGTAAGCCAATTTTATCCTTAAAAGTGCCATTTGTTACAGAGCGCAATCCTATACATTGCTGACCTAGTAAGGCTGACATAGCAGGGCTGTATCCTAAAGCCCATTAGGAGGCAACAGCAGCAACGTCCAATACAAGGGGAGGTTTTTCCCTTGCACCCATGTAAGCCTCAGTCACCCCTGCTCGGATCTGCGCCTATTGTCTTACAGGCGCAGAAGAATGTGGACAGGAGCAGCCCAAATCGGAGTCGCCATGGCTGGGGACAGGCGTTAGGGTTTGGCACTACAGCCATCTTGCATCACAACCGTGTCATAGCCGCCGTCTCCACCCACTGTGCCGCCCAGTTACACCCCCGGAATGCCTCTGGAACGCCCTCGCGGAGGCCCTGTGCCGCCCGAGCGCTGCCAACATTTGACTGGCGCATAGTTGGCGCCTGAGTGCCAGCACTGCTGCTCGCGCCAGTCCAGCACCACAGCACTGACATGGACATGCTTTAAGGTACATTTGCGACAGTGTTCGGTCGGCACAAGAGCTTAGCACTGGCACAAGGGGGGTATAAGATTGCGCTGCCCATGGATTTTTTTGATAAACTCTTCCTAGAGGTAATTTTCAATTGAATTAAATTGAGTTAAATTGAGAGTAAAATACTCTTTACCTACACACTATGATCTCAATCTAAACTGTGGCCAGCTACAGCTGCTACATATAAGCAAATCTGAGCCTATAACTACCCCATGGCGCATTTACATCAGGACTTTCTGAATGCATAAAAGTAGCTCATTTAGCAATTATATACACACACACTCTTGGGAGCTACTTGGATCTAGATTTTAGCCAGGTCTTAATAATCGTAAGAATTATAGTCACAATCTACAAAATTTTACAGTTAATTCAGTCACCCCCCCTTTGTGTTTCTTGGTTCCCCCAGCCATGGGAAGCCACTTTCAAAACCTAGAGTCATTCTGAGCAGTTGTGCAGCTTGTAGTCATGCAGTACAGGAATTACCAGTAAAACTCCAAAGCTTGTAAGGTGGTTGCAGCTACAAACGGTTTCATTTGTTCTTCTCTCTTTAACCACACAACCTTCATAAGCCCATCCTCCCTTGCCACCTGCCAGAAATTAAAAGTTCACAGTATTAAAACATACAACCACTACATAAAATCAGCGCAATTAAGACGGCATGGCCATACAGACTTACCATTGTTAGTGAAGTTCCAAAAAGCACACCTCACAGTCAAATTCTCCTATTCCAGGGAAAAAAAGACAATATACTGATCCTTGAAGTATTTTGAAATGAAACCAGATATTACATGACAAGCAAATACAACCAAATGCTTTTGGGAGTTACATATACAGGTATATATATTTTCATATAGGCCAAGATATACATGCCATAGCCTCACATTGTCTGCCCCTCTACAACCATCTAATCTTCTCTTCCCTCTTCAGCTGTTACGTCATTTTTGTCTTGTCTGTCCAATGAGTAAATTATGTGTACAGAGACTGTGTCCCTTGTATAAAGTTCACATTCAACAGCAACAGTAGTAGAGACCAAGCACATATCTCAGTTTGGCTTTTCTAGCAACTACTAGGTTTTTCTTTTCTTTTAATTGTATATAGTCTTACAATAATACTGGACTTTTCTGTACTGTCACTGCAGACTTTGGATTATACAGGTTTGATCTGTGTCTACCTGCACATTTGCTTGTTCATGACCTGGGGCATCAGAACTGAAAATACATGGATGCATATTAAATGTTCTCCCAACCATATGGCAGATGCATCCATTTAAACTCTGAAGAATTTAAATTCCCACTTTAATAAAATGTACTCTAAGAATACAAAGAGATTATGACTGCATACAGTCATCTTGTTCGAAATAGGATACATGTGGTGGAATGTTACTTGGTGTAAATATGTGAAATGCAGCTTCCATAGTCACCCTACTGACAAAACTTCATAAACATAATGGGGAAATTCTAGACACAACACACAATTTTAAAAAAACACAAACAAGCTTGTGAACGACCCACATTCCTTTTGTACCTGAGTAGGCCTTGCATTTTGTAGTGTGACAGTAACATTTGTTTTCAAGTTGTTAACTGTGACATTAGCAACACTTGATGATATAACATGGCTGATCAGAGACAAATTTTTCAGAGAGGGATCCTGGAATGGAGGAAAAAATTGAGGTGAAGAACTAAGTAGCAAAACATGAAGGTTAGAAGGCCATGTGTCTTTTGAATCCATGAAAATTACCTGGAACAAAGTTGTCTTTTCAAAAAAGTTAAATGTAATTCTGGAAGCTTGATGCATCGCTTCAGATGGCAAATTTGTCAGTATTGATGATGGAAGTGTAATGGTTCCAGCACCATTTGCAGATATTTGATTTCCAAGAGTAACCTGAATATTGTTTTGAAACAAGTTAGAAAAAAAGAGAATATTATGCTTAGCTAGACTTGAAGCTATGGTTATTGAAAAGCATTGCTGGCATTCAACTACCCAAAATGAGATCACCATTTAACAGTCCTCTGTAGATGACTTCCCCAGCTAATAATAGAAGCATGTAGATACAGTGCACACATTCCATGAATATGTATGAAAGGGCAGTAGGTGCCACTCCACCAATCCTTATGCATTCACTGAACACCTCAACAGCCCTCCCCCTTGCAAAAGAAGACTTCTAAATGACAGGGCCCTCCATGCATACATATGTTCACATAGGTGTCCTGTCCTAGGGTTCAATGACTGTATGAGGGTGGCAGATCCTGCTGTGATGCCAACCACATTACACATGCTCACTCACTCAGATAAAGCACTGTTCTATGTAGAAATGATCAACAACTACAACAACATCCCCCCCCCCAAAAAAACATAATTTTAAGACAAGGGAAAGCAATTCACTCTTAAACCCTACTAAAGGCAATAGCAAAATTGACTCTTAAGCCCTATTCAGGCTGAAATCCAACACCTGCTAAAGGCAATGGCAAAATTCCTATTGACTTCAATGGAATTAGAATATACTCTCAGTTAGCTGGCTACAGTTATGTTTAGTTAAATGAATGGGTACCGTTAACATTAACCAGTTCTGTCCCATTCCAGCTCCTAATCATACACAACTAGAAAAAAGGCGCCTGAGGGGAGACATTATTGAGACACACAAAATAACGCAAGGAACGGATAGAGTGGATAGGGGGATGTCCTTTTCCCTTTCTCTAAACACCTGATCCAGCAGGGCTTTTCTTATGTTCTTATATCGCAGTCCAAATCCAGCAGGTCCTTTATACAATCCATGAACTGGTTACAGTGTAGAGAAGGAATCAGGAACATGAAGCCTATGCACAAAGCAGTTCAAGTGGGTGGGAAGGCAGAATGCAAAGGGTAACCAGATCATGCCCAGATATTTAAGTACTGTCTGCTTATTTTAAACATTTTACATGCCATATGAAGTTTCCTTCTACCAAGTGAGGCCCATAGTCCATCTTACTCAGGATAGCCTGCACTGGCAGGCAGAGGCTCTCCAGATCCATGGTTAAGTAGGCTCAACCTGTATTTGGTTTTGGTATCAAGTTACCCAATATCTCTAAGGAAAAAAAATTAGGCTGAAATCCAATACCCCCTTTTCTGGGAGTAATCACCATTGAACACAATAGGTCTGATTTCTGAATAGACATGCAAAAGATTGTAGACATGCGAAACATGTAGACCCGCAAAAGATTTTTCATTTATGACTTTTAAAGTAATTTGTAATGCTTAGTTTTGATCTAAAGAGCAATTCCTTCTCTCAATCTACAGCACATCCTGCTGTTTTTAATCTAGATTAAGGGTGCAATCCTAAACTGGTTAGGCCGGTATAAACTAAGCCAGCAAAGTTTGGCCAGCACAAGGGCCATTTTAAAGTGTGTTTGGACTACTCTCAGTCAGGGAGGATGGTGCACATCTGTGTGTTGGCCTCTCTGACTCAGAGAGTGGTCCAAACATACTTTACGATGGTCCTTGTGCTGGCCGAACTTTGCTGGCTTAGTTTATGCCGGCCTAGCTCAGTTTAGGATTGTGCCCTGAGGCAGAATCATTTCATAGTATAGTTCTTATAACTATACTATGAAAATCAATAGAGTTCACACGTTACCATGTTACCTTTGGGTCTATCTGGATTTCAGACTTCAGTGTACCAATACACTGAAGCCATATATTGAAATCTCAGTTTTTATAGGATTACTTAAACAAACCAAAAGGGCTTACCTGAAGATCTGAGGTATTTTTAACAGAAAATGAAACAGTGCTGAAGTGGCTACTGTTAACTTTCAAGACTGCCAGAGCCAGGGAAGGAGAAGTCAAATCAATGGATTCTGTTGAGAAGTTCAATTTTAAGCCAATTGCATCCACTATTTTTATTATTCTATTGGGATAAAATGCACAAGATTACATTGTATTACTTTGTGTATAAGGTTCAAAACAAGTGCAAATATTTCATGAAAAGTAGTTTCATATTCATTACTTTAAAATCCAGGAAAAAGAAGCCAAGGAAATATAAATCAACAAAAACTTGCTCAATTTCAGTTTAAGTAAAACTGTAGGTGTTGTACGCCAATTCCTACCCACCCAGAATGCTGACACAAGTACCAACAATTTGAAGCTAAAAGCAAATATTTGATGTACAGGGTGTCCACAAAGTCTCTTTACAATTTCAAACTTGTATTACAAAAACAAATGAAGAGATGCATGTATGGAAAGTATACAATATTAGGAGTATATATTGAAGTTTATTTTGCATCAATTAACAAACTTCTATATGTGCACCATTGGTTGCATGGTGATAATCGATTTCCTGCCATGTTCGCTGTAGCATAGTATCATCAATGGTGGCAACGGCATCAGTGATCCTTTGCTTCAGGTTCTGTACACGATGTCTTTAACATAGCCCCACAGAAAGAAATCTAGGAGTGGATATCATTAACGTATCTCATCATTTGCATTTTTCGTGATTTCTTGACATTGTAAAGAGACTTTGTGGACACCCTGTATTACTTGGGCAGCCCAATCCTGACTTGTGGTGGAACAGGCAGGTCAACTGGTCTGTGGCTGGTCAACTAGGAAGTGGCTGAAGGGTAACTCAGGATATTTTTCCCCTTATACTATGTTGCTCTCCAGCCCCCGCTGGAGTAGCAAAATCCAAGAAGCCCATATAAGGCTGCTTAGGCCAAGGCCAGAGGTTAGGATGCGGCCTACATTACTGTGGCTGGTTTCACTCCCTCCTGAGCCCAATCCAGACCACCCTCTCCTGCCCCAAAACACCCCTCTTCACCCCCGGAATGCCCTCCTGCCACCCTCTTCCATCCCCTGCACCAGTCTGCTGGGCCAGCACAAACATACCCAGTCCCAGCGTGGATCCAGCATCCGAGGTCAGTGTAGGCCTCTGTGCCGCCCTAGCCAACTGCAGAGCAGTCATTAAGTACTTTATGCCACTTTTGCAACACTCCTGTGCTAGCATAGGATATCTGCAGTAGCCTAGAATGATCTAACACTCCTAACAAGGATTCTGCTCATTCTATGGTTTATCCCAAAATGCTTATCTCAATAGAAAGATCTTACATATCCAAATGAAACATTAGATTTATGGTTTATACCTTGGAGCAGTGGTTCCCAAACTGTGAGCCATGGCATCCCAGGGGACGGCAGTGCACTCATAGGGGTGCAACGTGACCTCCTCTTTCCAAGCTGGAGAGCCAGGAAGGCCACACAGAACCATTGTGAGTGTGAAGGGTGCCACAGCCAGGATGAATTTGGAAACCACTGCCTTAGGGTGTGTCAGGGGAGTCACATACAAGCGATAAACCTTTATCAGCATGAGAAACAAACGTTCATCAAATTATAAAATGAAGTACCTTTTAGACATTGGAGAAATCTGTGATTGGGGAACATCTAAGAGTTCACTAACTTTGTTCACCATCTGCCTTGCAAGTGATGGAGATATTTCTTCTGCAGACAAGTTTCTCTCTAGTTCAGAAACTATTTTCTCAATACCTGAAGCATTGGGCAGATGTGGAAATTCTGCAAGAGAAGGGGTACATCATCTGAACATAAATCTTTATACCCAATGTTATATACAACAACATATTTATACAGAGATGACTGAGGCAGAAAAATAGGAATACTATATTAAATGTAGCTGATTTCATTTTTTGTCAAAAAAAATTTTAAACATACAATTAAACTCTATTGAACTTCATAGCTGAAATAAGACAAAAATACACAGTTCTAGTGGTTCAAAAGATCTTAAGACTTGTTGATTTCAAAGCACATCTGCATAGGGGTTTCCCAATATCATGCTTTTAGCAGCAGATCAGAAGTTTGGGAGAAATCACGTAAGTGGGTGTGATGGGCCTTGGGAAAAACCTGTGCCACCCTTGTACTTTGGCTAAAGTAGACATCATGCTCTGTGGTGACTTTAATTTGTTTTCTTTCTAATACGCACAGGCGGAAATGCTATCTCATTATGTGATATAAATTAGATGCACTGCATAAGCACATCCAATCCTTAAAAAAATTCCAGCATAAAAGTGTCCAAGGTTCCCCTTTTACTTATGATATCTCCTTGAATTCATTCCCTTGGCTTCCAATAGGATCTAAACATGTAGTTTGTGACTAGCTTATTGCAATGCGCTCTACATGGGGCTGCCTTTGAAGACGGTCCAGAAATTACAACTAGTACAGAACGCGGCGGCTCGGGTGGTTGCTGGGGCACATCCGTTTGACTCTGTCGAGCTGTTGCTTCGGCGACTACACTGGCTGCCGGTTCTGTTCTGGGCCCAATTCAAGGTGCTAGTTTTAACTTTTAAAGCCCTTTACGGCTCGGGTCCAGGGTATTTGATGGACCGCCTCCTTCTATATAATCCTACCCATACTCTTAGATCATCTGGGGGGGCCCTTTTGACTGTGCCGCCACCAGGAGAAGTGAGAGGGGTGGCGGCCAGGAAGAGGGCCTTCTCGGTGGTGGCCCCCCAACTTTGGAATACCCTCCCCTTAGAACTGAGAACTGCTCCCTCTTTGTTAACATTTCGGCGGGGGCTGAAGACCTTTTTATTTCAAAAAGCTTTTAACTGTTGACAGGCTGGCTGGTTTGCTACACTTCTATATTTTATACCTTATGATCCACAGGGCTTGTTGTTTTTAAATTCTATTGTTTTGTTTTAATTTTGTTTTATTGTATTGTTTTAATATTGTTTTTAAATTGTTTTTTAATGTTAAATTTTATATTTTACTGTTGTAATGCCGCCTTGGGTGCCTTCGGGCAAAAAGGTGAGATAGAAATCTAATTAATAATAATAATAATAATAATAATAATAATAATAATAATAATAATA
>JAJKFI010000006.1:20196560-20213209 GCA_029204185.1 Lerista edwardsae
TAATAATAATAATAATAATAATAATAATAATAATAATAATAATAATAATAATAATAATAGCAGCAGCTATTTGGAATGCGAACATGTCAATCTGCTTGTGCAACGTAGTGTTCTGTTTTGTTGATTTTTACTATACCATGGTAAAGCCTTGGTTTCTCTGAGATTTCAAATAATGTAAAAAAATAGCCAAAACTGTGTGTTGTACTTTTACCAGCTTGCCCCATGGAGCAAATTCTATACAGCTAAATCTTCAATGCTATGTATATAGCATTCTGCCAACTGCAGGCATGAATCAGTCCTAGCAGAAAATATCATATTTTTATTCATTTAACATCATGATTAACTCTGCTGCTTTTACCTGGATTTCCATTCTCATCAGAGGTGGAATGCACACCTGAAGTAGTATTCATGGCAGATGAGGTGGTAGGCATGGCAGGGGAAACTACTGCTGTAGGTTTTGTAAGAGATGTAGGTTGAGATACTACAGTAATGCGTATGGGGGGATACGAAGCTGGAGAAGAAACAGTAGTAGGTTCGGAAGATGACATTGTAGTAAGGACTGTATTTGTTGTTTCAGAAGAAGGTATCTTTGTATTTGTAGTTTTTACAGAAGGTGTAGAAAGAAAGAAGGAAGTGTTTTGTTCAGTGTAAGGAAGAAACGCTTGTGTAATATGAGTGCCAAATATGCTATGTGAATCTTGTGTAGGCTGAATCAGAGGAGGCGGGGAAACTGTAGTCAGTTCAGGGAAAGGCGTGCCATGCTGAGTTACAATAGTTGAAGACACGGTGGAAGGAACAACAAGTGGAGCTGTGGGGCCAAATGTACTAGGACCAGTGCAAGCAACTGCTTCATGCACACCACTAAAGGAAGAAAAAGACAGATACTGTTACACAGGTGTGCAGATCAGCTTATCAGCAACGTATGCACAGAAAGAAACAAAGCGGTGCCCAACTTAATATTATGATTTTTATATGCATGTGATTATAAAGACATCACAAGATCAATTTGGTTTTAGGAATCTTCTTCATTTCCGTCATGTCTCCAGATATAGTCTCTTTAGACATCATTGTTCATAACTCTGCAGAAGGAAGATGTCATTTAGAGAACTATCCCTAGAATAGACGCAGTACTTGTGGGGAAAATAAGTTCTATGGGAATCAACAGTTTCTCTTCTTCTCCTCCGCCCGCAGATGGATAGGCACATAGACATCATGTTCGTTATAAAGACTGGGAGGGCCCAGCACACCCCTTCCATATTCCCACCCTGCCATTCTTTTTCTGCTCAGCATAGAAGGATATATAGAACACAAACTTCCCATTCTTGATATAATTTTTCACCTTTGTCCGTGCAACCATATGGCTAGAAACTTTTTAAAAGCAAGAAACAATAATGAAAAATCCAATTCTTGAGTTGCATGTGGCGATCTCTATATCCCCTGCATCAGCAAAATGTCCTGCCTGTTCATTTTCCAATCAGATACACAGGAAAAATCAGATACACAGGAAGTTGTCTTCTACAAAGTCCATCTAGGCTAGAATTGTCTATTCCGATGGGTGGCATTTCTCCAGGATTTCAGCCATACCTAAAAATGCTAGGAACAGAACCTGAGACGTTTTGCATGCTACTACTCTATTCTAAACTATCTACTGCTGAGCTACAGCCCCAGATTAGACTAATACTTAAACTCAGTGGGTTGGATCTAAAGAATCACATGTAGAAAGAAAATAATCATTAGTGCTGTTCTACAAAAGTTTACACAAGCGTTTGCACACTAGTTCTCTCAGTGCTGCAATAAGCAGGTCCTATTGCAGTTTATATCATTCTGTTTCTGCGGGAGCTTGGGCCAGTGGAAGACAATGGCTAGAGTTAGAGCATAATCCTAAACAACGCTGGATTAGGCAGGCCGGCGGGCCTGCACTGTATCCAGCACTGCTTTCAGGAGGCTGGAGCCTGCCCCAGTGCAAGAGCACATTCGTGCCCTTGCTCGTGGGGAGGTGGCAGTCTCCCCTATGAATTCCTCAGATCTGCACCTGCTGAACAGCAGGTGCAGTTCCAAGGCGATGGCACAGCCCGGGGAACAGGTTTAGGATTCGGCCTTATAGCCTGCCAGCCTGCCCACAGCCCGCCCACAGACACTCTCCCCCCACCCACTCCCTCCCTCCCTCCCTCCCACAGGCATGGTTCCGAGCACTGCAGTTCTCGGTGCATTAGCACCAGTGCGGGGGTGCCTCTTGGCGCCCCCACTTCAGCGCTAACAGCTTAGCAGCGATGCAACAATGTTGCGTTGGCACTACAGGCAGCCCAGGATTGTGCTGCCTGTGTCATTCTTCTTGCACATAATTCTAATGTGAGGTTTGAAACAAACCCTCCTGTGAGCAGAAGACACTTCTACATGCTGAAAGGCACCTACATGAGGAGATTAAAAGTGATCTCCTTGTATTTCTACCCCAAAAGCATTTTTCCAAGTTCATATTGATAGCCTGAACTCAAACAGGACTATACTAGCATATCAGACAGTTCAACACTGTTGCACGTTTTGATGGCTACACAGTTTCAGGTCTCCTGAGCACTTACCACTGCAGTAGTTTCAATTCTTCAACAGTTGAGGGACAAGAAGAGGACTGCAGAGTTGAACAGCAGCACAATTCTATAAATTAACAAAGGGAGAGTAAGTATAATCTTGAGCAGAAATCATTACAAGATGAACAGAGATAATGGTTATGGAATCCATTAATAAGATCTACTATTGTTTCCAACATAGAGCATTCACAGCTTGTAAAATGCATTACGTTGTTCAACAAAAATCATTGGAGGTACATAATTTTTAGGTAAAACCCATGAAAGTTGGATGTACTATTTATCCACTGCTGATGAATGAGGGAGAATATGTATGCCTACCAATGGAGAGACAGGCCAGTTTTAGCATCATCTCTTGCAAGGCAATGTGCAACAGCAGCTGTTCTCAAAATTTCCATCTTTAAAACCCTTTACCTTTTAGGAGTCCTGCATGGAACCTGCATGGAACCTCAGGGAGCTCCAGAGCATGGGTCCATGAGGAGAAAGGCACAGCACCAAGTCCAATGCCAAATATTGTTGAAGTGCCAGAATACGAGATGAATGAGGAACAAGAGACACAAACAGAGAAAGCAGGAGGAGCAGAAGAGCAAACTGGGCAGGGAGGATATTGCAGTCACTTATGGTGTGTTTGTGGAGCACCTGACAGGTTCTTAGGGATCCCCAGGGCTGCAAGTAGCACACTTTGAGAAACACTAAGCTACAGCATCATCTCCTATGCCAAACACTACTTCTGATTGTCCAGGTATTGTGTTGCAGTGTATTGTGCTCCAGTTTATTATGTTGCACTGTACATAGTCCCAGACAACGTCATTGTTGCTGGAAGATACATTGATTGTTTTGCCCCTCCCTGGTGATTAGCAGGAGTCAAGCAGTACATCCCACTGGCACAACTAGGTCAGTGCTGGAAAGTTGGTTAGGACTGCGCCCTAAGGCATGGGTCCCCATAGCCATTTCCACCCAAGACAAACAGACAAAGTGCTTGGAAAAAAATCCTCAGGACACAGGCATCATCTGGACATCCAGAAATGAAGCTGGGTCTAGGATCACTCCCAAACTGCACACCTGCTCCTTTAAGGGGAGTGAGACACCAGCAAGAATAAGTAGACTTTTTTTTTTAACCAGGGCTTAACTTCCAGGTCAAATTTAATTTCAATTTGATTGCTCGTATCCAGCTCTTCACTGACTCAGGACCTATTCAGCCGCCTCAGTTGTGCAAACTAGAGACATCATACTCCTAGATGACTTCCCCATTAAATTCATGTGGATGCTAAACAGCCTGTGGGATAGATTAGAAACCAGTGGAATGCCATAAGCCAAAAGCGACACCATTGACCATCCTCCATCACCCCCTTCTGGAATCTACCCTCCAGGAAGGACTGCAGCCATTACGGTGCAGTGCCTCTGAGCACCATCCCTGAAGACAGTCCGGAAAGTTACCATGGACAATGGTATCAAAAACCATTGAGAAGTCCAGCAGAACCAAAGGGGATGCACTCCCCTATCTAGTTCTTGACTGAGAACATCCACTAAGGTGATAAAGACCATTCCTATCCCAAACCCAGGTCAAAAACCAAACTGCAACTGACATTAATTTAGCGGAATAGAACTGCTCTCTGTCAGCAAAGTGTCTTTGAGCAAGAACAAGGGCTAATATGCATTGAATATTTAATTTAAAAAAGTAAAATAGTTCCCTATGCAAAGCACTATTCATTACTGATTCATGGGAGTGACATTACATTGCAGCATTTACTAGGCAGACTTAGGACTCAATCCCATCCAACTTTCCAGTGCCTGTTCAACCACAATGCAGCCCTGAAGAAAGGAAATGTTCCCTTACCTAGAGGAGGCCTTTGTGACTGGCCCCCTAATGCAGGATGCAGTGCATGCCTCTTTGGCAAGTCAGCACCAGTGCTGGAAAGTTGAATAGGATTTGGCCTTAAATTGTATATATGGGGTAGTTTGCCATTGCTTTCCCCAGTCATCTTTATCCCCAGCAAGCTGGGCACTAATTTAATACGACTCACCAATTAGACCAATTTCTGCTACGTCTTTTAAATCTTGCAGTATATGGCTTATATTCCGTTCTTTCTCCAGTTTTATTATGAAGGTGCAATCTGATACACTGTAATGTGGAAAAAAATGCAAAAAAAGTAAACTTTACTTGCCTGAGAGCCCAATCCTATCCAATTTTCCAGCACCAATGCAGCCACAATTCAGCCCCAAGGTAAGGCAACAAATGTTCCCTGACCTTGATGAGGCCTCCCTGACAGTACCCCCAATGCAGGATGCAGTGCACACCCCATTGGCACAGCTGCCTCAGCGCTGGAAAGTTGGATAGGATTGGGCCCTACAGCTGCAATCCTATACATATTGACCTGGAAGTAACTCCTATTGAATTTAATGGAACTTACTTCTGAGTAGGCATGTACTGGATTGCACTGTAAATGATTTGCATATGATTTATTTAAAATAGTGAACCTGCTAAGTGAGTTAAACCACTTTCTTATCAATCACACAGTGTGTTCCATCTGTTCTACTTCATGTACTAATTAAGCACACATCAAACATGTATTGCTGTTTATTGAATACAGCTCCACTGAATTAAAACAAAACGCTGCTTCCAGAACAACAACCGTATTTTGTTGCTTGTTTTGAGTTCAATTTGAGTTCAATTTTTACAATTATCTCAACTTCTATTGGGAGTTCTCCCAACTGGAGGCAGAGATTTTATTCAAGGCTTTCAGTTCAGAAGCCTTTTGAACTGTACAGCCTTTCAGTTCGGAAGGCAGAGGCAACATCATCTTCTGCACACATGCTATTGAAACTGACTCCATTATCTAGATAGTTACTCATTTCACACAATTCCACAGCACAATCCTATCTCCCGCGCAGTGCTGGCATAATGGGGTTGAGCGGCGCTGCGTGCTTAGCTCCGACACGGGGGCACTGATCGGGTGCCCCGCAGCAGCGCTAAGGCCACATAGCCGGAGCTGCTTGCAGCGCTGGCCCGGTAGCGCCCGCGCAGCTCCTCCCTTGCGTCAACCAAAGCTGGCCTCCTGGGGATTGGAGGGAGGGAGGGGAGGCGGTGGTGGACACTTGGGTGGGACATGGGTGGGCCTTGGATTCGGCCGTAAAGCCAAATCATAGACCCATTTGAGAGGCCATTCGGTCTCCTCGTATCTGTGCCCGCTCTTTGCCATTGCAGCACTGGGTAGGATTGCCCTCAGTGGCGGATCTAGGGGGCAGGGGGCACGAGCCCTGGGCGCCATCTTGGAGCTGTCTAGGGAGGCGCCAGTGGCCCCCACAACATTGCACGGGTAGACCTGGGCTCCGGAGCCCAGATCTACCCGCGGCTGTTTCTAATGGGTAGATCAAGGCTCTGTGTAGCCCAGGTCTGCCCGGGTCTGCACCAGGCTGCTTCTGGTGGGTAGACCTGGGCTCCCGTGGGGGCACACTTCTATTGGGTGCCCCGGGCGCCATTTTGACTAGGTCCGCCCCTGATTGCGCTCTCAGACTCTTTCTAGATATGGACAATTTAGAGTTAGAAGTGTGACCCCCTTCTAAAGGAACTATGGCTTCTCTTGTGTCATCCACTATCAACAAGCTTCAAAGTAGCATATTCACCACAATAATTACTGAATTTCAACCACTGTCCCTGCTGCCCTTCTATGGCCTTTGGTTTAACTTAGCCATTGACAAAATGCCCACCATCTCTTCCTTGCTTTCAGTTTCTAAGCACAAAACTGAAACCTGTTTTTTAACACACTTGTAACCAATGACAGAATGAGAGGGAATATAATGTATATAAAATAACAAACCTTTGGTTTTCGGCACTACACTTCATGGCAGATGACTGCAAGAAAAATTAAAATGATTCAGTCTCAAAACATCCACTTTACTTGATAATCCAAAATGAAGCATATTTTCACAAATGCATAGCTATGGTAATAAAATAGCTTACCTCGCTTAACTTCTGAAGTGTTTGGTTGAAAGCAGAAATGCTAAAATAAAAGATTTCAACAATCTTGGTCAAAAACTCTGTCTGATTTCCATTCATTAGTAAGCCAGCATCACAGGCACCATTACTGACGATGTTCACAGCTTGCCCAATGTGCCCTCCACAATAGCTCATAGTGCTGTTGAATCCACTGGAGTTGCTGAAGCCTTTAAATGTCTCACAAAGCAATTTTAAATGTCTCATTTAAATTTAAATTTTAAATGAAGCCTTTAAATGTCTCACAAATGCAAGCCACTTGCATCGGCCCTGCAGTGTTGTGCACGTGCCATAAAACATTGCAAGCCAGCACAAGAATAGCTGGGCCAACACAGGCTGCTGCATCGGCCCAGCATCCCTGCCATGAACAAGGGGTAAGTCAGTCCTGCACTAGCTGAGTTTTCATGGTCCGGTGGATGGGGTGGCCTGGGGAAATGAGGGGGAGCTTGGATGCAACCATTAGGCTGGTCCCCTAGCCACACAGCTCCAATTCAGGCCGTTGCGGCATGCTCGGACATGCGCCTGCCATCCCACTGGCAGACATGACCTGGATGCCAGGGCAACAGTATGTTGTTGGACCCTCACCATTGGTGGAACTTCAAGCAATGCAAGGCTTCAAATGGGGTAGATCTGTGGATGGGGTGGGAAGGAGCTGGCAGTCACCATATCCTGGCCCCCTTCTAGACAATAAATATCAGCATAATGTTATGCCAACATTGAAACTGGCACAAGAACTAAACATGCAAAGGAACCAATGGGGGGAACATTCAAAAATATTTCGCCACCCTTTCTGCCCCACCCACCTTTCCACAGACCCTAATAATAAAAAATTACAAAATACTTACTTTGGTCTTTGTGGTAAAGATTGAGGAACCGTTAACTGGAACTTATTGAAGGTATCTCCAGGATATTGCTAGAAAAATGAAGACAGTAATGTAATAACGGGCAGAGCAATCCTAAGCTCTTCAGCACGCAGAGGAAAAACAGAGTCAAAATGGCTACCATTCTAAACTATGGGCTGCCAGGATCTCCTCAGTAGAAGGAGATATTCATCTCCTTACCGTTAGTAAACCCCCAGACCCAGTGGTGTCATTCAAATGATTTAGGAACAGGAACTCACTTTTGATTGGCACTTTTCGGGAATCCGGAACCACCCACGGAGCCCATTAGGATCCGGAACGCCCGTTCTGGTCCGTTCCCCCTGAATGACACCACTGCCCAGACCCCAAAATGGGTCTGCAAGAGTTTGTACAGGCTATTTGGTGCAGACTGGAGAAGCCCAGTGTCAGACTGCCCAGCACAAAGTGGGTCATAGAATCCAGCAGTGGAAGCCACTGCCAGTCCCCCCCTTAGGGCCAATCTCCCACTCCCCTCCCATTCCCACCCATACCTCCCCCCGGCCCAAAAAACACTTATTGCTTGCTGGCATTGCTGGAGCGCTGGCAAGCTGCCAGCCCGACACTGAACACAGCCCAACCCAGCGATGACTGCTGCTGATTCAGTGTCAGAGCTGCCTACTCGTGCGACGTCATGAACATGCTTTACAGCTTGTTTGTGAAACTTTTAGCTAGCAGTACACATGTACTGCCAGCAGTAGGGCCTTTAGGATTGAATTACATTATTAACAGTGTAATTCTTTGTATTTATTTGGGAGAAAGTTGCAATATGTGCAATGGGGTTTACTCCCATAATGTGCATTGGGCACGCAGGATTGGATTGCAGCCTTAGTATATTGCCAGCAGGCAACTGATATAATAGACATTATAAAAATATATCTGGCCTTCTAATAGCCTACTACACAGAAGTACAAGAAAAACTGGGGGGGGGGGGAACACTCCTAAACACTCTGGAATTAGACTCACATAAGCTAAGCCAACGAAGTTTGGTCAGCACAAAGGACACCATAAAGTATGTTTGGACCATTCTCGGAGTCAGAGAGGCCAGCACACAGATGTGAGCCATCCTCCCTGACTACAAGAGTAGTTCAAACATGCTTTACAGTGGCCCTTGTGCTGACCAAACTTTGCTGGCTTAGTTTATGCCGGCCTAACTCCAGTTTAGGATTGCGCTCTGGGTGTAATAAAGTTTGCACATTTATAATGGGCTGTATCCTATTTTTTGGTGAAGCACTTCTTCATTTTAAGACATTCCTTCAGCTCACGGAAGGAGTAAGTTTGAAATACAATCCATTGACTGCAGGCATTTGTGCAGAGGGGTTAAAGTGACAAAGCATTTCCTCCATCATCTGGAGAAGAAGGAGGTAGTTAATTTTCCCTCCCACTTATTATGAACTAGATATCACTCAACTATTACTTCTTCAAGACATAAGATTCCTTCCTGGTGTGTCTTTCCTGGTGTAAACATATTTTCCAGTAAGCAAAATATCATAAAGAAAATAGACCCATACAATGCTCTAAGTCATTCAAACACCGTAGCGCTTATCATCTTTACTTATAATATTAAGAATTCAGTTCAAATTTGTCCACAAAGTGACAGTTTATAACAATAAAGGGTCTTACTACTGTAAGATTATATGAAGTATCTGAGCTGTTTTCACTGGTCTGAAATTTCTTAGTGCCCATGTAGAAGACTGAAAAGGAAAACAATCAAATAAGTAAAAACTATCATCATGAACAGTTGGGTGCAGAAAAATCATGACATCAGAGATGCACATACAGAAGCAATGCTTGAGAGTCTGTAGTTATGAAGTATTAATTAATGATGCTTTATTTTTTTCCAGAAAAGAAATTATGAGAATGAATTATGAGAAATGATGAGAATGAGAACTCAGGAACCACCAATTTATTAAAGAGTTGAAGGATCAACTTCAGGAAGCATTTTGGCAATATGCTTTACAAGTACATGAGGCATGATGATAAATTGTTAAATTACTTCCTTAACACATTAAAAATGTTGATATTCTCAAGTACATTAGCGTTACTTAGAGGATTTGTGCATTCTAGTTTAATTATTACATGATGTGATATGCACAATTTTTTAGACTTTAATCCCATCCATGTCAGAAAAATATTTCACCTCAAAAGATCTTTTTACACGCTGAAATAAGCAAGAAAAGTCACTAACCTGAATCATTACAGAAGACTGACAAGTTACATACATTATTGTCTTGAACTTTAATTCCTACAAAAAAAAAATACCAAAAAAGATTAGTTAAGGAAAACTCTTATAAAATAAATTGGAATTTAAAAAAAAGAAAGAAATCTTCATTTCTTTTAGTTTTATTAATGCAGCTCTGAGCATGGAATCAAAGTGTGAGAAATATGCATTTCTACATTTGGAAAGTGGATGATGTGGCCTGAATTTAAATGCAGCAAAACTGGTAAATAAAAATAAATGCATGAATTTCAGGCAGAAAAAGGCACCTTGCAGAATGGAAATGCGAAAAAATTCCCAGGCTTACAATCCAATCCTATGCATATTGACTAGGGGTAATCTCAATTGAAGAGAACTGGATTTGCTTTTGAGCATACATGAATAAGATTGCAGTGACAGACATTGGCAAGGGGGTGCAATATATAATTCTGTATCATTTTGTGGATTAGTTTACATGCATTATTAAAAAATGGTCCAAAGTGGTTTACTATAATCTGAAGAAATGCTGGTTAGAAATCTTTTAAATATATGTATGGACTATATTGCTTCTCTCTATGCTTTACAGTCACCCCCCCCCTCCATGAGGAACAATGAGAAAGGGAAAAGCAGAAGAAAATTGCACTTTCTTCCGCCCGTACCCAACCCACTTAGAGAACAGAATACAGACTACATTTGGCAGCCAATCACAGCACATCAACCGAACTACTAAAGCCTCTACATTATTATTTATTATTATTATTTATTGAATTTATACCCCGCCTATTGCCCGAAGGCACTCATGTTTCCATGATACATGGGAAACAATGTATCAGATGAGAAGATGCAAGACATGGGACTACACCGCTTTAGTCTCTCAAAGATGGACAGGAACCAAGGCAACAGAGCACTCAGTACACAAAGGGAGAACTTTACACAAACTACCTCACAACATGTATGGGAAAATATTTGGTTTATTGTCTAAACTTATTACAGGTATTCTGCCTCAGAAAATTTCCATACCAATTGGAATTTTCCCACCAGGGGAAATTGTGCACTCCGTACAGGTAAGCAAAGGTAGGGAAGGAATCCCATACTGCAATGCATTGATGCTGCATCTCTACTTCCTACATTCTGATCTTCCAGGATTATCACATGTGCCTGCTATCTCCACAAACAACTATGCTGTCTAACCATTCCTTCCAGCCAGCTATCCCACAGGTAAGGATATAATGCAGACCTGAAGAGGTGCCTATACCAGACTGCCTGCCTGCAGTGACAACTGTGAGCTCAGCTGCTGCTTTGTGAGATTGCTGACCTATTTGTTCTAGTCAGGCCTTCACAAACTCAATGGCAGACAGTGAACCAACTGGTAGAGTCAGACCTCACCAGCATTTGTTAATTGGCTTTCTGTCTGCTTGATAAGTTGCTATAGTACAACAACCCTGCCAGGAGGAGATGACCCACTTGCATTTCTCCTTCAGAGGGTATTTCTCCTTCAGAAGCTGCTCTATCACAAATCCCATTCAATAGGTATCTTGACTGAAGAAAGATAACAAAACACTTACAAAGTCTCACCAAACCATCTGTAACCAGAGCAAATTGAAGCAAATGAAAGTAAGTTTTGCAGTTCAGGTAGCTTAAGCATGTTCCAAGCTCAATCAACCAGAATGAATGAACTATGATTATGACTATGATTGAACCATGTTAAGTTTTGATTTTAATATCTTACCAACCACATTAGCAGATGTTGATATAGCACTGTCTTCTGTATTCTTTACTGTCTTTGCAACTGTCATTCCTAGAGAAATAAGTATTTGTTGACTGGCCAAGGAGTTGCATTTTTTCTCTCTTAAATATATGGTAGTTCATAACAATGACATTACAGAGATGAATGTTAGGGGATATAACTTTCTAAATAAGCATATGGTTCTTCTGACAATGGGAGTGCTTTGTTTTGGCTGGATCATTCCCACTGTTATTTTATGACACTGAAAAATACCAATAACCCACCCACTCTAAGGAATTGCTGTCAGCAAATAAGTGCTGAAGGAGAGTAACTGTTGGACCAGTGCAACACCACACAATCTATTTTTCTGGCATTGTTAAGCTTGGCTCCAGGGTTGCAGACAGAAAAACATGTAGAGAACTTTACAACTTGGGTGCCGGAATTATAAAAAGACATACCAGTTGGCGCTGAGAAATTAAGTTCAGTTGCATATGTTGTTTCTTTAAAAAAATAAAAAGGAATTGTAACATTAAAGTACAATAGTTTCTAATGATTAATGCGATGAAATTATGAGTTACGCAAGTATCGTTTAAATGGAACTTAACTCCCAGATAAGTGGTAATCCTACATTAGCCCCATGAAACTCTCCTGAACTACTCTTCTGAGCAGACATGTACAGAACTGTACCATGTATGTATGTATGTATGTATGTATGTATGTATGTATGTATGTATGTATGTATGAATGAATGAATGAATGAATGAATGAAAGTGCAATCCTAACCTGGAGTTAGGCAGGCACAGTTAGGCCAGCAAAGTTTGGCCAGCACAAAGGCCACCATAAAGCGCATTTGGACCACTCTCTAAGTCAGGCAGGATGGCGCATGTCTATGTGCTGGCCTCTCTGATTCTGAGAATGGCCCAAATATACTTTATGGCAATATTAGTCAAACTTTGCATCAAGACCCACTTGGTGGGCCGTAACATGATGTCAGGTGGTTCGCAGAAAGCTGGGAATCTTGGAAACTGCAGGCCTTACTCTTGTTATATTCCTTTTGTGAATGTTAATAGTTTGAATTTTCAGGTGACAGGGTTTTTTTTTAAATTTTGTTTTTAATTCAGTGCTTTTACATCATATATTGTCCTAATCTTGCTTTCTGTCAGGGATGTTTCATGGTTGTACAATTGCTGCAGTCCAAGAATGCTAATTTGCATTTCAGGAGTGTCATTTTATTATGTCACAATGACAGCACTTCCTGCTTGATGATATCACTTCCTGCTATGACATTCCTTCTAGTAGGTCCCAACACGAGTGCCATTCTAAAAAGTGGGTCCTGGTCTAAAAAGTTTAAATAACACTGCTTTACAGTGTCCCTTGTGCTGGCCAAACTTTGCTGGTCTAACTGTGCCGGCCTAACTCCAGGTTAGAATTGCACTCTGAATGAATGAATACAGATATATAAAATTATGAATGGCATAGAGGAGGATAGAGAAATGTTGTTCTTCATAGTACTCATAATACTAAAGTTCAGGATCAGTCAGACTGACAGACAGTGAAGACTGACAAAATGTGGCTCAGAAATGGCCTCTGGTGCCACACCCCACACATCAACAGTAGCTGGTTTACGAAACCAGTACAGCGTGCCATAAATCCAATGATAGAATTGGGCTGTTGGGGAATTTGCTTCTGTGATATGATGGACACATACAGACAATCTTAAAAATAAAATTGGTTTAGATAGCTTTAGTAGATTAAAGTAGACCCTTACTTATGATATATTTTGGCATTCAAGGATCTAGGAATGGTTGGGGGAAGAAGGAGGACCAAGTCACTAGCAGAGACAAAGTCTACCTCCCATTTTACCCAACGGGTTCACCTCCCCTCTGCTATTATCTCCAGAGATAGAGAAGGGAACAAATGTGCCCAAGAAGGAATTCCAGGAGGTCAGACTGAATTTTGGGTTTCTCCTCTTGGTAGGATAGAGGACAGTGTTACACACTTTTTTCCTTATGCTATTAGGCACTTAGGGTAATTTGGGCATGAACTTGGAATGGTTTTGAAACCATTTCATTTTTTCCCATTGCATTCAATTAATGCAATAATTGAGCTTGTTATTCAGATTTTCACTATAAGAGTTCTTTTCAGGAACTGATTAGATGCACATAAAGAAGGAAAGGTGCTTTGTGTTTCTGCTAATCTAGACAGTTCACAGAATATGTAGAAACCACTCCCATATTTTGGGGCAGCCCACATTTAATCCCAGTTCAGTCTTTCCAGCTAAAAGGAGCTCTAAAATAATAGCTGGGAAAGACTAGCCCAAGAAAGGACACTGTCAGAACAGACAGTACAAGAGCTAAATGGGCCTACGATGTAACAGCAGAAGGCAGCTTCATAGAAACATTTAATTGAACTGAATGCAGAGGGAAATGTGGCTAAACTGCAAGTAACAGAATCAGCTCAAATACAAAACAATTCAAAATGCCCAGTAGAGAACTGATGGACCACAAATAGTAATGTGAACAGAACATTAGACTAAGAAATATTGATTCAAATTGGGGGAAAAACCCTAATGCATAATGCAAAGAACAGTGATAAAAATGGAACATCAGACTGCAAACAGGAACATTGATTAAAACTTCACATATAATTGATATGTGCAAGCTCTATATCTATTAGAATTAAAAGCTCTGCAAAGTTACAGTTCACATAAGCTAATTCTCTATTCAATAATCCTCACCTTCAGTATTCAGCGTTTCAACAGAAGATGAATCTAATAAAACAAAGCACAAAAGTAACACAAATGGAAACAATAAAGAGAAACAGTTATCTATAATATACCTATTCTATGTGGAAAAGTAATAAAATCTTGCCTGTTGCACTGTAAGGATAGGTGACAAAAGTGACAATGGATGAATCTGCTGTAAATTAAAAAATGAATTTTTAAAAAAAATGCAAAGAAAAGTCAAAGAAGCATAAGAATTTTAAAATAACCTGCCTTCAATTTATAAATCTAGAAGTGACTTGGTTTTCTAACTACCCTATGAAATCTGAATCACTGGTTTTGGAAGAAACTTTTGTCAACAGTGTATGTACAAGCTGAAAATGTTACTCTCTGTGGCCGGTATCCAATGAAACTAAGGGCCCAATTCTGTCCAACTTTCCAGTGCTGATGCAGCTGCGCAAATGGGGTGTGGGCTGCCTGCCTCCTGTGGTGGTGGGAGGAGTCACAGAGGTCTCCTCAAGGCAACACATTGTTTGTTCCCTTACCATGAGGTAAGTGACCCGGCATGGTTCTGAAGACCAGGTGCAGCTTCTTCTCAGTGGGGTGGGGGTAGGGGCTGCCAGTGTCGCCACCAGCCCAGCATCCAGGGCATTTGCACCCCTTCCCCCTCAGGGCCTCTACTGCCTGGACAGATTGTCATTCTAAAAAATGGGTCCTGGTCTTAAAAAGTTTGGGAATCACTGATTTACAGGGCACCTGCACCTCTTTTCACTTCCAGGAAGCCTAGGAATCTCCCACATCATGAGATGCATAAAGAACTTTCATTTTTCTCTGTAAGGAAGATGTATGAATTCCTTATACTGTACAATATACCATAAGCACAAGAGGCTGTGAGAATCACTCTTGTACCTCTTCTCACAAATAGCAATTTTTTGCATTATGTGATGATCTGCCTTCATAATCCCAATGATAAAAATTTTTTATGGCTTATGAGGAGCTCAGATGTGTCAAGCTTCTCAAGAGTGCACACTTACAAGAAGTTCATACAACAAAATAAATCTATAATAAGGGCAAGCAAAGAATGTGATTGAATCATTTCTTCTCAACTGTTCCCAAAATATTCCTGAATGAATTTAAAAAGGAAACACTCTTAAAGAGGAACTGTTACTTAAGCTAACTGCTAATAATTTATTTCTAGGCCCCCCTCACTTCTTTTTCTTGCATTCTGGAGTAAAAGCTGCACATACCTGATTGTGAAGACTGATCGACAGTGGCATCCTGAGGGGAGGGAGCTAGTTTTGCATGGCTCTGCAAGGTGCCATGTAAGCTGCCTCTCCCCCTTGCTCTCAGAGTCATTCCATGGGGCAAAAGCAATGTAAAGACATTCCTTCTGTGTTGCTCTTGCCTGTCAAAATGGCCCTGAGCAAGGGGGAGGGCTAGTTTACAAGGCAAGTTGCAGAGAAGTGCAAAACGTTGTACCCTGACTACCCATATCGGGACACCACTGCTGATCAATTATTCTCAAAAATTCTGTATAAATAAGATGTGAAACATCCCCACCCACACAGACCAGATTTTACAATACATACAAGATATAGCTTACAATAATTGGTATAACAGAGACAGGTATTTTCCCTCTTGTTTACATTATTTATTATATTTCTTTTATGGTTGTTTCACTGTCTTTTCTGGAAATACAGGTGAATTTTTTTTAAGACAGTTATTTTCTTACCAGATGTGGTTCCTTGCACTTTTCCATTTCCTGATGATACATTTCCAACAAAGGCTGTAAGGTGAACAATTTAAACAGATGGGTTATGAAATGAAAAGCCTTGTTTTTAAAAGACAATAGTTCTTGTCTAAATACGATTTGCTTGCAGAATCCACCACAAGAGGGCATTACTGAACTGCTGAAAAGACTGCAGCTGCAAAGAAAATCCTGGACCAGAATACTTGTAATGTTTGTAAATGGTTTGTGATATATATAGTAGAATACCTATTAATACAATTGAGATATGTTTAAAACAGAGCAATGTTTGAGAACATGCAGAAAAGCTCCTAGTCAAGATCTACATTTCAAATTAGAAAGAAATACCCTCCAACAACTACTCCACCACATGCAAAATGCGTACAACAGATTGACATATTCATTATATATTGTTTCTTCTAATTGGTTTCTACAGCAAAAATAGCAGTTACCTACCCATGTAAATCAGCGTTTGAAAAAATTAGATGTAATTTGCAAATCTGCATGCCAACTACCATGCAAACAGAAACAGAATCCTATCCAACTTTCCAGCGCTGATGCAACTGCGCCAATGGGGTATGTGCTGCATCCTGCCATGGGGGGGGCAGTCAAGGAGGCCTGGAGGGAACATTTGTTCCCTTAACTCAGGGCCACACTGCAGCTGCATTGACCCTGGAAGAATAGGCTTGGGGCCTGAAACACTTATTGATAGTTTCACCATTTTATTATTATTATTATTATTATTATTATTATTATTATTATTATTATTATTATTATTATTATTATTA
>JAJKFI010000006.1:20213219-20229723 GCA_029204185.1 Lerista edwardsae
TATTATTATTATTATTATTATTATTATTATTATTATTATTATTATTACTATTACTATTACTATTATTACTATTATTACTATTATTATTATTAGCCTGTAAACAGCTTTGTGAACGTTGTGTTGAAAAGCAGTATATAAATACTATTGATTGACTGATGGATATCTGGACTGAGCTTCAGCTTATTTTCATTCCCTCCATTACCGATTCCAACAACACACTAAACATTCAGCATGGTATCTTAACCATTAAATTCCACTTGCATATCTTATTGTGTAAATCAGTTTAGCTACAATGACCCTATCATGCAATTATGATGTATTCAAAATGTATGTATGTTACCAGCAATGGGGGCTCCCTGGCTCAGTGCCGGCTATTTTGCCAGTGGTGAATCAAGCAGCCCCATGTCGGGCTTCCCGAGCTACCACTGGGGATAAGATTCGGCATTGGAAGCCACCACTGGGTCCAATCCCCTTGTGGCCGAAAGTAGCACCCCTTTCTCTTTACCCTGAGGCTACCAAAGGGACTATTCAGATCTGCATCAGTTAAATTGCTGGTGCAAATTCAAGCAACCCCATGTAGGGCTCTCAGGCCTGGGACGGAAGCTAGGATACGGAAGCTATCTAAGCTATAGATAGGCCGGCTCTACCATCCCCGTCTGGGCCTGAACTAGCCTGTCCCCACCTTCACTCAACCCAAACACCCCTCCCCAACTCCATTCAGTCTTCCCACCACCCTCTCCCCACCACTCAGCAGAGTATTCACCTCTGCTAGTGGCTGGTGGTCAGGATGCAGTCCTGGTGGTGCAGGCCATTTTGCCAGTGCTGCTTGCAATGGAATAGTCACAAATATGCTTTATGGCACATTTATGGCCTTCTTGGCTAATGCAGTGGCTGCTGCACCAGTGGAGGCCTACCATAGGATTGTGCTGTAATTTATTTATCCAACTCTGAGGGCCCAATCCTATCCAACTTTCCAGCACCCATGCAGCTGCAGATGTTCCTTTACCTTGAGGAGGCCTCTATAACTGCTCTGCTCACAGGCACGCATGGGGCCCGAGCACGCCCATGGCTGGCGCTGAAACCGTGCCCCCAGGACTTTGCCCTGCCCCCTGTGCCACTCAGACACGCCTCCCTTAGCCTGGAAACGCTCTATTTCCAAGCATAATGGAGGCGTGGGTGGGCAGGAGGGCCAAAAACCATGCGCAATGGTGCCCCGCCGCTGCCCGGCGCCCATGGCTCGTGCCATGTGGTGCATCCAGTAAGATACGCGCCTGTCTGCATAGCGGAGTGCCCCATTGGCACAGCTGCATCATCATTGGAAAGTTGTATCAAATTGGGTCCTCAACTGTTTTTGCCATTTCTTTTCAAAAATGAAATGCAGTTAAGTAGATTCAACTGGAACTACCTGCCATACAGATTTCCCATTTTACTTCACCCTCTGTTGTTCAGTTTTACAGCCTGTGGGCAGGGCATTGCTTTTTTAAACATATACCGTATACTACCTATAAATTATAGACATTTCATAATTCAGCAGGACAGTATATTCAAGAAAGCAGTCAAAGTGTTTGATAGCCTAAGTGTGTATACTAGGGAGTAAGTCCTATCAAATTCAGTGGGACTGATTCCTGCATAACTCACAATGGACTGCTCTGTAAGTGACTTGTAGCATCTTAAAGGCTAAATTGTGATAGAACTTTTGGTGGACATTATGAATTGAGCTCTAGATCACAAAAACATACCAAAGATTGTGCTCAATTAATCTTTAATGTTCCACAAGACACTTTTGTTGAATGTAATACCTATTACTGAAACCCATATAAAATGTCCAAATCGCCACTGTTTTATTTACATTTCATAGATGTACAATTACTAGAATGGATTTTGTAGTCAGACAAAAAAATCCAAATCCAAAAAAGTAAGGCCAAACTCTGAGACACCTACTTAGATGTCAATTCTAGACAAGGATATGCTTAGCCATTTTTAAAAATTTTGCTTTGTTTGAGCAAATTTTAAAACACAGTCTGAATTTTTCCACATTGTTAAGACACAAAAAAGGTTAAAAGCAAAATCTAAGCCAGCATCAGTAGGTTACTTGAGGTTGTTATAGCACTTATGGGGATATTCGTTGGGCCTGTACAGCTATATTTTTCTAAAGAAAAATCAAAGATAATGATCATATAGCGAACATTGCATTTTTTGCTCAGACTACCACTTAGGAATACTTGTTTATCGGGCACTGAGGACCAAGCCACTTTTATTTCTATGTGATGCTCCCCAAGGATGCATTCACTCACAAAAGATCTCGTATGAATCATGCTCTCCATGTATACAGGCACCACTTCTAAAGTAACAATTTCTTCTGTATAACATCACCTTCTTAAAAGAAAAACAACAACCATAAACTACACAAAATGAATAGCTTTTTTATAAGAAGGTATTCTAATACGAAGGAATTGTCTCTTGAGGACTCAGAAACTGAAAGAAACTAAAAAAAAAAAATATCAAAGGATAAGAGTCTTACTCCAGCCCCATTAGAAGAAGAAGTTCTAAATTTATCTCTGTATCTCTGTAAATTTATCTCGGTCAGATTACTATAGTTCCTGTGATTACAAACTTTGGCGCATATTTTCAGCTAAACATGGAAGTCACTCCTGAGACATGGAAGCTGACAAAATTGACCACTTGAACCACCAGCCCTTGAAAAGTCTCAATATTACATATTCAGTATCTTGTGGCACACAGGGGTTCCATTACTAATAATCCATATTTCAACCACGGAATTCTATATCCACAAGTGAGTTCACATATTTTCTGCTCTGCTCTGCTTTAAAATAACTTGCAGTAATACAAAACCAAGCCAGAGGATGTATTGCCCAGCCACAGATAGAAAACTGCACTTTAGTCACACAAATGTAGTTCATCTTAATACTGACTGTAAGGCTGAGTTCTCTGCTGATAAAATCTGGTTTATCTTGTCCCCATTACCAAGGCTTCAAGCACAATACCCTCTGGGATGCTGAACATGAAGATATGCATTAAATAAGATTGTTTACTTTAAATGAGATCTTCCAAGAAGAGAGACTATGAAAAGCCCAAAACTAATGAAAGCCCAAAGCCTCAGAATTCCAGAGTATTTCATCAAGGACAACTCAGCAAAGGATTAGCACCTTTCAGGGTCCCGCCCTTTAAGGCACAGTGACTATTTCATAATTGTCCATACATTTCTCTATTGGAAAAATGGCACAAATAGTTTTGCCTCCTCAGTTCCAAACAGGAATTACCATCATAAAAGAGGGATTTGAAAAGTGAAATTAAAGTATAATCCAGGTTGAAATGCATGGCAAATCATGAAGACAGGATTCTACTTTCTTTTAAGAATATTTTAAGAATAAAGACTGTTGTTATGATGCTAAGCCCAACACTCCTCAACTCACTGCAAAGCATTTATTTGGACCTAATCACACATATTTTCTCCACTGCTGAATTTGGGAACATCCCCCAACTAAGGCTGAATCAAGTATTGGGAAAGCAGTTTGCATAACTTATTGGGAAAATGCCCCACAATCATTACTTTCTACTTTTGTCCCCTGACAGAGGCTCTGCACCATCAACTGCTGCATAACAGGCAGAAATTCAACAGGCCCAATTTTTTCTCATTGGGAAGGGTAGACTACAAGGATGTGGTTTGTGAGACCTCTTAGGTTATAGGCTGTTAATGGACAAATGTTCCAGGAAGGTGTCTGTAACAATGCTTGCATACAAACCAACAAGACTTACAAGACTGACTGAGTGCAATCTCAACTGACAACTGACATAGTTCAGTTAGGCCAGCAAAGTTTGGCAGGCACAAGGGCCACCATAAAGCACATTTGGACCACTCTCAGAGTCAGGGAGGACTGCACGCATCTGACTCAGACAGTGGTCCAAACATACTTTACAGTGTCCTTTGTGCCTGCCAAACTTTGCTGGCCTATGTGCCAGCCTAACTCCAGGATAGGATTGCGCTCTGAGTATCTGACTGCTTTCTGGCTCTATGGTGACATAGTTCATGCTCCACTATAGTGACTTACTGCCTGAGTAGTGGTTCCCTGGTTCTACTCTGGATCTGGTAGCACTGTTCCCTACACTCTAGGAACAACATGGAAACAACAGCGAGAGAGGATTACTATGACTAGGGAGAATCACTTGGCTAAGAACATACATGAACTGGTGGGTGTACGAAAATGGAAAAGGAGAAATACCAAAGACAACATTTATACAGGGTGCCAAATCAGCTTTTTATACAACTGTGTCATAATCTCTGCAAAATGGAATGTAGCACTTTCAATTCCCAAATTTCAGTGGAGGCAGTTCTAACTACCAGAAATAAGTTAAAGCAAATGCTATAAGAAGAATAAAAAAAAAAACCCGTAGGTGCACGAAGCAACCAATACAACAATCAAATTTAGGTTTAATCATATAAAGGACAAAATGTATTAAGTCTACCAGGATATTTATTTTAAAAAAACCCTTCTAATTACATACTTGCACTTGTGAATTCATTTGCCAATTCAGCATGAGCATACAATCTACACGGAAACTGCAGTAGGAAATTATGAAATAGTCTGCAGAAGTAACATTAGGGAAGGTTGCTTTTATTCCAAGTGACAGTCACATATATGGACTGAGTAACATATTCCATATAATGAAAGTGGCAGATACTCATTATTCCCCACCCCCATCACCTATTCCATGATATATGAATTTTCTGCCCGTTCCATGTGGGTTTGCTCACTAAAAGGATTTCTTTTTAGGATTACAATTGTCATCCTCTTCATTCCTGTGGTCTAATCATACTATGGTCTAATGTAGCATTTGTTAGAATTGTGAATGCACTTTCCATTTGAGTACTGGGTAGTAATTAGCAATATCAGAAACAATGGACAGGAACCTAGTTTCTACACTATCCATATGAAGTGGTTTTAAATGTATGCATGCCAGATTGCACCATGATTACGCTATGGAAAAAATAAACTGTTTCTATTAGAACAATTTTTAAGACAGATATTGTAAGTTGATTAAAGCCAGTTGTAGAAAGGTTAATTGAAATACATCAAACTGAACTCACAAGGACCTAAGAAAAGCCCTGTTGGATCAGGTCAAGGCCCATCTAGTCCAGCATCCTGTATCTCAGTGACCCACCAGATACTTCAGGGAGCACAGACTTGTATCTCACTGCCACTTCCCTGCATTCTGAAGTAACCTATTTACCCTTGCACTCCCTAGTGAAGACTGCGGCTTGATTTAGCTTGGTCCACTTTATTAAACCCAAGTGGCCAATTTTTAAAACATGAAACCTACTGAACACACTGTCCCACCCTCACCATTTCATTTCATTTCATTTTCCATACACCTTTATTGGACTGATCCCACCCTCACCAGTCTCCTGTTAGAACAAGGTATGTAATATAGCAAAGTGCTCCGTGTGAACCAGAGCCAAGCCCAACCTGGATGGTCTTACTGAAAAAGCCAGTTTAGAGGAGGATCTGAGTTTTATTTGAAGCAGTGATGTGTGGTGTATGGGCGGAAGGTGAGGCACAGGAAGGAAGGTGCCCAACAAGATTCCTTCAAAAAATGCTTCCACCACCACTATGATCATGCAAGTACTTACAACCCATATGCTCTGAGCAGCTGGAGCATGTGGGTTGTGTGTGTGATCACAGCTACTGCAGTAGCAGTGGCAGCACTTTTCTATGGAAACCGAAAAGTGTCTCACCTTCTGCCCACACACTGCTCGTCCCTGATTTGAGCAACATGCACAATCTTGTTGGAATGATTCCGCAAAGCTCAGGGATGGATTATTTTATTGTTCTTTCTTATAATTCTACAACCCTGCCAAATTAGCATGCCCTTGAAAGTCACTAAAGTTAGAAAAAGTCTATATCCTGCTTCTATTCCATACCCCATTCATCCAGGTGCCAATACAGGGCACATGAAGCCAAACCATATGCTACATTAAAGTTGACAAGATTAATTCTTTCAAAAATGACAGTCAAAGGTGGACCCATCCAGCCTGGCATCAAGGTGGGGGAGGTTTTAATGCTGTGCCCTCACCATGGTACTAACCAAGGCTCTCAGCTGCAATTTCTGAAATAAAAATCAAACCCTTCAGTACTAATGATGGGATTCATAATGTCAAGGGGAATCTGGTTTGTCATGAAGGTTTGCTATAACCCAGTACATACATTTCTACTATGCTGCATATATTGGGACAGTGACATCTCTCTCCTCTTCCCCTCCTTACTCCCTTCTTTTAGAATGCTGTTATCATGAAAAGACAGAAAACTGGAAAAACAAAAGGTCTTAAAAGGAGTGTGAATGTAAGATTGGTCTGGCACAGAGTATACAGGGAGTGACAAAGGCTCATGGAAGACAGCTGGAGATAAACGAGAAAGTGGAACCAGGCTGGTGTAACTGATGGACTTTGACAGATTCTAACCTCCTAGAGAAGAAAGCGAGGCCCCAGTGAGCAAAGTAAGTAGCCTAGATGTTCCCAGTTAACAACAGCTTGTCAGAACGCAAGATTGTGTTAAAGGGGAAGAAGCAGAGTCCCTTGTAATCCAGAATTTTCCAGTTCAGATGACCCATTCTAGGAAGAACTGCCCCACGGGGTTAAAGAAGAAACCTGAAGAGATCTGGGCTTATAGAACTTCTCTATCATGTTCTTCCAACCCAGGTTATGTAATCTCAGTGCTGTAGTGTGTGTGTGTGTGTGTGTGTGTGTGTGTGTGTGTGAGAGAGAGAGAGAGAGAGAGAGAGAGAGAGAGAGAGAGAGAGATTATGTGGATAGCTGGAATGAATCAGGGAACTTAAGTGCTGCTGTCTTTTCCTACATTTAAACCAGTGGTCTCCAACTTGTGGACTGCTGTTTTGTGGGAAAAGCCTTCCCTGTCCTGAGTGGCATGGATTGTTCCATTGCAAAGCCACTCCATCTTCCAGCCAATTGTCTGGCAGGGACATTCTGGGCATTTGCATCTATGCCTGGTATCCTGCTGCCTTCTGAGACATCTAGGCGTAGACATGAATGCCCAGAGAGTCCCTGCCAGACAATCAGCTGGAAAATGGAATGGCTGCATAGCAGAATGATCCACACTGCTCACGACAGGGAAGGCTTTTCCTGGATGCTAGATCCAGCCTGTGGGTTGTAGGTACTGGTTTAAACCAATAAGAACAAAATCCTAACCTTACCCTTTCGGGGTAAGGGCAATGCAGCTTTGTTAAGGGAACAAACATTTCCTTACCTTGAGAAGGCCTCCGTGGCTGCCCCCTCAACTTCAGGATGCAGCACATGCTCCATTAATATAGCTATGTTAGTGCTGGAAAATTCATTAGAATTGCATCTTTCTAAGAACCCACTAGAGGAGGACTAGGTCCTGAGGGCCTGATCAATTTTTGTGCCCTGTCCCTAAGACTATCCTTTTTGGGACTTGTGAAAGGCAGCCCCACTTTGACTTCAAATTTGACAAGCAATTTGATTTCTAGCAATGTGACATGTAGTTTGGCACATACCATAACTGCTGGGAAATAAATGAAAGGACTAAAATTAAAACACAACATATAAATATTTTTTTTAAAAAATAGGAAATGAGAAGAATTGGGGCAAACGAACTAGCCGTTACAAATCCCTTTTCATCCTTGTATTCACTGCTTCTACTGTATGCTGTTATAGGAAGTCTAAGCTAAGAATCTAAGACTCAGTTTACTGAAACAAAAATGCTTCAAATTCTAAACACGCCAACTCGAAATAAAACTGGAGAATTCCAAGATAAGAGGCTAACATGGAAGACAAGGGGGCACTTGCAATTCTCTAGACCTCTTGGAGAATAATGGAAATGGGGCTTTCTAGCTGCTTGGCACTATGTTTTCTGGATAGCTTTTTACATTTCTATGTGAGCACGCATGTCACCACATTTACCAGAAAGGTCTGGGCAGACCTTGCACTTTAGCAGAGAACAGTAACAATTTCATCCTACACATACTTTCTACATGCTTTGCATAGAGAATTCTCATCACCACAAACATTCTGGCCTTAATAGTATAGGAGGACAGATTTTCCTTCTATCTTTACTTTTCAGGGTGGAACCCACTAGTTTCAGGGTGGCCGACCTTTCAGTGTTAGGGCTCTCTGGACCTCTCACAGATAACAAGATGCACCTGCTGAAATTTTCTCTTCTACACAATTGCTAGAGGTCCAGGAGCCCTAAGGCTGATAGATTAAACTAACAGCCCAATCCTGCGCATGTCAACCTAGAAGTCAGTTCCATTATAGTCAATGGGGCTTACTCCCAAGTAAGTGTGCACAGAATTGCAGCCTAAGACAAAAAATAACTTCACCCCATTTCAAACCAGTTTGGCAGGCCAGACCGAAACAGAAAGCATTACCTGGAAACAAAACGTGGGCAATTCAAATTGCAGGTCTGGAAAAAACAGTGGTAATTTTGAACTGGTTGTTTTGATGCATGGAGCAGACTGTTGGCAGAAGCACAGAAATGTGTTCCAATATTGTTGGACTCTGGAGACCAGTTACACCCTGCTAACTGGGCAAGAGGCACTTTTTCAAGTGGTGTTCCTCTTACAATTGGCTGTTGCTGGTGGTCTGCCTTTTTTTAAGATTGTGAGCCCTTTGGGACAGGGAGCCATTTACTTTATTATTATTACTAGTTTGTCCTTACCCGGCATTGCCCGGGTATTTATTTATCCCAAGCTTCTATTAGACAGGAAAAGGAATGAATTCTATCTATAGTGTAAAATCAAAGTAATGTTATGTACAGGTAATTAAAAGTATAAATACTATATAAAAATTATAAACTCTTTTACACATTCACTATAATATTAATTTAACTCAAAATGTGATTATAAACAACATTTTTAGTTACACCTCCAGGAGCAAGAATAAATGGATTCTTGGATGAACGGCTTAAATATCATCGGGACTGTCACCTATCAGCTTAGAGACCCCGAAAACTATGGATTTGACACTAATGCTGGTCATTTTGGACATTTTATTGTTCACCCTTTCTCACCCGCCATGCTGATGGGGACTGAACTTGGACTTAAACAGCATCGGTAGTGTCACTATTCATCTCAGCGACCCCAAAAACTATGGATTGGACACTAATATCGGCTGTTTTCGATATAATAATTTTTACATGTCACCCCCTTCCCACCCCCACCCCTAGGGGTGCTAAGGATGTTTCACCCCCACAGTATTTCTAGAAGTGGGATGCGTTTTGAAATCTGAAATCAAATGGTGTCTTCTATGCCACCATCAGCGTGCTGCGGATCTTCTATTTCCAAGCACTGTATCTTGTACCACTTCTCACCCCCCCCATGCTGATGGGGGCTGAACTTGGACTTAAATGGCATCGGGAGTGTCACTGTTCATCTCAGCGACCCCGAAAACTATGGAGTCGACACTAATATCGGCCGCTTTTCAATTATTTTTACATGTCACCCTTTCCCACCCCCACCCCTAGGGGTGCTGGGGTGTCTTATCCCCACAATATTTCTTTCCAGAGTGTAAGGCATATGTGTACCAAGTTTGGTCTAAATCGCTCCAGGCATTCCAGAGTTATGCTGGAACATACGCACATACACACACAGACGTTCCTTTTTATATACGTATATAGATTACTATTTGCCTGTAAACCACTTTGTGAACTTCTATTGAAAAGCGGTATATAAGTACCTGTTGATTGATTGATTTATTGATATTGATTCTACCATGATTAGCAGTGGCTGATCGCTTTCTACTACTGTATTTCATTTCAACAAATAGATTTGTAAATAAAATAAATTTCCACAGAGACATTATCATGGCCTTTCCTCCACAGAACTCTCACGTTGGTATTGATGTCCTGCGCTTTTCACTGCTCAAAGAACTGAGAGCAAATATTTGTGTCACTAGTGAAGAGAAACATGAACTAGTGTGCTTGAGCAAAACAGCTGCAACCACATCAAAGTATCCCATAAAACAAGAATGTGAAAGCATCTTCTAGCAACTAATATCCAAATCAACACTTAAACAAGATTCTGGACACATGGGATGACATAAATAGCTTGTATCTTGCAAAAAAGAAGAAAAGAACTAATATAAAGCAGTTCTCACCTTAAAAAAAGAAGTAAATAGGGACTAGAAAATAGCCAACACAAGCTATCTGCAAAATTTGCTGTGGAAACTCAAACAAGGTACAGTATCTTCATATCTTTTCTAGCACAAAGATCTTCATATCTTTTCTAGCACATCTTTTACTGCACACCTATGGAGTAAGTGCTGACATGACCCATTTGCATGCCCCACAAAGGCAAGAGGGTGAGCTGTCTGCAATTACATCATGCTCCTGGTAGACTGAGTTTTAGACAGCTGCAATATTGAAAACAAGCAAACAATGAGAAAGGAAAAAAGAGAGAAAGGTCAGATAATCTGAGAGCTTTCTCTTGCTATTTTACAAAGAATCAGGTATGTGAATCAGCAAGTATGGTTTCCAGAGTTACAGCATTTTTCCTGTATTGTCATGCTTTTGAAATAAATATAACTATCTGGCTTTCTAAATTCACTGGAGAAAAAACAGCATAGAGCATTTTCAGTGTTGTGTGTGTTTACTATCCAGCTGCTTATACCAGATAAGAAACAAGAATCATCTACAACACAAAGGACAGTGACATGGATTCCAACTTGTGTTTCCCTCTCTCCCTGGCCTATGCCAGTTTACACAGAATCATTTTACACTAGCCGTTTTCAAACTCTCTGGGAGTTTGGGAAACACTCTTAAGTGTTTGTGGGGTGGGGAATGGCAGTGACGCAATTGACACAATTGCATCACTGCTGGCAACATAATGGGGCTGGAGGGACTTACTACTACTTGCTCCAGTGTCCATGGGGATCAGGGAGCCTTGTGGACCCCTCTGAAAGGCTCTCCATGCATCCAAAAGCTAAAAAATATTGTGACCCACTTCCAGTTTTGCAATCACAATTTCCATTCCCTGCTCCTGTCCCTGCCCCTTAAGGGGAAAGATGCAAGGCTTTCCAGTCTGGGACAATGCCTCAGTTTGAAAACCCCTGAGTTTTTACACTATGGATGGTCATGCAGCACTAAACAGAGGGTAACCTGAAATGTTCTTTTTTTATCATTCAAATCGAACCTACCTGCTAAGGGCCCAATCCTAGCCAACTTTCCAGCTGTGTCAATAGGGTATACACTGTATATTGTAGTGCAGGGGTCAGGGAACTTTTTTACCTTTTACCCCAAAATATATTTAGATACGCCGACGTTACCCCCTTGACGTTACCCCCCCCCCCGGCCAAAAGAAAAGAAAAAAAAATTACATATTGGAACCCATTGCTTTTTATTTGATTAATTAATGAGCTTAATTAATGCTATGCAAATATGAAGTTGTAAAGAGTTTGGGTACACCTGTAGACCTTGAGAGAATAGAATTCAAACCTTCTGGGTTACAACTAGATTACCTTTTTGACAACAGGTTTAGGTGCTTGGACTTAAGATTTCTCTCTATAATGAATTCAGATTGGGGCTGGCTGGCTACAGCAGTTCTGATTTTGTTTTTCTTTTCTGCTGTTCGCCTTGCCTCCTGCCTCTCTTTGTGTCCCTGACTCCTTGCGCAGGCACCCCACCCGTCCCCCCACTCGCTCGCCCGCCTGCCCGACTCCTTGGGACAGCAAGACAAGGCAAACCCAGGGAGAGCCCTAGCTGCTCACAAGCAAAGAGGCACATCCACAGAAGTCCTCTCAACACACACACACACAAACACACACACACACATGCCTGCGGGCACATGCACACACACACCTCAGCTGCTCACCAGAGCCCTCCCCCCATGCCTGCACGTCTCACGTCCCTGCCAGGCTCCTGGGTAGCGGCGGCGGCTCCTCAGCCTCCCCACCCGGAGCTGGTTTGGGCTCTTCCCTGGCGTTGAGCACTGTCGACTCCACGGCTCCCTGAGTGCCAGCTGGGAGTGGGTCTGCGCCGGCCTTGCTGCCTGGAATAGGCTTGGCCTCGCCGGCTCCCCCATCACTCGGCACCGCCGCAGTTGCAGCCACGGCCGCCATTTTCCCTGCTGTTGCTTCCTTCTCCCTCTACCAGCAGCGGGATCGATAACCACGGCCTTCTTCGCCGCCTGGGAAGGGAGGGGAACGCTGCCTATTGGGGCCAAGTACCTTGCCGCTTCTAATCTCCTATTGGAAGCAAGGGAAATCCATCTAGTGTGAGAGGAACTTCCCATTGGTCAGAAGAGAGAATGTTGGTCATGAAGGATGAGGGAAAAGGGGGTGGGGCATACTCCTATCTGTCCATTACCCCCAGGAATTTCATTTTTACCCCATTTGGGGTAATTTACCCCTGTTCCCTGACCACTGTTGTAGTGGGAGGGCAGTGATGGAAGGCTTCGCATTTGTTCCCTTACCTCACTGCATCTGTGTCAGTGCTGGAATGTTGGATAGGATTGGGCCATCAGCTGCAGTGGTGCCATAGTCAATTTTGAACTGTGATCAGCGGCGAAGCTAAGGGGCAACTGGGGGTTACATTGCCCTGGGTAAAATGTCTTGAGGGTGTTCTTAGAGGCCTTTGTTGGTTTTTGCTGAAAACTGAAGTGCCTTTAGGAGGCTTCTAAGTGTCCTATGGGGAGGAGGGTTGCTGAAAACCAGAAGTGCCTTTTGGAGGGGGTGTTGTTTGAGGAGAATTAAAAAGTTTGGGCGATAGTGGGTATGTACCCCTAGGTGCCAGATACCTTAACTATGCCATGACTGTGAGAGCTCATCTTGACATCCCCATAGTCATGCCCTACTAAGATTATACTACAACAACAAAATCAACTTTATGGAGCAAGTGCTGACATGACCCATTTGCATGCGCCACAAAGGCAAGAGGGTGAGGTGTCTGCAATTACATCATGCTCCTGGTAGACTGAGTTTTAGACAGCTCCAATACTGAAAACAAGCAAGCAAACAATGAGAAAGGAAAAAAGAGAGAAAGGTCAGATAATCTGAGAGCTTTCATTTGCTATTTCTTTTACTAAATTAGTGTTTTCTTCTCCTGCCACTTATTTCTACTTTGCAACTTATTATGCTTCATTTGAAGATACAGCTCATTTCATCCTAAACTCTTGAAGTGTGTTGCAATATTTTAAAACAAAGGCATAAAAATGGAAAAATTGAATTTAAAAATCCCAGATAAATAAAAAAAATCTTAAACTGCTATGTTTGTTTACTCAGAAGTAAGTGTACTCTGTGTTCAACAGAACTCATTGTCAGGTAAATTGCAAATAGGATCATAGATAGCAATCCTAACCAACGTTCCAGCACTGAGGTAAGGACAATACATCTCAATACTACCCAATTGCAGGTACAGTATGTGTCCCATTGGCACCACTATGTCAGTGTTGGAAAGCTGGTTAGGATTGCGACCTTAATATAACATTTTCTCAAGTAGTCCTTGAGAAAAGCAATAGCCCAGGATGACAAGATGGGAACACAAATGGCCCACCAATGATTAACGCTGTTTTAAGTGATTGGAAATAGCCTCCTTTTGTCACTGTTTCCTATCAACATTAATCCAAGATACTTCCAAAACAAGAAAATGGCATTACTTACCACAAGGCAAAGTTATGCTGAAACGTGCTGTCTTATTATACGCCCAGTTGTCCTTTCTCCAGCGTATAATGGTGCCATCTTGGCAATCTTGAGAATAATTTCGGTTTGCTTTAGGCCACATTCTGAACATGTACAATTCACCAACCATTCCCATTGGAAAAGACGACGACTTTTCGGGTCTCTGTGAGCAGCCAAGTAATAGCTGGCCATTTGCAAGAAGGTCTCCAGTTTTTGCTATTTTTTCCTTTTTTTTCTCTTTGTCATCTATATATAAAGTCACTTCCTGATCGTCGCCTTTCCATTCTATGCATACTTGGTGCCAGGTGTGGTTAGTCAGCCCTTCTGACACAGTTATTTCATTGCCAAAAATCCAAAACGTCAATCTATCGCGCCCACCTGTAAGTCCGAGTTCATGGTAGACAGATAGATTGTCATTAGGGTCTTCTTTATCGTAGACAAATGCCGTCCAGTTTCTTGTATTATACAGTTTAATATAAACACAAACCGTGAAGTTGTTAAGGGAAGGCACAGAAAGTTCAGGAGCCAAAGTCCAGACGTCATTACACGCAGTATTAAACACAGCTCGGTATTGTCCCCAGAAACCATCCTGAGCTATGTAAGAAGAAAGCGAACATTTTAATAATTTTGTCCAAAAATTAGTAGCTTGGGCAGATTTATCATGACATTAGTAGCTCTCCTCATGTAATCTTAGATAAAAGTGTTCGAAATTCACGGAACTCATCAATTAATATACAACACTGAAACAAGACCTTTCGTAACTGAACATTTCTAATTTGTGTGTCACTGTCAAGCAGCCCAATCCAATGCAACTCCCCACTCAGCGATGCAGCAGTTTCAATGTGGGTTCCGCTGAATTTCGCTGAGGAGTTTTTGCCTCAGGAGGCCTCCTCAGGGTAAGGCCACCTCAGGGAGGTCTCCTGAGGCAAAACCTCCTCAGGGTAAGGGAATGTTTGTGTCCTTGTTCTGAAATAAGCTTCTGAGGGCCCAGTGGGCCAGCTTGGACCTGCACCAGTAATATTCCTGGCACAAGTCTGTGTTAAGCTGAGAAGGTAGATCAGGCCCAGAAAGGGATCAGTATTTGGTTGGCATGGCTGCTTCCAAACCAACCTAATCTGCCCTCCTTTCCGCCCCCATTGCCTCCCCATTCCACACTCTCCACACCTCCCTTCCAGCCCCTGCATAGCCTTACCTGAGGGGGCAGGTGTCCATCATCACAAGGACCCAGCCACTTACCGCTTCCAGCAGCAGTCAGGTCATTCTCAATGGTGCTGTCAAGTTTGCAACAGCCACGAAGTGAAATGCAACACACATTCCACCAGGATAACACTGTTAGGATTGAGCCATAAGGCTGGATCCTAAGGTTATCTTGGTGGAATGGGAGTTCCAGTAACGCAACTCCATTTTGTGCCATTAGGGTAATGTAAGAAATCCTGGCCCATAAGGAACAAGCTCATGCTACAATTTTTCTCCATATTAGCCCTCAGAAAAATGGGTTAGTTTTGGTATGGGAAGGAGTTTCAGCTCTTTCACATAGTCTATGTTCTCTCACATTATACCAGTAATGCGGAATGAGCAGCACTTTTGCAAATCCACCATTGCAGAGAAAATGTAATAATACAAATTAAATGACTTAGAATTTTCCAAATGTGCATAGTGCTGACTCTTTATCTATTGGACATGCAAAGAGGAGTCAAAAATGTCTTCAAATGCATACTTGCAACATAATGTGCAAAAGCTAACTGAATCAACAGTCATATAAACTATAAGAAAATCAAGTAAGATAGATACTTGACTTGTGAATTTTGTGCGGAAGATAGAGTTTTCTTTTTGTCCCAGTACTTTCCTTTACCAAAATGTCATGCTTCTCTTTAGTGGGGATTATTCATAGAATCATAGAGTTGGAAAAGATCTACAAGGTCATCTAGTCCACCCCACTGCCTGTAGCAGGAAATCCTCCTACAGCATCTCCAGCAGATGCCTGTCAAGTCTCTGCTTGAAGGTCTCCAGTAAGGGACAATCCACCACCTCCCTTGGCAATATGTTCCACTGTCGAACCACCCTTACCATCAGGAATTTCTTCCTGATGTCCAACTGGAATCTCCTCTCTTGCATTTGTACCCATTGGACCTAGTTCTATAGTCAGAGGCAGATGAGAACAAATCTGTCCCTTCTTCCATATGATAGCCCTTCAGGTATTTGAAGAGTGCTATCATAGCCTTCTCTTCTCAAGGCTAAACATACCACGTTCCCTCAACCTTTCTTTTTAGGACTTGTTTTCCAGCCCTCTGATCATCTTCGTTGCTCTTTTCTGAACCTGCTCCAGTTTGGCTGCATCCTTCTTAAACTGAGGTGTCCAGAATTGGACACAGAACTCCACTAATGTGGAGTAAAACAGAACCACAACTTCTCGCAACTTGGAAGCTAAGGTTCTATTATTGCTGCAAGAACAGTTTTTTTAAACTCCACCAAACCACATACTGGTGCATGTCACTTTGCTGGACTGTGGCCACAATTGGCATAACTCCTGGCTGAACCTACACAGAATTAGATCCATGCTACCATAATAATTGCTCACTGCTGCAAATCTGTGTTATTTCACATACAAATGTGACAGACCTAAGTATGATATACATTATTTTTATGTACATTTTAAAAACTGTGGTAGGGGATCCATTGGAAACTGTAACAGAGACCATAGCAAATGGCAGTAGCAGCCGGGCAGAAGAAATTATCCTTGACATCTGAATCCATACTAAGCTCAGGACATTCCGATGGAAATATAAATGCTGTTGATGGATGGATGGATGGATGGATGGATGGATGGATGGATGGATGGAT
>JAJKFI010000006.1:20229733-20261719 GCA_029204185.1 Lerista edwardsae
GATGGATGGATGGATGGATGGATGGATGGATGGATGGATGGATGGATGGATGGATGGATGGATGGATAGACCGATGCTATCTTCTCCTCATCACCTATGCAGCCATGCCAAAAAGGTGTATGCTGCATCCAGCAGAGGGGGGAGAGGGACCCAATGGTAGGAGGTAAGTCCTGGGTCCACCTATCTGTCTCCTAAGACACTTTTGATGGCATATGTTCATGTAGAGCAGTGGTCTCCAAACTGGCACAAAATCTTGCCTGGCACAAACAACGCTTTGTGTTCCGCCAGGGACAGTGTGAAAGACTCCTACTACAGCTCCCAGGGGTCTTTGCTGCCAGCTGCACACATGAGGAATACTAGGTGCGCGGCTTGATGGAGCAGCAGATCCTAGAAGCAGCTGGCCATGAAGATCACTGGGAGCTATAGTAGGAGCTTCCCCCTTCCCCCTGCTCACACTGGGAAAGGAAGGCACCGGATCCAGCCTGCAGTCAGGAGCTTAGAGCCCCCTGATGTATAGAAAGAGGTGGGGAGCTTCACAACAGAGGAGACAGGATCTAGCAAGCGCCATTGCTACCAGATTCACCTCTTCCAACCACCTCCCTGCCCCTTTTCCTCTCCAGTTACACTGCCAGTCCTTGTCTTCCCTACCCACCCACCACTGACTCACTAGGTCAGCCATGGTGGGGTCTGTAGCACTACTACTAGTGCTAAGTTGTAGCGAAGCTGTAGCACTACTACTTCTTGCAGGAGCATATGTAAAATGGCTGCCCACAAATCACTGGCTGCCATTTTATAACAACAAAAGTCACTTTCACTGTTGCAATGCTCCCCTTCTGACAGCCCAATCCTAAATAGGTTTGGGCTGTTAAATGTATTGTGAAAAGTGCCAAACAAAGGATAAATATTTAATGTTTCAATCATATATTTCTGTTCCAACGATTGACCGGTGAAAATAGAATTAATTCAGATTTCTTTATAAAATGCATCTCACACTGACATATTGATGTTTTGTAAATACACTCTTACCTCTGTCTGAAGTAGCCAGAAACAAATGAAGCAAAAGGAGAGAGAGAGAAATCTTACATTTTAGTAAGATTTCCCAGGCTCTGTCAGCACAGCTAAGATGTCCTCCACAGGAAACCATCCTAGAACACAAAAGAAAAAATAAGGTAATATAAAGGTTTTCCCGCAACCAAATGGTCTAGTCATGACTGACTGTAGGGGGCGGTACTCATATCCGTTTATGAGCCGAAGAGCCGGTGTTTATCCTAGGACAGCGATGGTGAACCTTTTGGGCTTGGTGTGTCAAAAATTCAGAAAACCACTCTGTTGTTGTCAGGTGTTGGTGAAAGCTGGTGTCACCCAAAATGTCACGTGTGTCATAGGTTTGCCATCACTGTCCTAGGACAAACGTCCGTGGTCATGTGGCTGGCATGACTATACACCGTAGCACACAGAACACCATTACCTTCCCACCGAAGTGGTACCTATTTATCTACTTGCATTTTTACATGCTTTTGAACTGCTAGGTTGGCAGGAACTGGGACAAGCAACATTGCATGGTCTCGAACTGCCAAACTGCTGGTCAACAGCTCAGCGGTTTAACCTGCAGCACCACCACGTCCCTGGTAACTAAAAGAAAAAATATTCTAAGCAATAATCAGGACAAAGAGAAAAATACTGGAAATGTTACAAAATGGGTTCAACATTATTTCTTCAAGTCCAGGAGAAACTGAAATGGCCCACAAAACATTCACTCTTCAAAAATCAGAGGCAATTAATATAATAATAATTCTTCCCTAACATACAAATGTTTTATTTTTGCTTATGAGCAAGCATGACTAAATATCCACGCCATTGGAAAACAGTGCCATTTATACAGTACTTAACATTTCCTGCATTTGTAACTGTGAGATTTTGGTGCTTCTTTGATGAAAATATCAGTAACAATAGGCTAAGTGCCGGGAAAAAGCAGCCTGTCCTACATCACCTTCACCTATGCAGCCAGAACCGAGTACCCTCAGCAAAAGTTGATATGAAAAGTGATCCCCAAATAAAGAAAGCTTGAAAACTGCTCGCTTATCTAGTAGGCTATTAAATTTGATACATTGTGGGCGCAATCCTAAACAGAGTTAGGCCGGCATAAGCTAAGCCAGCAAAGTTTGGCCAGCACAAGGGACACTGTAAAGTATGTTTGGACCACTCTCGGAGTCAGAGAGGCAAGCACACAGACATGAGCCATTTCCCCTGATTCCAAGAATGGTCCAAACACTCTTTACAGTGGCTCTTGTGCTGGCCAAACTTCTGTTTAGGATTGCGCTCTGTGACTGAGAAGAAATAATAGTAGTAAATTGTGTGTTCATATGTAATTGAATACAGCCAGTACAATAAAAGATTATTCAGAAACAGTCTTTCATGAAGCTGTATCATTTAGATGACAAAGACCATATACAAGTTCTGGTTTACGCATCATTAGAACTCTGCTATGCTTTTTGAGATGGGGGTTAAGGATCATTTCTATTCACCAGATGCAGCTGATATCAACCTGACATTTTTGGCATCCATCAGCTTTTTCTTTTATTTCACTATTAGTGCTACATAAGCAATGTTAATTTGGGTACTTGGAGGTCTTTTTTCCTCCTTTGAGAAGGCAATTCTAGCCTACATTCCGTCTATATTATACTTAAAAGCAGATTCTATTTCCACTTAAAAACCACATATATCTGATATAAACTGGCACAGAACATTCAACGTTGTTTCCTGGAAGTCAGAGCAACTTCATATTTATGTTTTGTTAGTCTGTGTTCTAATTGAGATATTGCTTCAATGAAATGTGTTACATTTATGACGCAATTCCACCATCCACTGCTTTTCCAAATAGAAAAATGGGGGGGGGGGACTCATTAATACTGTAATATGTAAAGGCACAAAAGAATATTTACATACTGTTTTTTAACAAAAAGAGTTCATGAAGCAGTTTAACATAGCTAAATTAATACATAAATAGTTCCCTGTCCCCAAAGGGCTCACAGTCAAAAAAAGGACACAAAACAGTCTCTGGAAGAGATGCCATGCTGGAGTGAGGTAAAGGTAAAGGTTTCCCCAAGACCGAATGGTCTAGTCGTGACCGACTGTAGGGAGCGGTGCTCATCTCCGTTTCAAAGCCTGTAGAGCCAGCGTTTTTGTCCGATCATGTGGCCAGCATGACTCTACACTGTAGTGCACAGAACACCTTTACCTTCCCACCAAAGTGGTCCCTATTTATCTACTTGCATTTTTTTTTAGGTGCTTTCGAACTGGAGTTCGAACTCTCTCTTGCAAATATAAAAGTACACGTTTCCTTGCTCAGCCAGCAGGAGTATTTGTTAATAGATTACCTTTATGCTTCAATCTGCCTGGACACAATCCTATCCAATTTCCCAGCTCTGATGCAGCCATAATGCAGGCCTGAGGGAAGGGAACAAATGTTCCCTTACCTTGAGGAAGCCTCAGTGACTGCACCTCCACTGCAAGATGCAGCACACACCCCATTAGCACAGCTGCAAAAAGGTTGGGCCCTAAATGTCTTCTTTGTTGTTTCCCACCAACATCCAATACTCACACATTTCCATTCTCAGTATAGGGCAAGACATGTGATTTTAACAGTGGGTGAGGTTTTTAAAATGTGTAATAGGATTTTACACTAAGTAGAACCTTGCAACTGTACTTACTTAAAAATGTGAGCATAATTTGAACACAGACTCCAAATATTCCCTCACAGAGGGTGCAATCATTAAGGGGCCAATCAGTGGTGTTATGCTGCCGGAACGCTGGGCGGGACATCCGGTTGATCGACAGCCCACCTGTCACGTTCTGCAGCGTTACGCCATTTGCGTAACCAATTATGTCGCTTGCGTACGTTACGCAAACGGCGTAACGCTGAGAAACGCGACAGGCGGGCTGTCGATCACCCAGAAGTCCCGCCCAGCATTCCGGCAGCATAACACCACTGGGGCCAATCCTATCCAACTTTTCAGTGCTGATGCAGCCGCAATGCAACCCCAAGGTAAGGGAACAAACATACCCTTATTTTGAGGAGGCCTCCATAACGTCCCCACAACGGAGGAAGGATGCCGTGCATGGCATGGCTGCATTGGTGCTGGAAAATTGATTAAGATATAACCCTTAATCACTTGAGTATTTATACCAGTGTTACTAACATGTATTTTCTTTCCTGCAGCAGACAGTAATCCAAGCACAGCACTGCTTGTTTACCCACAGTTTGTTCTAAAGGCGTTTCCTACTCGAATCTAAGCCAATACATTGACAAAATCAACAACTCATCCAATAATGGGTATTGTACTACAAGTCCCTGCCTGTTTTTCCCATTAATTTCTGTGGTTATTAACATGTGAATCTCTTCCAACAGCTATTTATATGTTTCCAGACTGGCATACAAAAATAGTGAGGCTTCAATTTTTTTTTTAAAGCTTGGCACAAGAAGGTAGTTGTAATGGGCAAGGTGCAAGCTCTGGAAAGTCTTATGTCACTGTGAAAATTGGCATTTTACCACCCACTGATTTAATAGCAAACGAAGCAACTTTCTTTATAAAATGTACTAATTTTTTTCTGTAGATTTTTCCAAGAGGCACCAAGAAAGCAAATCGCATATGACTGAACTCAAGGGTAAAACATGTTTACAGTAATAAAATGATTTTCTCCAAACCCCTATTGCAATATTGGCTCACCAACAAATAGCTTTTATTTGTATCAAATGTGAAAACAAACAAAACATAGTACGTCTTTTGATTGGTTTTTTTAACCTCTTTTGATGGTTAAAAACATTCTATAGAAACTTTCCTGTCCCTGACACAAAAGCCAAGAAGAAGAAAAAATCTTATGCCTTCTCCCATAGTGTTTTGGGACTTTTCTTTTTCAAAGGGCTAGCAAGTTTACATATTATTACAGAGTGTGATTGAACAGGGCTATTAGTTGCTCAGTAACAAATTAACCATCTTCTGTTTTCCAATATTCTGGCTAATGAGTGAAAAGGCATTAGAAAATAAAATACCTTTAAAAATACAACATTTAAGAGCCGACAGAAATATACTAATTTTAAGAGTCTTAGATGAAGCGATGGTGGAAGGACCCTTAGGAGTACGTGACCACGTCCTTCTTGCATTCAGGATGTTAACCCTGGACTTTAGAAAAGCAAACTTCAGAAAAATGAAGGAAGGGCAGCATTCCCTGGACAGAAACCCTCAAACTGAAGGCAGCAGGATGGGTGGGTGTTTAAAAGGGAGGTATTGAAGGCACAATCTCAAATTATGCCGATCAGGAGAAGCAGGAAAGGTATCTAAAGCAACCAGAGTAGCTCGACAAGAAGCTTCCTGAGGAGTGGGCACACAAGAGGGTTATGCATAGGTCATGGAAGGAGGGACAAATTGACAAAGTTTGATACCAGCATATAGCTGTTAAGTTCAACGGGGGCTATAATGAGCTTATGTTAGCAAAGGAGGTGAAGGAAAATAAAAGGGCTTTTAAGGATACATTCTGTACAGGAGGAAGAACAAGGTGGTAAATCTGCTGCATAGTGAAGATGGTGAAATACAAATGGGCAATAGAGAGAATGCAGAACTGGTCAATTCCTACATGGCCTTTCTCTTGTTCTGCAAGAGCCTGCAATTGACCTAGAGAGAATGGAACAAAGGAAGGACTGGGAAAGCTGTGGCATAAGATAAGGAAGGATGTGGTTCAGCATAATTTAGCTGCTCTAAATGAATTTGGGATTCTCAAAGAACTGGTAGGAGTTATCTCAGCCCTTCTGTCTATATCCTTTGAGAATACTTGGAGAGCCAGAGAAATGCCAGGAAACTGGAGGCAAGCAAAATGTGGTCCCCGTCTTAAAGAAAAAGATCTTAGCAACTACTAACAGGTCAGCTTGATGTCAATTCCTTGGCAGGTACTGGAGCAAATACGTGATTTGCTCATCTCTAAATGCTTATTTAGAAAAAAAGACTGGCTAAGAGCCAGCATGGCTTTCTCAAGCCTTCCCAGAATAAACAGCTCCTTCTAGCTTCGTAGATGGAGGTGGGGGTGCAATTGAAATAATATTTCTGGATTCCAGTAAGGCTTTTGACAAGGTTCCCCATGACATGACACCCTTGTGGACAAGCTGGTGGGGTGTGGGCTAGATGATGCTACTGTGGCTGACCATACCTCAATTCAGTTCAGTTCAGTTCTTTATTTAAATGGTCAAAGACCAGAAATATCAAACATTAAAACAAAACCTTAGATGTAAAAACGGCTGACCATACCTGCAGAGACCATACCATAATTTCTAATTCACCAGGAGGGAAGTGATGAATGGAGTGTCTCAGAGCTCTGTCTTGGGCACGTCTTGTCAATTTCTTATAAGCAACTTATAAGAGTAGGGGGATGCTCATCAAATTTTGTAGATCCTTTCCAACTCTCTGATTCTAACCTGTCATCATAGTAGAAACACATGGGCTGATCATGTTCTTGTTATGCTATATCCTTTCTTCAAATCCTTTTTCTGGGTCTGTAGCTCTGCCCTGTCGCATTCCAACCACAAAATAATCCTGTTCACACAGAGCCAGAATTACGGAAGTGCCCAAGAGAATTCTAATAATCTCTTCCCTACGTGTACAACATGACATGCAGAGGGAACAAGGCACAGCAATATTGAGGAAGGAACAGACTATTTAAGATAAATGAAAGTAATGCGACCCTGAACCACACAAAAGACATTAAGGATGATATTACACATTCCTTTCGAAAGGTATTAGATGAATATTAAATTCATTTAATATTTAGAAGGCTATTAAATGAACATATTAAATGTATGGGCATTAAATGAAATGTGTTTGGTAAAAATCAGACACAAACCAGCAAATGAAGAAACAACTCTGCCCATGTTTAACACTTTTAACTTGATTTCAATAGATCTACTATACAATCCTAAACACATTTACAGAGAGATCCAAACCTTGAGCTGAGGCAGTGTGCTGGCTCATAAGTGTGCTTATGGTTGCAAACGTGCCATAAGCCTACTTGAGAGTCAGCTGGGCTGGCTCAAAGACCCATGCCAGCTTGACAGAGCCACATTTAGACCGTACGTGGAGAAGAGAACTGAGGAAAAAGGCAATACTTGACTGTGATGCTAAATATGGCAGTATTATTTTGATTGAGTCTTTCCGTGGGCAGCCTCCTTCTCTAAAAACCAAGATTTATGTTGAAGAAATTATCATATGTTGTTATAAATATTTATGTTGAAGACTCATCATTTAATGAGATTCTGATTCCAAATAAGAATGATCAGATTTCGATCCTAAAGTGTACTCCCACCACAATTAAAAGTCTTGCTAAGTCCATTGGACCCTGGGCACAATCCCAAGTGCTCTTTTGGCCAGCAGTTACACCAGCCAAAGAGGGTCACAAATTTGCCATAAGATATGTCTGTACCACTCCGGGAGGGAGAAAGGCCAGCATGGGATGTTGTGCTGGCCCACGGAGGCTAAACCCAGACTTCACGCTGCCCAGGTAAGCTGAGGTCACGCTGGCAGAGTTTGGCCGGTGCAGAACCCTGGGGAAGAAGGGAGGCAGATCATGACCCTTCCAGCAGATTAGCCGGGAGGGAGGCAGAGCATGACGGAGGGGGTGGAGAGAGAGCATCTTTGGGCTCATGGGTGGGCCAGCCCAGGGAAGGAACACAAATCCGGCACTTATGCTAGATCCTAACCCCCATCCCTGGCCTAGTCAGCCTTGCAGGGGCCTCTCAAAATAGCGCTAGCAATTTTGCTGGCACACATTAGGGCAGAATAGGGCTGAAAAGCCCTATTCAGGCTACTGAGGCTTATCCCAGCGTAAGGAGAAAATATTGCCTTACCCCGAGCTGTCTCCAACATTGTTCTTGTTCCAGTGCAGTATAGAATTGGGCTTTAAAACTAACTTCTAAGTAAACATTCACAGGGCTTGGGCTGCACAGATCAGTGGAGAAAACCCTGTTTTAATTCTCCCTTTGTGTTTCATTATTCCTATGTAGTACATGTTCTACAGCAGTGACTCCCAAACGTTTTATGACCAGCACCCACTTTGAGAATGACAATCTGTCCTGGACCCGCCAGAAGAGATGTCATCACCAGAAGTGGTGTCATTTTGATACTAGAGCCTGCTGCTTTCCTGAGAAATGCAGCAATAAGTTGGGTTTCAGTTGGGAAAGTTGGGTTTTAAGTTGGGAAATAAACAGTAAGTTTCTCGGCCATCTTCCAACAGCAAAGTGGGTTAAAAAAAATGTCTGTTTACAACCTTGACACAAGCAAAATAACCACACTGCCCTCCCCCTTTCCAGTGTCCCACCTTTCCATATTTTCAATAATGCCTGCACTAAGTGTTATGCAACCCATCTGAAACTGGCTCACCATTGGACCTAACTAGTGACCCACAGTTTGAGAAATACTGTTCTACACGAAAGGTGAGCATCATTAAAAAATTTATCTGTGTGAAAGAATAAGCTGTCATGGTTGGTGTATATTCATTTCCTAAATTATGTATTTGAGTAATTCCTGAAGTATATTGGGCATGATACAGCCAAAGTTAAGTACTTCTATGTGCCATTGATTTCAATGGTAAAATGAAGCATATGCTAAATTCTCTCCCACTAAAATTAATGGGACTTTTAAAATGCCTAATGAAACTGCCTTTAAAGTTCTCATTGGAGGTACAATACACCAATGTATTTTTTTCACTAATAAATCATTTGCTTTTTTCATAAAGCACTCAGGTTACAAATGTATTACAAGCAGTGTGCTCAATTTCACTGAAATAAGAAACCCACCTTATCCTGAAATATATTGAAAAACCTGTTTAGCCAGCCATACCATCACAATTTACTACCTTTGTTTCTTCTATTACCCTAAAATAATTTTGAGAGTGGGCTATGTGTAGTCTTCTTCATGGATTTAAAAGACCTTTATTATAAGCTCTTTCATTGCTGCTCCTCCGACGTCACCTGCACGTAAACCTTTCTGGGTTTTCTAAAGGAGGAGCAGGATATAAACACTATAAAAATGAAGCAAATATGAAGCAAACACATGTATCTCAATTCTATTGCCTCATGTTCATCTTCAACTTCAGTCTTTCCCTTTTTTGGTATAGTTATATAATTTTGGGTGAAATTATAAAGTATCAGAAGGAATGAAAATAAGTGAAGTCAAAAGTGCTTAAGGCAGCAAGTCCATGTATAGGTACCTGAGAGCAAGAACCACTGAACACTGAGCAAACAGAATTGGGTCATGCGGATTGCTGATTTGAGCTGGAGAGTTTAATATGCACTTAACCCTCCATTGAAATCAATGGAATAGAAAGTGCTTCAATTTTGTTGGACTACACCCAAATGGTTGTTTTGGGACACTTGCAAAGAAAAACAGGAAATACTGTTTCAGTCCAGAGTCAGGTTGCTAGTGTTCTTGAGGCAAAGTCCTACATTGGCCTCTCCATGACATCCCCACCCACACCTTAATGGAGCATTAAGAATTATTGCTGCCAACAGTACTGAGGAGCAAGGGGTCCCTCTGATGTGCGTGACCCAACCAGGCTGAATCCTGATGCAATCCCTGCAATGTCTAGCCAAATTGAAGCACATCTGCAGTGCGGCCCAGGCAGCCCAATCCTGACTAAATTCCTGCACTGCGATGCAGCAGAGGTGGCCCAGCTTCCACTGCATCCAGAGGGAGGAATTTTGGCTGCTGGAGGTTTCCTTAGGGGTAAACGAACATTTGTCCTCTTGCCCCTGGGAAAGTAGCTGCAATGGGTCAACTTGGACCAGCACAAGTCTGGGTTGATTTGTGTTAGCGGATCAGGCTCAGAAGGGGTCAGGCTCAGAAGCACACTCCAGCATGACCAACCCCACCCACTCTGGGTCCACTCTGCCCCCCCCATTCCATTCCTCCCCTCCCCCTGCACCCAACTTACTTTAGTCAGTGGGTATGTCTTGGGAGCACTGGCATCAATGGGAAGGCTCCAGATCTTTCCCTGGGACTGCTGGGAATAGCGCTCTTGAAAAGTGCTTTTGCAACAGCACTGGCTGGCAGAGTCTGTGCTCCACCAGTGTAGCGAGGGATAGGATCGGGCCATAAGCATGCTTACTCAGTAGCCCCACTGAATTTAATGGGACTCACGTCTAGTGAATGAATTTAGAATTACACAGCTTTTAACATATTTAACTCTCTCCCACTGAAATCAGTACCTAAAAGTGTATGACTCCTCATTGTGCCCATAGCACATGTTATGATAAATATCCACAGTAACTTCAAGTAGATTAGTTACCTCAAGGCACACTTTTTATTTACACAATCAGTTTGATTAAACAGTGATGAAAAAGCAAATCCCGCTCTTTCAAGACATGTTATGAGGGTTTTATAATCCGTTTCAATCCTTATTCATTTACCTGGACTGTTCTCAGAAGCAACAATTCAGATTGTGAATTCACCCATTCACTCCACATTTCTGGAAGACTGAGAAAGTCTATACTTTTATCACTAGTCATACAATTTTCCAACACCCCTTTCTCAACAAATGGAATAACAAATAACATTGGTTTTATGGGACTGTTGTACCCACTCTCCTGGGCATCCATTTTTAAGCTTCTTGTCTGCAAATAGGCTATACAGATTGATTGTCCCTTATCCACACTGCTTGGGATGGGAAGGTGTCTGGATTTTGGATTTGGCTGGCTTATGGAAAAATTACATAACTATAATGAGAAATGCTTCCTCTTGCTCTTTTCGCTGTTACCCATTTGGATGTCTGCTGGGCTCTTTGACATTTTTCAAACAGGGCACACACCACAGAGCAGAGAATAGAACTTACAGCCTTTATGTGGGAATGAGCACAAGACCTTCTTTCTACAGAGAGTTTTTTTTTAAGTCTTGGACAAAAATGTCTGGATTTCAGAATAGTCTGAATTTTGGATGTTCGGATAAGGGATAATCTACCTGTATTTGTCTTTGGGGATGACATTATCCTGGCCCTGTAGGCTGAAAGAAATTCCACCTGTTGATCATTCAGCTTCCACAACACAACCACATTTCTGTTCCAACAATCCATCGCTTCTACAAGCGCTGATTAACTTGCTTTGGATTTGGGTGTATCGGCCGCCTTCTGTTGGTGCCTGCCGAGTTCCATCATCTGACTGACGGAAACATTGACGAAAAAGTTGCAGATCTGGCCTTTCAGAGGGGAGAAGGGAATCGGGGATCTTCCCAGCGCCAGCCCACCAGAGGCATCTTCCTCCCCTTAGCCGGCACTGAAACCCCTAAGTGCCAACACGTTCTTCTCTTATCTCGGGAAAGGCTCTCCCGTCCTCTCATTCATCCTCTGTTGTTTATGCAACTCAAATGCGACTTCGAGGGGGGAGGAAAAACGACTCCACCCCCTCACGGATGGCAAATCGAAGCAACTTTTTCCTACGGAAACTGTCCCTTTCCCCACAGTGCCTCGCTGCTCCCCCCCCCCGCTCCCCCCCACGGGCGTTTGGTAATCGTTGAAGAAGTCATGCCCCTCTCTCACCTCAGTCCAGCAACTCAGGCCGGCTCTGGAGCGTGTGCCTCTACTCCGCGTGAGAGCCCATACGCTCCCAACACGGCGCTCGCTCAGGCGGGGACGGCGCTTTTCCCTCGCGCTCGCTCTCCCTCGCTCTGCCCGGGCGCCAAGAAGTCAACCCCCCTCCCCGCCCTCGCGCCCAACGCAGTGAAGACACTGGCACCCACCTGGCCTCTTCCCAGCGCCTGCTAAAGAAACTTCTGTCCCTCGCCCTCCGGCGCGCGGTGGTCTGCAGGCAACCGGGACCTTTGAAATGCAAGCAGAGCTGCTCATTCGACAGCCACTGAAGCAGAGGTGGCAACAGGGGAGGAGGAGGAGAGGAGGAGGAGGAGGAGGGAGCGCGGGCGGGAGGAGGAAATTGGAGAGCCGGGGACCGCGCTAGGCTGTGCTAGGCGTTGCTCTGTCGTGGAGGGGCGACGGCGAGGGGCTGCTCTTCTCTCGGCCTTGATAATAACAGACAGAAACGTCTGGCCTGTAAAAGAACAGCCCTCTAAGGCAGCGAGAGATAAATTCACGTGCCATGAACAACCCAGGGCAATGGAACCTTCGTGCACAGTTAAGACTCCGGGTGACGCACTCCGAAGTAAACTCCCATTGTATCCAGTGGGTCTTACACAAAAGTAAACGCGCATAGGGAATTCAGCCAGGGCTGGCCCATTCTTGTGGGGTGGTTGCCTCAGGCAATAGACTGGTGGGAGCTGCCCACCTCTGTCCGCCCACTGGTTTCAATTGCTCTTCCTTTCACTCCCGGGAACCAGGAAAAGCAACAGCTGGTGCATCACCAGGTGGAGGGTGGCAGTATTAGTTATGCTGCCTCCGGTATCAAGACTTCTTGGGAGAGCCCTGACTTAGTCCCTTGATTTAGATGCACTTTACTTTCTCTGGATTCTGCCCATGCTTGACTGCAATGGTAGGCCACTGAAAATGACTGTAAAGGCCATGGTGCCCATATAAGAATGCCCAAAGAGGGCATTTTAGAGCTACCAAAAAAAAAAAAAAAAGGGTATAGGGAGAGGTTGAATGCTAATAGGGAGAACGCCCTGTCTAGCACTTCTTATCAATGTTCTTCCTATCTTAGTGCTTCCTTTTATTTTTGATGCACATTTTAAGTCTCTAGCTTCATTGCTGATTATCTGTTTCTCAGAAAAAACCTAAGATTTTTTCCCACCTCAGAAGTCTGTTGGCATTCTGTGTCATTTACATTTTCTGCACCCATGTTATGGGCACATTGTTACTACTATTGCATTTTGTGGATCACTTTGCATTTGCCCTGTAATACTCCTAGACATGTTCATAAAGATTAACTACTTGATCATTTGTTTCTATCTATACAGTAGCGTGTGTAGGGGGGGTGTAGGTGTTTTACACACACAAACGTGTGTATACCTCCTCAGAATGTCTCCCCTTTATTCTGCTGCATTCTGCTGCATTCTCATTCTGCTGCATGTGTAGACCAAGTGTTCTTCAAAGCATGCTGGGTAGTGTATCTGTGGGAAATTATTGATTGTCTCTTTGGGATGTTTTCCACGTGAAGTAGTTCATTTAAAAATAGGTTATGGGATATAATTATTTAGTAATTATCTATTTATTATATAATAAACAAAATAAAATATTGATGTTTGAAGCTATCACTTCCCAATCACCAAATGTCAGAATATGGGGTCAATAACTTACCACCTCAAAAATAAATAACTTCTGTTCAACACCAAAGCAGCTAAATCACAAGTATGTATTTTTCTTTGATGCACAAGTGAGCAGTCAAAAGTACTATAACAGGCAGGTCCCATCATATGCTTTTTGACACAATCTGAAAGTGTATGATATCATATAAAACACACACACACACACACATACATACACACACTCTCTCTTAAAAGAGGGTGTATCTTCTAAGTTGTGAAGAAACATTGGCATTATTGTATTGCTTGTGGTATTGATAAATATATGTCAGAAATGGACAAAAATAATACAGAATCTTATACCAGAAGACTAATTCAATTATTGTGGCATGAGCTTTTGACAGCCAGCGCTCACTTCATCAGATATATTAAGTGGTCACTTCTGTGGATAGTTATATATACCCTGAGTACACAGGGAAAAAAACAATGATTTTTTTAAAAAAGCGAGTAAAGGATAAGGGTTCCATTTGGCATTTATTGTACAATTCATTCTTAACATTTCAAATATGTAGCAACAATTATCAAGCAAGTGAGCTTGGAAAAAACCCAATTTTTTTGGATGGAGTACTTTGGAATAAGAAGTTGAAGGAGTACGGCATAAGGACGCCACTTCAAGATACTACACTACAATCAAGTGACCTTTTTCCTGCTACTGTGACAATTTATTAATGCTGGAATGGACATAAAGAACAAGGATAATATGGTGGGATAATCTACAGGGATGTGTATGATACATATATCATATAGAATATTAAAGATGTTAAAAGATCCAAAAGATTGAAAGAAAAAGATTTATAAAAATTGAGATTACCACATTCCATTCATCAACCATTAGTTTATGAAACTGTGTAAAGGGGATCCCATGTTTGACTTTTCTGCAGAAAACCTAAGGCCATTTGAAATATGTATGTCCCAAGGTCTGTGCTCAGATCAGGTCCAGAGGGCTTTCTGAGCCCCACTGAGGCTGCGCACATTTGCACACCTACACAGCAGGGCTCAGAATGGGGGATTCCCCATCCCACCCTCTGGTCAGGTCTGGAAGATCTTCTGAGGTTCGCTGAGGCCACACACGGCCTCAGCTGGCCTCAGAATGACCATTTCAGCCAAAAAAAACCCTCCACAACTTCCAATTTTTGGGTCAAACCGGAAATTGTGTTTTTCATGCTTTATACAGCATTACAAGGCCTCCAGGCTTGAAGCCCTGGAGGACCTCAGAAGAGCCTCCGTTGGTAACCAGAGCAATCAATCAATCAATCAATCTCTAGTATTTATATACCGCTTTTCAACATAAAGTTCACAAAGCGGTTTACAGGCAAATAATAACATTAAAGTTAAATGGCTCCCTGTCCCAAAAGGGCTCACAATCTAAAAGAATAGAGAACACTACCAGCAACAGCCACAAGAAAGACACTGTGCTGGGGTGAAGAGGGACAGTTGCTCTCCCCCTGCTAAATATAAGAGGACACCACTTGAAAAAGTGCCTCTTGCCCAGTTAGCACAGCTCCAGTTGCCCCTGAAGGCTTCAAATTGAGCTGAATTTGGCTCAACACGGGTCCACAGGACCTGCGTTGAGCCAAATCCGCAGATCAAAAATTCACAGATAATTAGGCTCAGAGCACAATCCTAACCTGGAATTAGGCCGGCACGCTCTGAGTCAGGGAGGATGGCGCACGTCTGTGTGCTGGCCTCTCTGACTGAGAGTTATCCAAACATGCTTTACGGTGTCCCTTGTGCCGGCCAAACTTTACTGGCCTAACTGTGCCAGCCTGACTCCAGGTTAGAATTGTGCCCTCAATCTGATGGAATATTACCATTTTCTAGATACAATGCAAGAACATTACCTTGAATGCTTATATCTCTTCCCCAGAACATTATATTTTTAAAAAAAAAACAACATTCACAACAAAGAGGTACCAGCTATAAATATAGTTTGAGGGGAAAAAGGAGATAATCCTGTATTACATTTAAAATGTTACGGTTTTGGAAATCATAGTTATGTGAAACTACAATGACAGAAGGGTATACAAACTCCAAAACTATTTGTAGCCTATTTATTTTCCAAAATTACTTTTCCCATGTTCATTACAAGACATACTGACTATGATTCAAAGAATTCTGAGAAAAGGAATGATTAAGAGATAATAAAAGATGAAAAGTATTTTCATTCTGGTTAAATGTCTAGATCTGACAAGAGAAAACGATTCAAGAGGCAGAAGTTCCACCAGGGATATCCAGACAAGATACTGGCCAAGGGCTCATACTCATCTCACCTATCCAGGCTGGCCCCTGAAAACCCAGTACCAGTGGTAGCACCCGATGCTCCATCAGAGAGAAAGTGGTGGATAAGAACATAAGATGAAACCTGCTGGATCAGGCCAAAGGCCCATCTGGTCCAGCTTCCTGTATCTCACAGTGGCCCACAGGCACCTCAGGGAGCATGAGACAACAAGATGCTTGCCACACCCTTGCAGCTGGCACTCTGAAGTAGCCTACTTCTAACATAAGGAGGTTGTACAACCCATCATGGACTTTTCCTCCAGAAAGGTACATCAATTCACATGGCCCTTTTGGCATGGTTAGAGGGGAACATGATCAGTAAATATAATTTTTTTAAAATTCACGGCAACGTGCAAAATGTTTCACCATAATCCAGAATACGATTCACTGGGTCATCATTCAGCTAATTTTTGGGTAGTTTGAGATGGCATGATGTGCCATGCTCTGAATCTTGTGAAACAACCAGAAGACTCAAGGACATGGACCCCGTCAACAACTCAGAGCACAATCCTAACCTGGAGTTAGGCAAGCACAGTTAGGCCAGCAAAGTCTAGCCGGCACAAGAGCCACCATGAAGTGCATTTAGACCATTCTTGGAGTCAGGGAGGATGGTGCACATGAATTAACAACCGGTTCTATTATGTCATAGCCAGAGCCAAAAAAAACCGAAGCTAGCCGAGGTGAGCGAGTGGGCAGGGCCTGGCCATTTAACAACCGGTTCTATAGAACCTGGGCAAACCCCCTGAATTTCACTATTGTGCACATCTTGTGTGCTGGCCTCCCTGACTCCAAGAACGGTCCAAACATATTTTACGGTGTGCCAGCCAAATGTTGCTGGGCAAACTGTACCAGCCTAATTCCAGGTTAGGATTGTGCTCCCATTGTACCAAAAGAGCTTTGAAGGTAATCAATGTATAAATTTGGGATCCTATAAATGTTTTAATTGTTACCTTTGCTGCAGATATACTTCTATCTTTTTGTCTTGTAGTTACAAAAACTACAATACTTCTTTTTTCTCCAACTCTGGCAAGACTGAGATAAACATTTTATCAGAGTCCCCTTGTAAAACACTGATAGGAATAACAAGATCCAAATGGGAAGGAAATCTAATGAGTAATTTTCATAGTGAATGCAACACATTAACAGTGCAATAACATCAGTCTAAAAACTTATTTGAGTGCACAGCACATTATGTACTGTGAACATTAACAATATAGTATAATGGCGGTCAAGTTTTTTGACAGCTGTGCCACAAATCAAGTCCAAAATATGACAAAGAGACACCAGTCCCTAAATAGTATGCCAGGGAAAATCTCCAGATTCCACACCCACTCTCTCCAGGACCCAGACCATATAAGTTAAAAAACATGTCTGGGAGATGTGCTAGAGATGTGCTAGGCGAAGATCTTAAAACAGGAGTTGTTCCAATCTTGCCCTCATACGTGCAAAGCATTTGATGCAATCTGGAGCATGCTACAAATACGGAAATTTAAAAAGGACTGTGGTACTTTTTACCTCACTGCAGTACACTGAATTTTTTTCAAGATGGGTTTTTTTGAACTTGAACATCTCTACTTCTAAGTCAATAAGAATCCAATTTTCTCGAACCTGTTTTGATTGTATTTAATTTCAGCTGCCATTTAATGCCTGTCATTCAACAGTGGAAGCCTCCAGCCCCCACCCCCACCCACCCACTTTCTTGTTATTTACATGCTGCTAGTTTAGGATGTCCTGTAACTGCTTTCGTAGGAACTTCATAGTACATTCAGGCAATTACATTATTGAGCTTGTGAAGTATCTGATGGCCAAACCTTTAAGGGTACTTAGCCCAGTTTTCTGCTTGCTTAGCAAATAACGCAAGAACTCAAAATGAAGTAATCCCCTTTGACCAAGTCAAACAGATTTAATTTTCTGTCATCCTGTTAGAAGACGTCTATCTATAAAAAAAGGGGACATGGTGGCGCAGTGAGTTAAACCGCTGCTGATGGACTTTCTAACCAGAAGGTTAGCAGTTCAAAACTGTGCAACGTAGGGAGCTCCCGTTGCTTGTCCCAGCTCCTGCCAACCTAGCAGTTCGAATGCACCTAAAAATGCAAGTAGATAAATAGGGACCACTTCGGTGGGATGGTAACAGTGTTCCATGCGCTATGGCGTATAGTCATGCCAGCCACATGACCACGGAAGCTTGTCTTCAGACAAACGCCTGCCCTACAGGCTTAGAAACAGAGATGAGCACCGCCGCCTACAGTTGGTCATGACTAGACCATTCAGTCGTGGGGAAACCTTTACCTTATCTATAAAAAAGCAGAACTGGACATTTCAGAGCTGGTTCCTGGTAGTTATGGCATGAACTTATTTCTTCTTCTTTACCTCTTTGTTCTCAAAGGACACACTTGACTCAATTTTTCAGAATGGAGTAAACAAAAGATTATTTTCCACAATCATATATACTATGGACTTTCCAGCCAAATTAGCTTTTGGACAGGTCACATAGGAAACTTGAGTACAGTATTGGCATACTTTTTTAGGGCAAAGCCTAAAAAGCCAGAAATTGGATGGGGAAGTTGGATGTGGTTTTGAAGATTTGAAGATAAGTGTTTTGCATGGTTTTAGGAAGTATGTGGGGGAGGTCTGCTAATTGATACTAGCAGCAACAATGGTCTATTTTGCATTTTTTAGTTAACTTTTTTCCTTTAAAAAAGCAGTGGCTGCCCACTGTCAAATAATGGCAGTTATTTGATACACTTTTATTTAAAGGTGTGACATGTTTGATTAAATGTGTGCATGATGTGTGCACACATGAAAGTGTGACATATTTGACCACATGTATCTCCTGCCAAGAGAGAACAACTCAGGCCAATGCTGTGACTTTTAATTTGGACTGATGGCAAGAGGCCTCAGATCCTGCAGGCCTCAAGGAAAGCCATACTTTTGTTTATTAGAGCAATTACCTACCCACTCTACTGGCTGGTTGGCTGGCTGGGAAAATGGCTTGCCTTCATTTAATTTCTTGAGAATTCCATGAACACCTTGCTTGCTAAGCACATTTGAATCTGTGACCAAAAGCAATGGCCTAGATGCTTCCTAACTGAGAGTAAACCAAGTTGTTTGAGACATAAAAGAAGAGTTCCCAACCCAAGTAGTCCTCACCAACTTATGGCCAAATTCAATTAAGGGATCTATGTTAATTGATTCAGTGGTGCTGCATTAAGGATCCCCATTCCCTCTGCTAGCCTAGAACTACTGTGCCAAGCCAGCATCCAGGTCTTGTAACTGACCACTGTCTTCCTTTTCCAATCCTTCTTCCCTTTTTCCTAGCTCCCCTTCCTAAGTGTACCAAGAAACTGCTACTATAGTGCCTTCCAAGCAGGCACCCTTTCTGGGAATAATCAAGAAGCCACGGTTCCAGTGCCTACTGAACAATCATCCTTTTAGAGGTTTGGTAGGAGGTATGGAGTGATGGTTGAGCTACCAGTACTGCCTGGAGCTAAACAGGAGGATTTGTGGTCTTGTTTTTGGATGGGAGACAGAATGCCAGGCTGTGACAAGCTGAAGTACCTGTTGTGGCAGAACAGAGTCACTGTGGAGCTGATTAGCCAGTGTGGGAATGTGTGAGAAGGCCAGCCAACAAAAGAACAAAGTACGACCTTGTGGACCTGTCCAGGCTTGACTCATGATTGCATGCTAAAGCTTCTTGGCACAGAGCCAGAGGAGAGAACCACACTGTGAAGGCTACAGCTGGGACTGAGGATTTGGTGAATCACAGAGTACTGTATATTTTTATATATTTTTTTTTGAAAAATTGTGGTTTATTTGCCTGCCCATGTAAGCCACCTTAGGCATTTGTTTGGCATGAGAAAAGCAGAATATACATTCTTCAAATCTATATATATAAAAATGGACGTGGGTATGTGGGTGTGTATGTATGCGGGTGTGTATGTATGTATGTTATGCATAGGCTCGGGAATGCCTGGACCGATCCGCACGAAACTTGGCAGGAATACACCTTGCAGCCTGGAAGGAAACACTGCGGGGGTCAGACCCCCCTACAGCCCCCAGGGGGGAGGGACAGCGAGGGGATTGTATTGGAGTGAAAGTATGCTGCCACCCTGTGGTCACAAAGGATTCTGCAGGTCATGAGCTGGGATTGCACTCACTGAGCTGATACACAGGCAGAGACCTCAGAAACGAAAGTGAAACTGCTTTGCACTGCCTGAGTTCCCCAGACTGGAAAGAGCATGATCCAGAGAGTTCCAACACCCAGTCGGATCTGAGAGGGACCTATTTCCAGAGGGCTAACTGCCCTACCACAGGACCTGCAGACATTGTTCAGTGAGTGTGACAATTTCATTACGCTCCTTTGCTTGATTCTGTCCCTGTATTCATTCCTTCTGCTAATAGAAGCTGGGGATACTTTGTCCCCCGGGCAACGCCAGGTAACAAAAGGCTAGTAGATAAATAAAATCAGTTTATGGGCTGCCTAGTAACATGCCCCTTTTCTCAGAGGAAGCAGCTTTGGCTCCTTTGCCTTGTTTCCCTCCTTGGTCTACTTTCAAGCCCTTTCCCACCTTTTTGTACCAAAGAGATTCCTTGATCTTGGCAATCCAGCTTCACAAAACCTGCAATGCTTCAAATGCTTCAACTCAGAAACAAACAGGTATCCTTGGTCTCTGAGAAGCCTGTCAATGCTACCTGTGACCAACAATACCTCCCTCTATCTTCTTGTCTCATGTGCAGTGCCTCTATTGTTATTCTCTGATGTTTAGGACCAATAATATCCCTGTATCTAAAGTGTCTGTGCTATTGTGCAGACCCCTTCATCAGCAGCAGAAGAGTGAAGCAATTTTCACAGTCTGCCAGCTGGCTAGCTCCTTACCTGTAGCCCTTGGTTCAAGCTACAGAGAACTGAAATTCGGCTGTGGTCCAAACCTTGGAATCTCTCTCGTTTCTCTCCCTTTCTCCCATGGTCCAGCTCCTCTTCCTCTTCTGCTTCTGCAAAACTTCAGTTTTTCTGCCCCAGTTACTTTTGGGTAACTGTCCTTTTGCTTTCCTTACTTGCTGTATTACATCCCCTTTTTCCCTTGTAAAAATTTCTTCTGGTTTCTTCTATTTACCTAGAACTACTTACATTTGAAGCCTCGTCATGTGAGTGACTGGTGAGTACATTGCACTTCGTTTAATTTTTTATTCCCCATTATTGTATTATTATCCAGACAATAAAAGTATTGCATTGTTGCATCTTTACCTTTGCCTTGGTGGGCTGCTGCGAGATGCAGGAAGCTGGACTAGATGGGCCTTTGGCCTGATCCAGTGTGGCTCTTCTTATGTTCTTATGCCTTCCTTTTTATTATTTGCCAATCCACTGAGTTGTGCCATGGGCCACTGCATTCAGTCCCGGCACACCTAACAGATTTCCCCCTGTGCACATATTATACATGTCCTAAAATCACACTCAGCAGCACAGCCATGATTGTTCTCCCCAAAAAAGCCCTTGGATCGATGCTATAACTTTAATGCAGGGGAATTATGGGAGGAAAACACAAGGCACTTACTTCTCCCCTCTAACATTTTTTTTTTTTAACTAGAAAGGACTCTAGAATGACAGTACCTCATGATGTAGCATCATTTCAGTGGCTATTTTAGATACAAAATTAATAGTGTTCACTAGTGAGAAAAAACCTACTCCCCTTTTAAAAGTTTAAAATAAAAAGTTAAGGAACTCCTGCCACCACTAATTGGTAAACACTCCCCCCCCCCACACACACACCACACACTTTCAAAAATGTTTTGTACCCTGAAAAATTGACAAAATGGATGCCCAAATCACCATTGTAGCCACATGGCATTTTTAAATCAGGCAACAGCATCTATGGCCTCTAAAATGTTTGAGAGAACCACTGACCTAGACTATGAATAAGTTAGTATGGGGAATTCACCTACCACACTGAAAACATGTAACAATAATACACTTAGTAACAGGCAATATATTACATGACATTTGATATATGTCTTTGCAGGCTTTTTCCAGGGTTACCTCAGTCTATTGACACTACTTACTCAACAGCAACCGCTAACTCAGCATCCATTTATGTCTTTGCATACTTCAGCATAGTCTGCTGAACTGGAAAGGAAAGTAGTATAGGAGAAGATAGAAGTGTATGTCTGACTCTGACATAGCTGGCTTCATAGGTTCTCCTTGTCTTGACAAGTTGTACCACAAATCAATGCTACCTGTGACACAATATGGCTGCCTTTGTAACAGAACGTTTTAGAACTTTCAATACCACATTTCTCATAGCATAAACATTATTGCTAACACATGGAAATCCACTAGTTGATAAACTAGTATGCAGTGGACTCCTGGAAAAATCATGATGAGAAAGAAACAGTAAGTAAATTCCTGTCTGACTAACTAAATAGCATTGTTATAGGCTAGATTCCATGCTTTCCAGGACAAAAGTTAAAGTCTAGTAATTTCTGCTGGCAACAGTAGATAAGAAATTCTTTAGAACTGGACAGTGTCCAATGAATTACTGAAGCAAAGCCAGAGTAGTTTGTCATCTGAATCTAGATTTTGAAAGTCAATTTTGCAATTGAACAGGACAGCTCCATGAACATGCCACATCTTTCTCAAGTGACTCAGAAGTAAGTTTAATAGCACTAACTCCTAATATAAGTAAATACATATACTTACCCCAAAGGTTTACTAGCCTGCACCCCTAATCCAGACAGCTTCTTGAGACTGTTTCTGGTTTTACCACAGACTCTTCATTGCCTAAGGATAAACCTGGGATCCCTACTCCTATCCCCTGTCCCTCACTGTACCTCTAGTTGGGGCCTACCTGGCTAACTTCCCCCATGAACAAAGCCTGGAGTAGGGGTGAAATCTCCAGTCCTAGACACATCCAATCTGGAGTGAAGCAAAAAAAAAAAATCCTACCCCACCCAAAATGATGGCCAGCTAGTCTCAAACCATGTTGACAGGTTGGTGAGTTGAGTTCATAAATTGGATCCTGAATGGCGTGGAAAGGTACCCGCACAGCATGAGAGCACTCCAAGCACCTTCCCCTCTCCCTTGCTGCCAATCAAGTGAGCCCTTCCCATCTGATGTCACATGAAAGAGACAGAACCAGACAAAAAACATTCCTCTCCTACATATGGGCTGAAGTGACAAACTTGGCACAAGGCAAACCCCTATATTAAAATGCAAGGTTGTACAGTAGTTTAAACCCAGCACTGGGTTTCAAATTCATAGCAATATTTCAGGATAATTGTTTAACACAGTAAAAATGTGCTTAGAGTGCAATCCTCACCTGGAGTTAGGCCGGCACAGTTAGGCCAGCAAAGTTTGTCCAGCACAAGGGCCACCATACAGCGCATTTGGACAACGCTCTAAGTCAGGGAGGATGGTGCATGTCTGTGTGCTGGCCTCTCTGAGAGTGGTCCAAACATACTTATGGTGTCCCTTGTGTCAGCCAAACTTTGCTGGCCTAACTGTGCCAGCCTAACTCCAGGTTAGGATTGCGCTCTTAGAACTTAATGCTATAAACCACTTCACTAGTGTCTGAGCCGTCACTTTTGAAAGCAGAGTACTGATCTCAATGAAACCTGTGTCCAGTCCAGCAGGTTCCTTCTTATGTTGCTATGTAACAAAACACTATTATGGTCTAGTGGCATCTTAAGTTCACCCAGAAGGTTGAGCTGGTACAGGAATGTGATATTGCCGTTATTGCTGGGCTGTGGACATTGCCAGATATGGCACAGAATCATCAGGCAAGGCTGCTCTGAGTCAGGGAAGGGATGTGACAAGGCCAGACTAGGAATAATTCACTTTAAAGGCATTGCAGCAGCAGCAGCTATGCCAACACAACCTTATTACATGCATGAAATGCATTGTTTTAATGGCATGCCAAAAAGTTCACACGTGGTGAAGTTTAAGAGGAACCTACTACCTCTAAACAGAGTGTTTCATACAGGGTTTAATTTGAGTCTGGGATTAGTATGGGTCTGTTCCATAACTTTTTCTTTTAATGGCAGAACCCGTGACATAATGGTCAAGAATGCTTCTGAATAGGTACCAGGTGAATCCCATCACTGCTACATAACCAACAACCAGTTCACATGCATCTGCATTTGAGAGAAGGGTTTCCATTTGAGAGAGTGTGAGTTCCAGTAGGCTTTATCAGTGGCATTTTTGGTATTAGAAATTAAGCACTGTTTAGTGCTGTACATTCTATATTACTGGAGGAGCAAAATTGAGGTCACATCATAGCCATCGCATAAGCAATAGCCTACTCATCATAATATTATTTATCTGAGATTTGGCTCTGACTGTTCAGCAATTATCAACATACAATTACTGACACAATTAAGTGAAAAATATTTGACCTCACCCAAAAAATGTCCTGCCACTGGTGCAAAACAAGGAAAGTCCCTACTCAACAGACACAAATCAGATGTTAGACTGGGAACGAACTGTAACCAGCAGAGCAGCATTTGGGTCTCCCTAGACAATTACCATATGGTGACTCATGACGAAGTGAGAAAGTTTTGTCAAATAGACTGTAACAGTTTAATGGCTAAACTGCATATCATCTCAACATCTTGCACCCATCTCTGTTAAGCCGCATTGTCTTTCGTGCCTCACATCCATGGTTGCCAGGAGTTCACTGACTCAAATATGCTGCACGTCCAATTTCCTTGGGTGGGGAAGGTAGGAATGATATGTAGATAATTTGTTTTAACACAGAAAATATTCACAGACACATCAATTCTGCTCATTTTAGGACACTTGTTGAAAGCTATGAGCCTTGCATCACACCACATATTGGCAGGGCTTCTATTTGCCTACTCTCTTGGATTGGTACATTTCATTGCCTAAGCTTACATTTCATGTCGTCTAGCTCCAGTTCCCTTTTCCAGCTTCATCTGTACCTCTGAATTGAATAAAGGAACTAGGAAACACCTCCAGGCTCTTCTTCACACCCACAGCATTATCGTGCAGAAACCTTCCTCTTCCCTATTGACTCTATGCTAAAACAGCAACAGATTCTATGCTAAAACAGTATCTGATAAGACAAGCAGGATTTCTGAGCCAGGACCCCCCCCCCCCCGGGAAGATTCTGCCTTATAATATATGACATAAGAAGAATGAAATTGAATGTAAGCATATCCAAGCCATGTTTCCTCAGTACTGCCACAGACCGTCTGCAACTAAGAAATCAGATTAAGTGTACAGTGTTGTTCATAAGGAAAGCTTTTCAGGAGTTTGAGCTCCTGTGTAAAGTGCCCCCTGCTCCTTGCCTTCAGAGCCATTTGCAGCTTAGAGAGAGCAAAGCCTCCAAGCCAGCTCTGGGAACCACAAATGCCTCTGAAGGTGATGGGGTGGGGGCAGGGCTGCTTTACACAGGAGCTCAGGCTCTTGCAAAAGCTAGCGTTTTGCCTCCCTCCATATAGAATGCCACTATATGTGTAATATGAAACAAACAGGGACAGGCTAAGTAGCCAAACAGAGTCTGGGTCCACTGAAGGGAGTGGCAAGGGAGTGGCAACAGGATGCAAGCATCTTGTTGCCTCATGTGCTCTCTGAGGAGCACTGTGTGGGTCTCTGTGAGACACAGAAAGCTGAACTAGATGGGCCTTTGGCCTGATCCAACAGGACTGTTCTTATGTTCTTATGTCAATTCAGCATCAAAATCTGTGAGATTCAGTTCACTAACTGGATCTTATACACGTAATCACAGTATTGCCTCTTGTCATGTAATGGCAACCTCTCTCGGAACACAGGAATCATCAACATTCTCAAAGCATGCTTGGAAACAGGTGCTTGGTGGATAGGAGCAGGTCTTCGGTCTCCATATATTAGGGGATTTGTCACTCCAATGTCCAGGGCTTTTTCAAACTGGAATTAATTCTGGGACTACTGAGATTTTCTTCATATCATCTGTCAGTCAGCACAGTGATGTTGTGGTGATAACATCAACTGGGCTAAAATGAGTCCAGTGCCACTTCTTCTCAGAAGCACAGTATTTTGGATAATAACCCTATGGATTGAGAATGGTTTCCATAATTTCCCATCATCTATGTAAAATAAATAGGAATGGCACCTTCTATTCTTAGCTGGGAGATTCAAAGCAGTCTCATTGCTTTAACATTTTTGGCTTCTGGCAAAGCTTTTTCAGCACATCCTTGACCCAAAACAGCAGGCAATTTTACTGTCTGGTAATTTAAATTAACTATGCTAATTAACAAACTCTCTTTTGTTTGGTATCCAAGATAGGTGGCAACCCTAAAAATAAAGGAGTTTCTCTCAGGTCAGTGCCAGATAGATGTAATATTTCTAATGCAGCCATTGAGGTGTTGAAAAGTTGACATCATTCCAATCCCAGTGGATGGTACAAACAAAAAGAAAAAGAAAAAGAAAGAAAGGGGGAGGATTGACAACACAAAGTAGCTCTGAAGACAGTACCTGTGAAGCACTAGAAAATCATTAAAAGTTTTTACTTATGGTAATAGTACTTTATAAACATTTTGTCAGCATTTCTGTTAAGAAAACATATTTTCAAGCAGTTGTAACTTGGCCATAAAAATTTGTTTTGGGTGGAACTTGGCAAGCAAGCTTTTATCCTGGAACACTTTGGCTCTTGCAAATTCAATTTTTTTAGGATCCAAGTTGCAAGCTATCCAGCAAGCAAGATTGTATACAAAAACTCCAAAACGTTGTTTTGCTCTAACAAGAGTTTTAAACCTAAGAAGAGCCCTGCAGAATCAGGTCAAGGCCCATCTATTCCAGCTTCCTGTATCTCACAGTGGCCCACCAGATGCCTCAGGGAGCACAGAAAACAAGATGCCTGCATCCTGTTGCCACTCTCCTGCATCTGGCATTCTGAGGTAACATACTTCTCCAATAAGGAGGTTGCACAACCCATCATGGCTGTAGCCTGTGTTGGACTTTTCTTCCAGAAATCTGTCCCATCCCCTTTTAAAGGCACACAGGCCAGATGCCATCACCAGCTCCTATGGCAAGGAGTTCCACAGATTAATTATCCGCCTGGTAAAAAAGTATTTCCTTTTATCTAACTCCCAACACTCAATTTAAGTGAATGTCCCCTGGTTCTGGTGTTGTGCGAAAGGGAAAAGAACATGCCCCTTTCCAATCTATCCATTCCATGCACAATTTTTAACATTTTAATCATGTTCCCCTTGAGGTGCATTTTTCCTAGACTTAAAGAGTCTGAGATGCTGTAGCCTTTTCTCATAAGGGAGGTGCCCCAGCCCGGTAATCATTTTGGTCATTTTTATCTTAATAGTATAAGCCAGATCCACAGGACTAAACAAGATCAGATAAATGACACTGTAACAGTTCCTAAGTACATTAATTAAACCTGAAAGTAAAGAGAACTGTCTCCATTAGCCAACAGAGAGAAATTGTAGTGGTGCAGGGGCATAGCTAAAGAAGTGGACGGGGTACAATTGCACTGGGCAACAAGCTTCAGGGTTGCCTGACAAGCTGAGCTTGACATTGGTGACCAATATTGTGAAAACCTTGGCATGTATGAATAATTCCATCATGTTATATGACATTGGAACGGTAATTTCATGCATAATACAATGAAACAAACCAGAGTGTAATATCTTTATCAAAAGCTATAGACAAAACAACCAGAGAAAACAAAAATATGACTGTGAAGTTACTTCCTGTTGTGATGTCACTTCCAGGGCAACATTTTTGCCCTCTGCACTGGGCTACACTTTAATTAGCTACGCTCCTGTAGTGGTGGACTTCTGCTTGATGTGCACATGTATTCTCAGTGCCCTATAGAATGTCCATCATTCTGTTTCCTCTTATAACCCTTTGCAACAGCCTTTAGGTAGATAATGCACTTTTCCTGGAAATGAACACTCTTACCTTGAGGAGGCCTCCATGATTGTCCCCCACTGCAGGATGCAGTGCATGCCCTGTTGGCACAGCGACATCTGCACTGGAAAGCTGGATATGTTTGGACCCTAAATGACCTCTTATGTCTCTTTCTACGCTACCATTCTATGTGATTTTGACCCCCTCTTCTCAAAACAGTTTAGAGGGTCCAATAATGTACAGATGTTTGCTTAGGTTTTTAGTTTGTAAAGAAATTTATGCTATAAACAAGCACTGTTTTTGTAGGTGAGAGATGGGTATTGGTAGATGAGAGCACTATATGCCTCATTTCCCACATGCAGCACTTTTCGTCTGATAGCATAACAACTGGATACTGAACTTACAGGCACTGGTCCAATAGAAAAGATGTGATAGTTAAATTGCTTTTATATTAGCCCCCCCCCGAATTGCTATAATTTGTACACTCATTTTTTATGGAGAATCTAGATTATGTCATATCAGATGATTGAATTCCATTGGTTTCTATGTTGTCTTCCTTCATTTTCTCAGATCTCATTTGTGGTAGTTTGTTTTGCAACAAAATGCAATTGCAGCAGGGGCTGTTCAGTACAGAACAGGAAAAGCACTATTGAAACCCCAAGCTTATGCATGTCTACTCAGAAGTAAGTCCAATTATAATCAATGGAACTTACTCCCAAGTAAGTGTGGCTAGGATTACAGCATGAGGCTGCACCTTCACTCAAAAGAGCCCTACCTGCTTGTTTGATGCAGCTGGGGAACTACATGGAACCTCTGCTTGAATTCCACATCAATCTGTAGAGATGCAATGACTCATCTTCTGTAAAAAGCACTAGATTGGAAGGATTCTTAGGCAAGGAAGTCCTTGGTTCAAATCCCTATTCAAGGGCAGTTCCAGTTGATAAAGACAGGAATGTCAATGACCTGCCTTTGATCAAATCCATACATTCATATTCATATATTGATTACTGTAATAGGAAGTGTTGATCTGCACACATGAAACAGCCACCACAAACCAAACATCACAGCTAGCATTTTTGCATCATCTCATATGTACTCAACAATTATTTTCACTGGGCTCTACTCACATACTTAACCAAGAGTCTTCCACTGGGGTTGCCAATCAAACAGTCTTTGTAAGCAAGCATACATCATGTATTATAAAGCACTCTGCCAACAACTAGAAACATTCCTAATAGAAGGGTAGAATGGTTTGTGCATTGGATGGCAGCCATACAATGGAGATAAATGAGTGTTTGGGAACTGCAGTTCTTCAACATAGAAAAGCCATAGCAACGTACTACAAACATGATATGATTCAGGTCACATATACAGATATGGTACTTTTTAAAAATTTCCCCAAGAGCTTCAAAGCTCTCAGTGACACTTTAGGTAGCAACAGCCGATCGAGTAGCAGATGATTTTGTGATGAAGTTTGGGACTTAGATCAGTGATTCTCAAAGGTTTTAGACCAGGTCCCATGTTTTAGAATGGCACTCATGTAACCTGGAAGTGATGTCATAGCCATAAGTGACATCATCAAGCAGGAAGTGCCATCATTGTGATATAATAAAATGACACTTCTGGAGCACAAATTAGCATTCTTGGACTTCAGCAATTGCACAACCATGAAACATCCCTGACAGAAAGTAAGATTAGGACAAAATATCATGTAAAAACACTGAACTAAAAACAAAATTAAAAAAACCCTGACTTGAAAAGTCAAACTGTTAACACTCACAAAACAAATATAGCAAGAGTAAGGTCTGCAGCTCCCAGCTTTCTGCAACCCACCAACTGGATTCCAATCCACAGTTTGAGAAACATTGATTTAGACAACCCATTCAACTGTAGCAATTGGCTATCAAAACTCAGTACTTACAGTAACTGTGTGTCAAAAAAAGGCTACATAGCGCAAACATGATACATCCACTCAAACATTAGAAAAATGTTTTATGAGCTGTGTGTCTTGAACATTGCCTTCTAGCCTGTTCTTTTCCAGACCATTGCACTTTACAACTGCAATGTTAATAACCAATAGTTAAGGTGCCACCGTGCCACCACTTCAGGCAATACAGAGATGTTAGAAACGAAGAAATCTAGCTTAGGCCAGTCTGCAAAATTCCTCTTGACTCACTTGTTGTTCTCTTTGATAATGACGGAATCTATGCTGAGGTTCTACTCCAACTCATCCATGGAATCCATGCTGCACAAAGCTAAAACAAATTTTATTTTGCCTGTTATTCCAGAAAGAATGGCAAAATCCACTATAATGGGCCAAGCTGCAAATTCAGGTGAAGAAGGTATTGATGAATTCTTTGATTATTTTGCATAGTTGGGCACAGCATATAAAAATATTGAGATAGGCCTATTAGACCACTTATTTATATTCAGACATAAAGGTTTCCCCCTCCCTCCTTTGATAGTAGTGAAATATTTTACCATAAGGTGCTTGTGAGCATATATTATGTCGTTTTAGGATATTTTCTATTTACTCAAGTAGTTTCTTACTTCTTGAATATGAGTAGGCATACTATGTACAGCTCCAGTTCTGTACAGCATTAGGCATACCTAGTTGTGCATAGGGCCAGGTAAAAGTCAGAGGAATGGGACAAAAATACAAACTGAAATGTACATAGTTTTTAAAAATTGCACACAATTTCCTCTTCCTCCTTCAAAGAACTGTTTTTGTCATAAAACAGCACTCAGTTTCATCTCTGTTTTGTATATCTTGAAATCTTCTGATAGTGTTCTTTTTGTGAATTGAAGAACGACTTTTCCTAACACTTCCAGGATAAAATGACTGCTGCGTGCCTAGTATAAAAAGCTATTTCATCTTTTGCAATGTATATGAACATGTGAGTTTGGTTCTTGGTTTTTATTTATTTTCATTAGTAGGAGTTGGTCATATGATATTTATAGTTTAAGAGCACAATCCTAACCTGGAGTTAGGCCAGCACAGTTAGGCCAGAAAAATTTGGTTGGCACAAGGGGCACTGTAAAGTATGTTTGGACCACTTTCAGAGTCAGAGAGCCCAGCACACAGACATGTGTCATCCTCCCTGACTCCGAGAGTTGTCCAAACGTGCTTTACAGTGGCCCTTGTGCCTGCCAAACTTTACTGGCTTAACTGTGCTGGCCTAACTCCAGGTTAGGATTGTGCTCTAAAAGAAGCTTCCATTGGCTTTCAGTTGCAACTTTAAAAAAAACCTATAATATAACATTTAAATATAACATTTTATACAACTATAATACTGTATAACAAATACAATAAACACAGGAATCATAGTGCAGTTAAGAACTAAAACCCCCAACTTCTGTTGTGGTGCTGGGACATTTCATGCTCCCTTTGTATGAACTAAAATTTTACAAAGAAAAAAGGGGGCCAAACCCACATGTTTGTTGTAACTTTTGGGGCCATTTCAGCTGGCTTGTTTACCTCTCCCTTTTCCAGCATGATGAAGAGTTTTGAAGAGTCTGAAAACATGCTTAAGATTTTGTTTTGCTTTTTATTTGTCCTAATAAATGTATTACCAGAAAGTGACTTTTTTTCTTGTGGATCAGCAGGCTATCCATTAATTTTAAAACTGCAACTGTTTTCATCACCACCCCTGCCATGATAAAATGATGTTCTAAGAGGAGTAAAACTCCAATTGGCTGGCAGCCAATTGTCCAGCACTCCTCATAGCCCAGCATCAGAATTGTCTGGCACCACTGCTGGCTTGGAAGCAGACTTCACTGGCTTCTGCACAGGTGCAGTCACGTCGGGCTCAGCAATGGCATCTCTGAGACTGGCTACAGTCAGAAGCCTGCTGGGGATAACTTGAATGGCTTGGCAGTAAACATAAGTAGCAACCCTGTTGCTATAGCAGTGAGGACGCTAGATCAAAGGATAATCAAGAGTGGATTAGCAGTTCCTGATTGTCCAGCATATCTGATAAGTAGTACCTAAAAGCTGGACTACTGGAATTTTACTGTACATGCCTTTTCCCTTCAAAATGTCAGTTTCTTAAGGAGACACTTTTCAGTTCAGAATACAGAGAGGGATGAACTAATGGCAACCATCCATTCATGTAGGCGTTAAGCTGTGAGCTGTCTTAGAACAGACTTTCCTGTTGAACAGCTGAAATGAGTGAAGGTGGATAGAAGCTATCAAAGGTGAATGGGAGAACCTGAAGAAGAAAAAATAGAAAGGATGCTGGGGTAGTTAATAATGTGTCATTTTGTAGTATCTGTCATTTGCAAAGTAACCAAAGGATCACATACTTCTCTAAAATTAAGGGCCCAATCCTGTCCAACTTTCCAACCCCTACAGGGTTGCTTAGGTTTGCAATTGGTTTGATAGCATTGGTTGCATCAGTGCTGGAAATATGGCTAGGATTGGGCTCTTTGATAGTACATTATTCTGTTTATGATTATTGATAGTGGGAGTAGTACATATAAAACCACTAAGCACAATAGAAAAAATGAGAACAAAACAGATTTGCCTGTATGCTTGCAAGCTAAAGTACATATTCCTGAGAGCAGTTCAGC
>JAJKFI010000006.1:20261729-20380773 GCA_029204185.1 Lerista edwardsae
GCTCCTGCAAAACTTTGCATTTTGCCTCCCTGTAGGAACACCACTGCCCTTCAGAAAACAGAACTGCAAAGATATGGTAGAAGCATTTAAATTTAGTCAAATTGAAACAAAATGAATATCTGTCTTCCTCACACCAGCTTCCTGCCTCCAATGACAATTCCACACCATCTGACAGGATGTTTTAAAAAAATACGAAATAGGATAAGTGATGAAAGCTTTGGTCAAAGTCCTGGGTCTCTGACCAATTCTATACTCTCACCAATTCTGGTTTGCTGGTCCAATACTCCCAGTAAGTGTTCTTGTGTCTCCTACTATATCAAAGGCCTTAAAGCTCCATGAGATCTCAGGGCACTGTTCATAGACAACTAAACATTACGTTGAATAAAATTCTTGCACACCTTCATCTGACTGGCCAAAAGTCCCAAACGGGTGTGTGAGAGAGTTCTCAGGACAAATTGCCCCATGATAAATGCTGCCACCCCTTTTAACATACACACATAATGCTAAAACAATAAAGCTAAGCTCTACTCCTAAACTTCCTGGTTCCTATCATTAATCTGGATCCTTCAACTCCTAAACAAAAGCAAAAAGTAGGTCTTCTTCCTGTTATACCATGGCTGATACGAACACATGTCCCTGATGGAAATGGCAAGGAGCAGCTCACCTGCTTCCAGCAACAGGCTTTTTTATACCTGATGCAGATCTGAGTGGCCCATATAGGGCTGACAGGGCTGGGGCCGGGGCTGGGGGTTAGGATTCGGCCTTAGTGTGCGATCCTGGCTTCACCTTTTGGGGCTGGTCCATCCACAGGCCCACCTACTACCCCTTGCCTTCCCCTGCCCTATTCCGCCTTCACTCTGCCCTCCCAAACCCCTGTACCAGCCTAACTAGGAAGCCTTATGGTTTGTGTGCTTGAGGCACCCAGAGGCCGTTGAAAGGGACTTGCACCAGCCTAGAGTGCAGTTTGGATTGTGCTCCCAAAAATTTTAATAGTCATCATAACATTCTGGGAAAAAAGATTGTTTTCTCTTGAAACATTTGGACTCGAGTCCCAAAGAAGATGATACAGGGAAAAAGTAGGGAAGTGTGCAATTCTTACAAAATATTATTCTCCTTTGTGAACACATTTGTCTAATAGTTGTGGTTTCTACCACAGCCTTTTAGAGTGTTTTAAGAGCTGGGCAGGATATGTGCATTTCTTTTTGAAAAATCATTAGTCACTACTGAATAAAGACTTCTTGTTTTAAATAAACAAAAAGCCACAATGCAAAAACCTTTCCATTATTTCTGCATTCTTCAAGGTGCTCAGTTTTGAAGAGTTCTAGAGCCAAACTAAATGACTTGAACTCCTTTTCTTATTTCCACACTTGGAACTAGCTGTGTCCCTTTCTTTACAAAATTACAGTCCAGTCCTAGTCTGCAGTGCCCCTGCATCAGCGCTAATGACATAGCATTGATGCTACGTTGACCGTGGGATTGCGCTGTTAATGTTTTATGCATATATACATGTTTTGTTTAAAAAACACTGGGACAAACAACACCTGAGGGGAAAGGAACATGATTTCAGTATAGAGGAAATAGATTAGTCCACACACAGACACTATGTGAAGTGAAAAAAAAGATGGGACCACTTCCAAGTTTGGGATTAAAAAATGCTATCAAAATAATATCTAAATTGGCCTTAGATACACAGATCCAACCTTTTTATATACAGGTTGAGCCTAATTATTTGGCTCAACATGGGTCTTCTGGAATTTGGCTCAACCGAAAGACTTCAAGTCAGTGGTGTCATCTAAATGATTTAAGAACAGGTACTCACTTTTGATTGGCACGTGTTGGGACCCGCCCACCGGAAGTGACATCATAAGCCAGAAGTGATGTTGTGGCAGGAAGTGACATAAAAAAGCCCTTTTTGAGGCCTCAGATGATTTTAAACTGACCCAACAGTATTCCACAGCACCCCCAGAACATGTTAAGGAGGCCTGGCATCATGTTAAAACCCCAGAGCAACTCATTTTTCAGTGGCAAGGAAAGGAAAGGCTCCGCTCGCTGCCTGCCTGCCTGCCTGCCTGCCTGGCTCTGAGAACATGCAGGCAACTCAAACATGCAGGAAATTCAAATGTTGCAGAGGGCGGAGTCGACAAGTGGATGGGCAAATGGGCGGGGCCAGCTGTAATCCTAGAAACCGGTACTCGCGTACCCCCGCGTACCCCCTGCATGACATCACTGCTTCAAGTACGACCACAGCTGCACGCCAGTTGCCTCCGGAGGCTCTTCTGAGGCCTGCTGAGGCCTGCACAAACCGGTTTGTTTTTTTAAAAGGAAGTTGGGTTCTTCAGTCAAAATGGCCATTCTGAGACCCGACAAAACCGTGGGTTAACACATGCAGCCTCGGCAGCCCTCTGAAAGCCCTCCAGACTCAACTAGAGCAGTGGTTGGGTTCGTAGGTTGGGGGGGGGGCAAAATCCATGCGTTTAATTACCCAAGGATTTTTTTTAAATCATGAGGGTTCCAGAAACGGAACCCTCATAGATAAAAAGGCCCCAACTTTACTGATTTTTGATCCATGGATTTGACTCTACACTGATGGGCACTGCAGACAAGAAAGACCCTGCTGACCTAGGATGAGGGGACTTAAACACTGGGTGCTGGAATTCCTAACAGTTATTTGTTTACTGCAAATACCTTTACTGCAGATACCACAGTCGCACCTGGTGTATGTGTGTGGGTGCAATCCTAATCTGGAGTTAAGCCAGTTTAGTTAGGCCAGCAAAGTTTGGCTGGCACAAGGAACACCATAAAGTACTGTATTTTTGGACCGCTCTCAGAGTCAGAGAGGCCAGCACATAGACGTACACCATCCCCCCCTGACTCCAAGTGTGGTCCAAACACACTTTATGGTGTTCCTTGTGCCAGCCAAACTTTGCTGGTTTAACTAAGACAGCCAAACCCCAGGTTAGGATTGCATTCTGTGTGTGCTTGCACTCTTGTGTCATGTTGTATTGGTGCATATTGCGTGGTGCATGTGCATCTGTGGTTGGTGGTGGTGTCAATTCTGTGTCGCTCATCGCTAGTGAGTGGGTGGGGGACTGTTTGCAGAAAGAAGAAACTGTTCTTCTCACAGACATAAAAGAAGCTCAGTGAAGCCTAAGTGAGCAAAATTATACAAATAAGATTAAAGAGAGGCACAAAAAAGAAGTTATTGAATTCTGGTAACTATCCTAATCTTGGTGGCAGATGGTTCCAATCTTCTCTTTGTTCTGTTTTTACATGATTATAGTAAGCAAAGGACTTCTTTCAAGTGAAAGATGTTTTTGTATAGCATGTCTACAAGTCACCCTTCCCAACTGGAAAGCACTAATAAAATCCTTTTATCAGTAATCCAAGCTAAAGGAGAGCTAAAGAAAAACCAGGAACTTGCTTCCTGAACTTTTGTCACCTTTCCTTTGGCTATTGCATTGCTCTGGTCGTGACCAGAAATTTTGTGGCAAGAGAGCCCCAGGGGATGGGGAGTCACTGCATGATAGCCAGAACATAAGCACAGGTCATTTGAAACGATTAAAGTGATTTGATTTCTGTTTAATATTAATAACATAACACGCAACTTGGTGAAGTTAAAAAATAGGAACCTCATGGGCTTATCTGTTATCCGAATGCTTTTACAGTCATTGGTCAGAACATCAGAAAGTTGGAAGCTATTTTTTTATTGAAGAACTTTTTATTTCTTATTGAATAACAGGCAGTAGGTCAGACCTTTCAATCAGATTGGGTGAGGCAGCAGGAAGCAAATTTACAGTGATGGTTGTTAACTGATAACTGTTGTTTGGGAAAACAGCAGGAGAGGGTTATTGCACTCATGTGCTGCTCACGGGCTACTCAGAGGAATCCCATTGTCACCATAAGAGCATAAGAACATAAGAAAAGCTGGATCAGGCAAAGGGCCCATCTAGTCCAGCTTCCTGTGTTTCACAGTGGCTCATCAGTTACCTCAGGGAGCACACAAGACAATCAGATACATCAGTGGTATTCAAACTTTTTAGACCAGGACCCACTTTTTAGAATGGCACTTGTGTTGGGACCCACAGGAAATGATGTCATGAACCTGGAAGTGATGTTGTGACAGGAAGTGATATCATCAAGTAAGAAGTGCTGTCATTGTAACATAATAAAATGACACTCCTGAAATGCAAATTGGTGTTCTTGGACTGCAGCAATTGCACAACCATGAAACATTCCTGACAGAAATCAAGATTAGGACAAGATATTATGTAAAAGCACTGAACTAAAAACAAAATTAAAAAACAACCCTCACTTGAAAATTCAAAATTCAAAAACTCAAAAAAGGAATATAACAAGAGTAAGGTCTTCAGTTTCCAAGATGGCTGCTCCCAGTTTTCCGCTACCCACCTGACATCAGGTTGTGACCCACAAAGGGGGTCCCGACCCACAGTTTGAATACCACTGAACATGTATCTTGCTGCCACTACCCTGCATCAGGCATTCTGAGGTAGCCTATTACCTTTGTACCACCCCCAAGGAAGACACCAGACCACGGTTGGGGTTTAATTTTATTAAACACAAGTGACCAATTTTTAAGTCACAGAACCTACCAACACACTGTCCCTCCTTCACCTGTCTGGGGTAGGCAAAAAAAAAAAACCAAAACAAAAAACACCCTGCCATCCATGGCCAGTTTGGATGTCAGAAAAAAATTCCTACCTAGCTCTCATGATGAGAAATCAGCTAATCTCATACTGGACATACCCATCATAGCTTGTAACCTGTGATAGTTTTATTCCATAAATCTGTCCAGTCCTCTTTTAAAGGCATCTTTACCAGATGCCATCACCACCTCCACAGGTGGTGCCTCCACCTCCACAGGCAAATTGTTCCACAGACTAATTGCATGTTGGATAAACAAATAGTTTCTTTTATTGGTTCTAACTGTCTTAACACTCAGCTTTAGTGGATGTCCCCTGTTCTGGTATTGTGTGAGAGGGAAAAGAGATTCCCTCTATCTATCCACCCCTTGCATAATTTTGTACTTCTCAATCATGACCCCCTCAGGCGTCTTCTTTCTAGACTGAAGAGTCCCAAACGCTGTAACCTTTCCTTGTAAGAGGGGCCCCAACCTTGAAATCATTTTGGTTGCTTTCTTCTGTACTTTTTCTAATTTCACTATGTCCTTTTTGAGATGTGGCAACCAGAACTGTATGCAATACTCCAGGTGTGGCCTAACCATTGCTTTGTACAATGGCAATACAATATTGGCTTCTTTTATTCTCAATCCCCTTTTAATTATCCCAATCATGAAATTGGCCTTCTTTACTGCCACTGCAACTGAGTTGACATTTTCACTGAGCTGTCCACCAGCACCCCAAGATCTCTCTCCTGGTCTGTCACAGACAGCTCAGAACCCATTAACCTGTATGTAAATTTTTGATTCCTTGCCCCAATATGCATTAATGGCACTTATTCACATTGAAATGCACCTGCCATTTTGCTGCCCATTGACCCATATCATGGGAAACCAAATGCTGGCATTAGTGGACTTTTGGTCTGATCCAGTAAGGTTACCCCTATGTTTTCCATTGGTGAGGGCCCATTCCATTGGTGTGGTAAAATCTACCCAAAATAATAGCCCACTGTTTAATAATCTAAAAGCTACTGTGTCTGTATTCGTTTTACAGAGTAGAGAGGGACATAAGTCTAGCTTTCCCCAGCCCTGATCAGCTGCATCTGCCAAAATCCCCTTTTCTGTGCAAATATTAATTAAGGGATAGGACATTATTCTATTTACTGTAATGTCCATATATATTTTATATATAACAGCTTATCTTTGGGGGACTGGTTATTTAAAGAACCGTGGGCCTCAAATGATTTTCTTTTTTTTGCAACCCCTCCCCTTTTCTTTTTAGCTCTAATTAGTGTTTACAGTGACTTCTGAAAAGGCTGGCGTGTTCATTATCTTTATTTATGATGTTTTTAAAAACTTTATGCAAACTGTCCTGCTAAGGTACAGAATTGGTAACATTTACAAGACAACTGGAAAAGCCTGATAAACACAACAGCCTTTGTCAGAAACATACAATCCCACGTTTTGTCAATAGTTGGTGCTCCTTAGCCTTTGAGATAGCACCTCTTAAATCAATAGCTCCTTTTTAATTTTTAATGTCCTCCTGCCATTAGCTCATTCTCATGTCCCCTTTTTATTGCTTATCAAAGCAATTGGCTGTGACCTTGACATTCTTCTCCCCCCAACCTCCACCCCCAGGTTTCTCAGCAAAGATCATGTTTCACTTTATATTAGTGAGCAAGCACACTAAACCTTTCCAGTGCTTTGACAAGCCTCCCCGGTTTAAGGCCTTCAGGAGCGTGCTGTGCATTGTCTGGTCAAAGGCAGCTCTATGGCTCCCAGGGTAAACCTGAATGATGGTGCTCTACATATTCTGCAGGCAGCCCGTGTTGTATAATCAGATATCTTATGAAGACATTAGAAACTGAAAGCAAGAAATAAGGGGATGAATATTGTTACATAATTAAGGGTGCAATTCTAAGCAACTTTCCAGCACTGATGTAGCAGTGCCAATGGGGCATGTGCTGCATCCTGCAGTTGGGGGGGAGCAGACATGGAGGCCTACTCAGGGTAAGAGAAGGTTTGTCTCCTGACCTCAGAGCTGCATTGTCCTTACCACAGCACTGGAAAGTTGCTTAGAATTGCACCCTTAATGGACAACAAATCGTGAGCATCTGATAATTTATTTCTCATACTAATTTGCTCTAAGGACACTCGGGGCACAATCCTAAACTGCGTTGGAGCAGGCAGGCCGGCGGACCTGCACTGCATCCGATGCAGTTTCAGGGAAGGCAATAGCTTCCCCAATGGGCTCCTTGGAATCTGCACCTGATAAATAGCAGGCGCAGATCTGAGGAGGCCGCATGGCCTTAATCAGGGCCACACGGCCTGGGGATGAGCCCTTGGGAATGAGTCTGCCCGCCGGCGCCACCCCCCCACCCACCACCCGCCCACCTGGAAACACACCTCTGTGCCACCCAAGTTCGGCTGGCACAGAGGCGGGGCGGTGCTCGCGCTCCCAGGATGGCACTCCAAGCAGTGCTGGTCTGGGAGCATTAGCTCCCTTGGCACCGCCACATCGGCACTAAAGGAGTAGCCTCCTGCTGCTACTAGCTACCCACAGGGCCACAGGCTAGCCAGCACAGGGGGCAGGTGGTGGAAAGGGAAAAGGAGGCATGGGGGAGTGTCTGGGCCGGGAAGGGGTACGTGGGAGATGGAACCAAGGAGGAAGGGGTAGATCCTGGAAGCACCAGCATGGACCACGTTCCTTTCCCCATTCCTTCCCCCTACTCTCTGCGTTCTGCACCAGCTAAATGGCCAGCACAGATCTAAGACCCAGTGGAGCAGTGGATCCTTGCCCTAGGTAAGGGAAGGAAAGTTCCTTTACCTTGAGTTTAATGTATGTTTTCTTTAACAGATCAAACATCAGAGAGAGAGAGAGAGAGAGAGAGAGAGAGAGAGAGAGAGATTTCAGGGAAACAGCACAGGGTAAAAGATAGAGTTCTTTTCCTTTGCATCATAGTCCTAACCTGGATTGGGGCTTCTTGCCTGAAAGAGAAAACTTTTTTACAGAGCTCCAGTCGCAGGTGCAATTTGGTCCACACAAGGGCTTTGTTCTCTTCAGCTGCCTTTTCCTTTCTTTTACTTCGATCTATAATTTTTTAAGGGCAACTTCAGCTCCTAATACACCAATAGCAATTAAGATAATGATTCAGAACATTTGGGATCACAAGCGTAATCCTGATCAGGATTGCCTGTGGTTGCTATCTGAGCTATGGAAAGCTCCACAGAAGGCTAACTACGAATGTACAGCACAATCCTGTAACATGCACAGCATCGATGCAACAGGGTTGTGTAGACACTGCGCACTTAGCAGCACCCCTGCATCGGTGCTAACGCAACGGGACTGACGCTTCAGGCAGCACTGATCCTGTTGCACCCATGCAGCACCTCCTTGTGCCGGCTGAAGCCAGCCAACGCAAGGGAAGCGCCATGTTAAAATGGGGGAGGGAGTGGGAGGGCGGTTCTGGGCAGGACGTGGGTGGGAAGTGGGCAGGCCAGCAGGCGGGCTGACCCGGGACATGGGCGGGCTCCAGATTTGGCTATAAGGCCGAATCCTAAGCCCGATTGGGAGGCTGCACGGCCCTGAATTGAGCCGCGTGGTCTCCTCAGATCTGGGCCTGCTGTTTGGCAAGCACAGATCTGAGTAGCACAATGGGGAGGCCAGAGCCTTCCCTATGGTAAGGGTACGAACGTGCCCTTGCTGAAGGAAGGCTCTGGCCTCCCTGAAGCAGTGCTAGGACATGGGGCAGGCCTGTTGGCCTCATCATTCTGGCGCTGCTTAGTATTGCACTCTTAATATAACATGTGGTTCTGCAGTAATTGGAAGCATGTAGATGTCCAGAGAAAATCTTCCTTAGCATGAGTTTTAAAATGCTTTCAGTATATTTTTTTTCTCCTATTTTTGTTCTTTCCAGAATATGAGTTCTACGTCTTTATACTATCTTCATGTTTAATGTCTGAAAAGATGCTGAAAAGGCATAATGAGATGTTTGCTTAATGCATCCCTCACACAGTTTATGTTGCACCTGCTGGTTCCTCGTTGATCTCATGCTCATTGAAATCATGCAATTCCTGATTTGCAGCAGAGGAGGGAAGAAATTGCTGAGACAATATGCAGAAGGAGAAAAGACAACATGAAATTATCCCACACATCATCATTAATTCTCCTAAAGGGAAAGCTTCTTGTTCTCTTGCTTTTTAGCATTAAAACAAAGCCAGAGTGCATGCAACTCTCATCCAGACACACCCTAAATTCATAATATTAGGTTATTAAGGGCACAATCCTAATCAAGTTTCCAGCACAGAAATAAGGGCAGTGGTGTCATCCAGGCGGAACAGCCCGGTATGCCGTTCCTCCAGTTCGGTGGATGGGCCCGGGTCGCGCCGCCTCTCCGGAGGATGGGCGAGCTGCTGCTGGGCCCTCCCGCCCTCCCTCGCATCCCGAATCACTCTGAAATGGAGCGATTCGGGCTCTGTGAGGCGCAGGGAGGCGTGGCAGCCCTCTGCCACAGGGGCGGAGGGCTGTCAATCATCTGGGCATTCCGGTTCTTGGCGCATCCAGATGACATCACTGGATAAGGGCAATGCAGCTCTACGGTAAGGGAACAAACAATCCCTTAATTTGAGGAGGCCTCCAGGACTGCCCCCCAACTGCAGGATGAAGCACATGCCCCATTGGCACAGCTATGTCAGTGCTGGAAAGTTGGATTGAGCCCTTAGTTGCTCAAGCATTCTAATTTAAAATTAATGCTGGGACTTCGTTAATGACAAATAGCTGCTCAAAAAAAGCCTGGGTGCACACACGCGCGCACACCATACAAAATGACAATAATGGAGCACCTTCAGTTGAGCTGCTCATAAAGACACAGCTGTCATGCCCCTAATTTCTAATTGCAAGTTAAGGGTCCAATCTTATGTCGGCCAGCACTGGCAATAAACTCTTACTGCCATGGCTGGCATTGCAGAAGTTCCAACGGTACCGCCCTTTCTTACTTGCTTTCAGGCACTGGACCTGAAACCATACTGCCCAGCAGTACGTTTTACCGCCGCCAGCAGTGTGCTCGTTCGGGGCATGGGGGAGGGCATGGAGAGGGCAGAATTGGGAAGGGAGGGGCAGAGTAGGCTTGGGAGGGGGGATAAGATCTACAGTTCTCTCCGCCACTGTATCCTCTCTTCCATGTTGGAACAGATAACTAAATACAAGCTGAGATTGTCTATATATTTTGTGAATGCAAACTTCTATTTCCAAACCAACTTCTATTAGTCTTGCCTTCACTTTCAAAGAGACATATTTGAACAAAGAAAGCCTTTGGAGGAATAACAAATACTGTACCATTTTCCAATGTTACTTGATAGAGATACATTGTTGGCGTCTCATCCATTTTATAAACTGAAACTGGTATGCATGGAAAATAAGAGGTTATACTATGATGACTACTGGTGATTGGTGACCAGTCCTTCAAATTTACGTGCAGTAACAACAACAACATGGTACGTTTGGCAAAAGATCATTATAGTACTGTGGTGGCAGTAAAATTTGTGATGGCTTTCTTGTTTTAGCTCATTGATGCCAGGAAAGGATGAACTGTCCATAATCTGCCAAGTTCAAAGGCAGTAACCCATAGTTTCAAGGCAGATATGGCCTGGTCCAAAGCTCAGTTAAGTCAATTATCATGGTACCCCACAATCTTTTGTTCAGGCTTGCTATTTAAGCTGCTTTTGTAAGAATGATTTTTACAACTTTTTGGTGGCTTTGATTAAGCCAACATGGGGAAGAGGGGTTTTGCATGTCTTGTTTTAATCTGATTTATCAGTCTGAAGGCGCAATCCCAACCTGGAGTTCGTCCAGCACAAAGGATTTGTGCCGGCCCAGGAGTGTGGCAAATGCACTGCAAAGTAATTTGGATCACTCTCAGAGTCAGGGAAGATGGTGCACATCCATGTGCCAGCCTCCCTGATTCCAACAGTGGTGCAAACACGCTTTACAATGTGCTTGCGACACTCCTGGGCTGGCACAAGTCCCTTGTGCCTGCCTAACTCCAGGTTACAATTGTACCCTGAATGGTTAATGTATGCTGTATTGTATAGGAAGAGTGTCACACACCCAACACAAGTCTATTACTCATGAATAAGCTAATATCAATCAATCAATCAATCACTAGTATTTATATACCGCTTTTCAACATAAAGTTCACAAAGCGGTTTACAGGCAAATAATAACATTAAAGTTAAATGGCTCCCTGTCCCAAAAGGGCTCACAATCTAATATGAACCACTATGCTTCATTGGACTCCTCAATTCTTTTTAAAAAGGAGGACATGAATTAAATTATTTCAGAAACATGTTTTTACAGTGCCAGAGAAGAATTTGGAGGGTAGTTTAATACAGTCTTGCCTTTAAGTGAAAGTACATTAAAACACGCAAGAAGGAAAGTGCTCATCATGCTCTCATTAGGCAAGATCTGGCACAGAAGACAAGTTATGGAACTCTGAATATAGAAGTGTGTTTGGCTCAAAATGTGTCTTGGATAAGTAATACCTCTAGCTTGGAAAACGTCCGTGACAGACAAAAGCATCAAGAAAATAGAACTGGAGAATGGGTAGCTTGGAGAAAAAAGCTTTCCAACGTTTTGTACCATCTTCATTTTTCTCAGTGTCAATTGCCCTATAGCAAACACCTTCTCATACAATGTCAAATGAGAAAAAAAAAAACATACTGGTCTGGATAATATGTTTGATAGCCTCAGTCTCACTGTAGGGCATAAGTGCACATATTTCTCCAACCACCCCAATGTACCATGTTCAATAATATTTACCATAGAGGTGATTTAGGGCTCAATCCTCACCTGGAGTTAGGCCGGCACAGTTAGGCCAGCAAAGTTTGGCCAGCACAAGGGCCACTATAAACTGTGTTTGGACCACTCTTGGAGTCAGGGAGGATGGCACACATCTGTGTGCTGACCTCTCTGAGTCCAAGAGTGGTTCAAATATACTTCACAGTGTCCCTTGTGCAGGCCAAACTGTATTGGCCTAACTTCAGGTTAAGACTACACTCCCTCACATGGTTTAAATACTACTGTAACAAAATAGTGCACTAAGGTTAACAAAGGATTTTCATGCTTATACATCACATAAGCTGAGTCAGTTGGGCATATTGTCTGAACCACAATGAACCTAGGTATGGATCATAGAAGTATTACTATCCATGGAACAAGAAGTCATCCACTATAGAGTGAGAAAGTAAAGCGAAAACAAATATTTTTGTTGTTGTTGCTCTATCAGATACGTGTGTGTGTGTGTGTGTGTGTGTGTGTGTGTGTGTGTGACACTAAAGGTTAACAGCCTAAGCACCAGGGACATTCAAGGAATGGGAGGTTCATATAAACCTCCTGTGTGCCCATGCACCCTCCCCTTTTGCTTGACTAACAGCACAATTCTATACATTTTTACTCAGAAGTAAGCATGGGGCCTAACTCTTAGATAAATGTAGGATTGCAGCACATGTTGTTTGCTGTGGGTGCAAAGAAAAGTACACAGCTGTGGAGTCATAAGGATCCCCACACCTTTTAGAGCAGTGTTTCTTAACCTGGGTTCGATCGAACCCTCGATCGAACCCCAGGGGTTCGGTGAGTCAGTCTCAGGGTTCAGTGGATGTGTGTGTGTGTCCATTCTGTTCGCTGGCCTTGATATCTGTGCTGCAGGGAACTTGGTGCACTCAGTAGTTGTTGGGATATTAAAGTAAGGCCTGGGAATTTGCAGGCCTGAATGGTAAGGCTTATCACTGAGGCCTAGCAGACCAGTAGAAGGTGCAGGGTAGTTCTGACTTAGGTCCTGCCCAGTAACAAGACCATGTGATCTCTAGTGGAATGTTGCAGGTTATTTAGCCAATCCCAGGAACACTGGTTGCTTGTCTGTTCAGGTCAGTGAGTGCATGTGTGTTCAGTCCTGTCCTGATCAGAGAGCTCTTCTGTTCTACTTTCTGTTTCTCTCTGAGTATTGCTGCTGCTGGATTTACAGATTTACTATGTCGAGCAAAATAAGAAAGTGGTCGGACAAATACGTACAATTAATTTGCAGTAAATATTCATTGAGTTATGTTTTTGTGTGACATTCATGTTTTGTTGGTTTTGTTCTTTGAACACAGTGATTTTATGTGCAATTGATGCATGGTTCATTTTGTGCACTAATAAAATATATAACTCTTTGTTTTGAATTTGAAAAAAAATTTTTTTTTCCTTCCAACTATGAAGGGTTCGGTGAATGCACGTATGAAACTTGTGGGGTTCGGAACCTCCAAAAAGGTTAAGAACCACTGTTTTAGAGAGTGTTGCAGGGGTTACATCATACCTAGGCCCAGTGTCCAAAAGAGAGTCTGGTAGCTAAAAAGAGGGGCCTGAGAGCCAAATTCATTTTTAAAGGAAGAAGGGAAGGGGCCACAAAAATATTTTATATTCCCTGATAGAATTCCTCTCAGTGGCTCTGCCCCATATATCAAAGGAGCATAGCTCAGTTATATTAACAAGGCTCATATTTTGCTTAGAGAGTAATCCTAACCTAGAGTTAGGCTGGCACAGTTAGGCCAGCAAAGTTTGGCCGGCACAAGGGCACCGTAAAGTATGTTTGGACCACTCTTGGAGTCAGAGAGGCCAGAACACAGATGTCATCCTCCCTGACTCCAAGAGGTGGTCCAAACACGCTTTACAGTGGCCCTTGTGCGAGCCAAACTTCGCTGGCCTAAAGAAAAAAAAACTCTTGTAGTACCCAAAATGGGATAATTCTTATGAATAATGTACTGTCAACTTGTATTATATTATTGGCAAGTTTAAATGAAATATATCACATTTCACTGACCTGGGTTACACCAGGAACATATGATGCTAAATTCTTCTCCAGTATGTTTCTTTCAGACACACACACCCTAATATATGTGACACATCTAATTAAATATGTACAAACCGTACTAATGCAACATTAGATTGGAGCACGTAGAAATGTTATTGTTAAGAAATGCACTTAGTAAAGCCACACCTTTTATATATGGGACTTAAAAGGAACATTTTAGGCATGATGACAAGATAAACAGTGCATTCTATTTTTGATATAGTACTTGATGGAATTTCATAAAAGACTGTCAAAGGGTTCAGTTACAACTTGGGAGTCATTTGCTGTGGACAGGTGCACTCTCAGGGTGGGGAGTGGCTGATGTTATTTTTGAGCTTTAGCCAATTCCCAGTTCCCTAGGCCATACTGACAACTCTGACAGGCAGGGATCACTTTCCTCCCAAGATTGCTCCATGAACACACAGATAATTGTTTAGTCTAATGGTTCCCAAACGTTTTAGCAGTGGGACCCACTTTTTAGAATGACAATCTGTCCAGGACCCACCAGAAGTGATGCCATTAACCTGCAAGTGATGTCATGGACTGGAAGGGCAATCATGTACACCAGAGCCTGCTGCTTTCCTGAGAATGCAGCAATAAGTTGAATTATTTCTCAGCCATTCTCCAATAGCAAAGTGAATCAGAAGGAAAAAAGCCTATTTACAACCTTGATACGAGCAAAACAACCATGCACCCCTCTAGGCTGCTCTAGGTGCTTCACGACCCGCCTGAAACTGGCTCTCAACCCACTGATGGGTCCTGACCCACAGTTTGGGAACCACTGATTTAGTCAATTAGTGCCATGTGGAAGCACTGTCAATTAACGATCTAGCTTAGCAATGAGCCAAGTCAACTATCTATATAAGTTCAGCTTTCTCCCAGGAGATCAGGATCATTTGGAATAATCTGATGTTCTGACACCTTTGAAAAAGTCTGCTAAAGCTTCAGGAGAAATGTCAGGAGATAGAGTTTTTATTGGACTGTAGCCAACAAGCCTGAACAGTTTTAATATTATAAAACTGGAGAGGGCAATCATATTGGCTGCCCAGAACATTTCCCCATTCTCGGTGTTTTGATATTATTTCTAGTCACATCCACCAAAACTTCCTCAGAAGCCATCAAGATCCAGGGAACAGGCAGGGCCACTCCAGGAATGGAAGGGCCCGATGCAAGGCATTCTCACAGCCCCCACCCTCCCTGTGGGGCCTCCCGACTCACCAAGAATAGTGCTTGGTGTGCCACATGCAAAGTGCGACACCTGGAAATAGTTGGTGGCGACGTCACTTCCAATTGCTTTCAGGAGGCCCATTTTGGGCCTTTGTGAGGCAGGGGCAGGAGGGAGGGCTCAAGGTAAAGCTGCTTTGTTCGCCCACTGACTTATAGCCCACAAAAATCCCAGCAACTGCCACAGGCAATATGCCCTCTGCACTCGTACGGGCAGAGGCGTTTCTACAGGGATGGCAAAGCTCTAAGTTTTGCAAGAAGCCTTACCCTGTCGTGTAAATCCCTCCTCTCCCTTGCTGCTGTAGCCAGTAAACAATGCCAAGATTGGCTAAAACGGTGCAGGAGAGGAGTAATTTCCACTGCAAGGTAAGGCTTCTTGCAAAACTTAGATCTTTGCCATCCCTGTAGAAACGCCACTGCGTACGGGGGCCCCTGCACTCATGCAATGCGCCCCTGCACTCTTTGGTCACATTGGCTTAAAGCTGGCCCTGGTCACAGGTTCCCCTGCCCCTACAAGTTTAACCTCTAAGAAATGATAACTTGTCAATTACAAAGGAATTAAAGTAAGCTGTCCTACCCACCACTTACCCTTCTTCTGTTCATTATGAAACAAAAACAAAACCACATCATGGGTATGACCTACCAAGTGCGTAAAGTCAGTTCTAATTTGAGAAAGATCTATGGTTGTCATAGAAGCTGTTAAATCAGGAGCTATACTCAAGTGAAAACTGAGTACCCTCAAGTCAATGCCACCCTAAGACCATCTCTGCCAGCTACAGTAGATAGATATTTAAGTATAGTACACCAACAGAATCCTTGGAATGTCCCACATACCTAGTATCAAGTAATAATAATAATACTTGTATTTATATACTGCCTTTCTTAGGTCACCAGATTTCTCTAATGACTAAAACTCAAGGCAGTTTACATAGGCAGACTTTATTCAGAAACCTGAAGGTTTTTACAGTTTTTACAGAAATGTTCTATCTTCCAAGAACTACACACATACAGATGGATCTTTCCGGATTTAGTCCTTCTTTCTGGCCACCCGTTTGTCTTCTTGCTGGCTGATAAGCAGCTTCCCTGCTCCCACCAGAGAAGCAGCTGACTTTGGCACAACTCCCCCTACACAAGGCAGCCGAAGACAGCTCAGCTGTTAATCAGTCGCAATTTACAAGGTCTGCCGCTCACAGAGACTTCTGGTAGTCCCGAACTGGCGACCTTCAGATCTTCAGCTCTTATCTTCAGGCAAACGGAGGCATTAACCGTCTCGACTAAATCTTCTACAGACAGACACTTGAAATTAGTGGACTGCTGGACATATTGCCTACCAGACTGTTTTGTGCTTTTTTCATATCTGGTAGCTGTAACTGTAGTTACCATGGCCAAACCAGTACATGTTGCTAAACCACCATTCTGGGTTGGCACATGAAGCCATTATATATAGCCAAAACTGTATTGTTGCACTAATGCAAAATTCATTGTGTTCCACTATAAACACTTACTTACCACTGCAATAAGTGGTTTGAAAGACTGGTGAGCTAGTTAGTATGAAAATAGCAACCAAGCAACCTGGTGCTGTATTTAGACACTGTGGTTTCAAGTGGACATCACAGCTGCATGGATTTATGTTTCTGCTTTTGGATTAAAAGAATAGTTGAAAATGCTCACATGTAGACTTCTCTGCCTTTCCTATTTATTGACCATATCGGAAATAATTGCACAAAGGACATATGAGAAAATGTGACATTGAGCAAAGGAACAGCTTGAGAAGTATTGTCTCTCAAACAGCATTCTTTTGCAGTCATAAATCACAGATTCCTACAACTGAGAAATGGAAAACCCAATTAGGTCAGCTGTCCCATTTTTTGCCAATCCCACATTTTTTCCCCACAGTACAATATAACTGAGTACATGATTGTCCAGAACAGTTCTAAATTACTCAGTCAGTTAGTCTTCCACTGTGTCTCCCTGGGGAATCTGTTCCAAAGCCTCATTTGCTGTTATAAATCTAGAATGAAAAGCAAGAATAAACAATCCGCTTTACTGAGTTCAACACTTTTTTCATTTAAATATGAATGTTCTTAAAATTTATTTTATACTTTTCTTAAAGGCTGAACATGTGACTGGAACCCCATGGGAGGAGAAGGAACTTAGAAGTGAGCATTGGGATAGGGAAAAACTATTTTAATGCTACATTTGTTTATTAAAAATGGCCATTGGGGTGGTTATGTATAAAGTACAGTTTACCCACCCGTTGCATTGAGCTCACTAGAACTTTCTTTGCATTGAGCTCACTGGAACATGCAAAGAATAGGTGAAAGGTCTGTCTTCAATTGGATATAATTCTGTTGATCCTTTTGAATGTGAGCGGTGGGCTAGAGGTTTAAAGAAATTATTATGCTATGATTCTATGCACACTTTCCTGAAAGTCTCATTGAATACAGTAAGACTTATTTCTGAGTAAGTATGCGTAGGATTGTGCTGCATGTATAGCAAAAGCATTGGATGCCTTGGCATTATCAAAAGACAAAAATACAAATTGGCAGATTTCCTGCAATTATGACTTAACCATCCATACACAATTGCATCTAAAATGCCAAGAGCACTATTAATTAGCGCAATCCTTACGTTAAAAAAGTTAAGAATGTCCTTAACACAGAAGTGATTGTTTTCTCATTAATGGCAGAAATGTTTAATCTTGCCATTTAATATGTTTGTGAATATCCACCATCCTCTATAATCTTTTTTTAAACCGAAACCAGAGATGGTTTAAAAGTTAGAAGCACCAATGGGATTTTTTGTTCCATGCATGTAAACGATCTGCCTCTGATATAAAGAATACACAAGTTAATTTTCAGGAGAGGAGTTAATTTGTAACTCTATAAGCATGTGTTTTTACAAGCACCACTTGTTCCTTTGAAGAAATGTTGTTTTGTATTTTGGCTCCAGTGAATTAAACTCTTCCAGTCTAGAAAGCAATTAAGCCATATTTAAAACAGCTGGCTGCACCTTATTTGGAAAATATAATAGTTCAATTTCATTGACTTTTATACCCCAGTCCTAAGGGTTCCCAAGGGACATGCGCTGGCCTGCGTGTGTCGCAAACAAGCTGTAAAGTACACTTGTGACACTTCTGCCAACATGGAGGCCAGCCTAAGGATGTGCACTGGCCTCCCTGCATGGTGGGCCAACCCACGTAAGGCCAGCTGATCTAGACTGGCATAGGGTCCTGGGGAGGGGGGAGAGGGGACAGCCTGGCCTGGGGAGGGGAGTGGCACCAGGATCTGCATTTGGCTGGATCCTAACTCCCATCCCCAGGCTGGTTGGACCTTATCCAGGCCGCAGCGATTTCACTGGTGCAGATCTAAGCATCCCCATGGGGGGGGGCTGGGACTTACCCCATGTAAAGGTAAATGTCTCCTTACTCTCCAGCTCCCTTAACCTGCAGGTCTGCCCGTTCCTGTGCAGGTTAGGATTGTGTCCTTATTTCTGTAAAAGTGTGTATAACCAGCAGGAATCCTATTGTGATATAACAAAAACAAAAACTAATTGCCCCCCCCCCTTAGATCCGCCTCTGGAAGTGAGTGAAAAGCAGAGGCAGATCTAAGGGAGGGCAAAGCTCTAAGTTTTGCAAGAAGCCTTACCTTGCAGTGGAAATCACTCCTCCCCTGCACCATTTTAGCCAATCCTCACAGGGAACAGCAACATCTTGGCGTTGCTTACTGGCTACAGCAGCAAGGGAGAGGAGGGATTTACATGACAGGGTAAGGCTTCTTGCAACACTTAGAGCTTTGCCCTCCCTGTAGATTCGCCTCTGGTGAAAAGGGCCTTCCCATTCTTCAGGTAATTAAGGACCTAATCCTATTCCCTTCCCCCATCAATGCAGCTATGCCAAAAAGGCTTGTGCTGCATCCTGCAGTGGCAGACAGAAGGAAACAGACTTTCAGGAGGAAAGTATAAAACATTTTTACTTAACTTCCAGTATGTCCTGGGGATGTCTATGATACTCCTTGGATGTACACCACCACTTTTGGCCATTGCTGCTGTATCAAAACACTGTTGCAGACACAAGCCTTCCAGGTAGCATCTCAGCCAGTAGCAGCATTAACATCATGGCTGTGTAAAGAAAAAAGGAAATCACCTGGTAATGTGTGTTTTATAATTACAACATTGTGAAACAGATACCCCATATAGCTGTATATTAAAAATATGGAAGATTAAACCAAAAATGTTGCTGGCCTTCTACACCTCTATTGTACACTTTAAAATAAATGTCAATATGCACGGAATCTGCATGTTCCATAGTTTGCCTCCTAAAATGGATCTGCAAAACAAATTATTCCTTTTTGTCCTTCATTTCAGTTCAAATGACAAAGTCTGACATTTTCCTGGATGGCTTTGAGCTTGAAACAATTTCTTTGAATGGCATGCAATTGAGGAACATATGTTATAGGAATATTTATATACCACTTTTCAACAAAGACGCTTGAGAAGGAAATAACTGGCTTAGGGTGCAATCCTAACCTGAAGTTAGGCTGGCACAAGTCCCTTGTGCCAGCCCAGGAGTGTTGCAAATGCACCATAAAGCATGTTTGCACCACTGAGGGAGCAATCCTATACTGCGCTGGAATGGTGAGGCCGGCCGGCCAACACCATATCCTAGCGCAGTATAGGTGACACTGGAGCCTCCCCACGGCAAGGGAGTATACACTTCCTTACCATAGGGAAGGCTCCAGCCTCCCCTATGTGCTCCTTGGATCTGTGCCCGCTAAAGATTGGGCGCAGATCCAAGGAGACCGCATGGCCCAAATTGTGGCCTCGTGGCTGGGCTTAGAATATAGCCGTACGGCCATCTCCCAAGCCTGCCCATGTCCCTCCCAAGTACCGCCCCCACCTCCCTTCCTCCCTTCAATCCCCATGCTGCCTTGGCACAGAGCCTCCCTTGTGCTGACAGGCGAGAGAGGCTCAGCATGGGCACAGCAGGGCACAGCAGGGCCTGCAGCAGCGGTCCTGTTGCTCGAGCGCTGAAGCAGGGGTGCAGATTGGCGCCCCTGCATCAGCGCTAAGTGCACAGCATCATCACAACCCCTTTGCACCGACGCTGTGCGGTCTATAGAATTGCGCTGTGAGTCAGGGAGAAGGGCACACATTACGGCGCATTTTCAACACTCCAGGGCTGGCACAAGAGACTTGATCCGGCCTAACCCCAGGTTAGAACTGCGCCCTTACTTAGAAAAGACATGATAAAATGGGTTCCCTGCCCAAAAGGCTGCAGTCTAAAGCACGCACACACACATGCATACACATACGTGCACACACACACACGCACGCACATATGCACACACACACAAACAGACGAGATGGCAACAAATAATTACCGGGGGGAACACTATTTTGAGGTGAACAAAGAAGTTGCCACCACTTTAAAAGATGGCATTTGTCTAGTTAGCAATAATACTAGTAATTAGTGGTTCTTTGCTTTATAATGATAATCTGTTCTAGAGACTATGGTTATCCAAAATTAACATAAAGTAGTTGTGGCTTTTAAAAATATTCACTTTTTACCAGTGGTGGTATAAGTGGCATAGCACCTTTGGTGATTAAAAATAGCAAACCACATATCACTGTTGTTACATAAGCAGTACTAGTTGGCAAACCTGAGATCTTCAAAGTCTAAAAATCCATGATGGACTCATACCAGTTCATCTATAATTAGGTTGGGATGCAGGATGCTGATGTATCCACATAATGATTTGTGCTTTTTGGATGGGCATCATAGAGTTGGTGCGGTACTGCAGAGTAGGTGGCCATCATAATCACTGGATGCACTATAGTGGAACTGTGCAAAGGTTTCCACATCACAGATTTGAGGCTGAGACAGGATTAAACCTGATTCATCTCTAGACACTCCCACTAGAGGCATTTCGTGGAGCTCTATCCATCCAGGTGCACAACTACAGCCATTACAGGAATGAGTAAGATATTTACTGATCAATAACAGACCGGAATTCAGAAAGACAGCAGAGTGGAAAGACCTGCCTGTTCACCTAGCATTTAACATCAATGTGATGACGCTAGTGCATGCCAATCTGTCTACTGCTATAGATGTGTGTATTTTTAGGACAAGGTTGAATTGCAAAGGTGTGGAATCTACAAGAGCAAGTCTTTTGTTTGGCAGTACTGGGCCAAACAAAGTGGCAGGAGATTTGTGACTGGATCTTGTTTAAAAGTAACCATATGGGAACACATTGAGTGGAGTCTTGGTGCTGAGGTAACTAGTTATGTGGTACCAGTAAATTTCCCCAAGGTAAAATAACAATCTGTGAGGGCTAATTTATATCAATACAAGAAAATGACACTGTTGGAACAGAGTTATCCTCCTTCCTCCAGGCCAAGGCCCTGGCCCAATGTTGACCTCCTCACATTTACTTGTAAGTTCCTGTATAATGTCTAATATGTATGTTGTCTTGTCATTTTGTCTAATATGATTGTTTCTCTTGTTCTGTCTTGGCCATTTCAGCTAGCCACTTTCTCTTCCATGTAATCTCTGAAAAGCAAGCCATCAATGCCAAGAGTCCTTTGTGTGTGGGGAGGACACCTTAAACTGTTTGAGTCGGGGATGCGACTAACATGTGTTCTTAGTGCTGTTGAAATGTACTTTGTAAGAAAAAAACCAAACCTGCTTATAATAGTAGCACAGTGTGTTGAACTAGTGAGCTGTCCAGAGATATAGGTGATCCTGAAGAGAAGGATGTAATTGCTTCATACTAAAGAAATGTAAAGAAAATACCTCTCCCTATATTGTATGAAGCCATACATATGAGGAAAAATTCTAGTGCCAGTGGTAAGCAATGGTGAGCAATGACAGTAGTTGAAAATGGAGTAAGATTGTAGTTTGATCTTGGCAGCTGAGAAAAAAATACAGAGATAGCCCCAGGGGAGAGGGAGGAGCAAGGTGGGTGTTATTCTGTTTACCAGAGAGCTTGGTCCTGCCCTGAACAAAAAGATTAAGACAAGTTACACACACTGGAGCTGGGGATGGTCACAAAAAATGCTGTGACTAGTCCCAAAAAGGTTCCTGATTTTGTGTGTGTGTGTGTGTGTTGGTCACTGTCACCATGGTAACTAACTGGTTCTACATAAAGTTATCATGCAAGCCAGCAGAGCTGTAATGGAAGACATTCCTTAAGATGAGTCAACATTTTCACTGAAACATACTTTTAAAGAAGTGAATTCTAAAATAATCTTACTCTGATGAGGGTGGAAATTCTGGTTGAAAATAGGACTGATCCTTTGCCTAATTTTTGAAAATTAGGAAACTATTTTACTAATACAGGATGTCTTCACAATTGCATTCTTCCAATATTCACATTTGATTTATATGACAACTGTGTCATGCAAGAAGTGTCCTGCATTAAAATGTTGCATCTCCCAACCCCCTGATTCCTGCAAATTGATCTTGCAGGAGATGCCTAAGTCCAAAGTCAAAACACAGAAGGCTGTTCATTTTCAATGGGATTATTCCCAAAGTGCATATAGGATTGCATTTTGTCTTAATGTTTTTGGATTTAGGAAAAAAAAAGCTTTTTAAATTTACTTTCATTGTATGTTGTTCAGTATCAAACACGTCAAAAGAGGAATAGAACATTATTCGAATGGAGAGAGAATCCACTGAAGTTTCCATTTTCTGGATTTCCAAGAGTTGGAATATGTTTTTTGTGTACTTAATGTTTCAGACTATTGTTCAATCAAGGTTTTGTTTTGTTTTATTCCCATTTGCAAATAGCATATAGAGGAGGCATATACTTAAGGTCAGAACCTCAGCAGGTGGTAAAGTTCTAAAGCTCCCTTACTTCTTGCAGTGGTTTTCCCTGTTGCAGCACCCCCCCCCCGCCCAATTTTAAAAATAGTCCCAATTTTCCAATTTTAAGGAAAAAGGCGTGAGCCAGATGACACAAACCGAAACTGCTCATGGAGTTTAGCCCTAAATATATACAAAAACAATATACAAGCAAATAGAAGTTCCTTGATATTTACATCTGGATTTTATATAGGCCTTCATACAATTCTGTTTACACCATATTATTGCATGCAATTTAAACTAAGGTTTTATGCTGAATTGCTGCTAAGTGAAGTAGTAAATGTAACTTTTCCTCATATTTTCCTTTATAACATCAAGCTGTAATTCTTGATAAATAAAACCAGATGGCAAAGTGCAGTTGCTCCTATGCTAGTCAAAGGCAAGGCAGGCATAATTAGTGTTAAATGAGACCTTTAATAGTGAGACATGAATTAGGCTGTAACAGTGCTATTTCTGTCTGTGTTTTTAAGGCTCTGGCAAGTCTTTATGATAAAAACACTTAAATTTCCAAATACAACTCTCTGAATTTTGGCAGGCCTGCAACTTAGTTTTGTTTCATTCCATTACTAATGGGGATGGACATTAATTTATTTTCTGTGTCCTTTCAAAGAGCACATTAAAGGACTTTCTTGCTGTCTTGGTGCTCTTTGCCAATATTTTAAGGTAACACATGTAATTAGCAAAGTGATTAACCACTTTGGCAAATCATTTATGTAACAAAGCACAGAACATATGGATAACATTGAACTCAACCCACAGAACCCAGAAAGTACGTCTTCATCAAGCCTATATTTAATTTATAGGTGGTGGTGATTACTTGTTTAGATGACTTTAAAGCAGGATTAGACAAAGTAATAGAGCAGTGGTTCTCAATGTTTTAGACTGGGGCCCACTTTTTAGAATGGCACTCATGTCCGGACACACCAGAATTGATGTCATTAACCTGGAAGTGATATCATAGCTGAAAGTTACATAATCAAGCAGGAAGTACTGTAAATGTGAAATAATAAAATGGCAGTCCTGGAATGCAAACTGGCATTTTTGTACTGCAGCAATTGCACAACCATAAAACATCCCTGACAGAAACAAAGATTATGACACAAGATTTGGGCTCCTTCCCTCTCCCTGGGCCACCCCGCCTGCCAGAACGCTCTTTCCCATCTGCTCTGGTGCTGCTATGTTGATTCACAGCTATTCTCGCATTGGCACAGCAATTTTTGCACTGTTGTGCATGTGCTTTATGGCACAGTGATTCTTGCACAGCAATTCTTGCAGTGGTGCGCATACAGTGGTGTCATTCAAACGATTTAGGAACAGGAACTCACTTTTGATTGGCACTTGTCGGGAACCCGGAACCAGCCACGGAGCCCGTTAGGATCTGGAACGCCTGTTCTGGTCCGTTCCCCCTGAATGACATCACTGTGTGCATATGCTTTACAGCACATGCATAACAGCACTTGGCTGACACAAGTGGCTTGCGTCAGCCAAAGTGAAAGGTTTGGATTGCCCTGTCAAACTGTTAATGCTCACAAAAGGAATACCGAAAGAGGAAGATCTGCAGCTTTCAAGATGGCTGCTCCCAGCTTTCCGTGACCCACCTGACATCAGGTCAGGATCCACCAAGTGGGTTGGGACCCATAATTTGAGTAACACAGTAATAGAGGATGGGTCTATCAGTAACTTTTAGTCATAATGGAACCTCCAGTGCCAGCCCAAGAGAAAATTGTGCCTGAAACCACTCCACCTGCATGCAGTGGCATCTCTACAGGGAGGGCAGAGCTCTAAGTTTTGCAAGAAGCCTTACCTTGCAGTGGAAATCACTCCTTTCCTGCACCATTTTAGCCAATCCTCACAGGGAAAAGCAACATCTTGGCGTTGCTTACTGGCTACAGCAGCAAGGGAGAGGAGGGATTTACATGACAGGGTAAGACTCCTTGCAAAAGTTAGAGGTCTGCCCTCCCTGTAGAGACACCACTGCCTGCATGAGTGAGGTGTGTGCCCCTGCATCCACATCAGCAGATGAGCAGTGACAATGATGGCAGCACCAGTGGCATCCTAATTTCCAGTTCCCCATTTTTCTTTTTTTGCAGATGCATTATGTATATTTCTCACTGCCACCACCATGCCAACCTTGCTACTTAAAGCATGCTGAGCAAGGAGAAGGAGGGGGAGCTGAGAGGAAGTGCTGTGCGCTGGCTCAGCTGAATCCTTTGCAGATGTGCCTTATGGCATGTTTTTGATATTCCCAGTAACACAGTGTTAGTTATGCAGCAGTCATACGTCAGGCACACCTTTGTATATTATAATGTAAATGAGAAATCAGCAAGGAACTTGCGCCAGCTGATTGAGCGCTCGGGATTGTGCCCTGAATGTTTCAGAAGTGGGGAAATCACCTGCAGACTCCTATATTTGGCCTGAATTGAGTGTATAGTCAGCCGTCAGGAGCAAAGAAGGGGCCAGGAAGCTTCCAACAATATTTTGAAACAGTTGTTTTCAAACTTTTTAGCACTGGGACCCACCTTTTAGAATGACAATCTTTGGGACCCACCAGAAATGATGTCATTAACCTGAAAGTGATGCCATGGCCATAAGTGGCATCATCAAGCAGGAACATTTTGACCTCCGTACATCAAAATAAAATAAATCAAGTAAATTAAAAGTATGTTTAACATTTTATTTAAAATAAAGAACTCTCCTGACCCTCCAAAACAGCTGATGATCTATTTTTAAAAAATCCACAAACATGCCAAAGGCTGCAATCCTATTCACAGTTACCTGGGACTAAGCTCCATTGACTATCATTGTCAATAGTAACATGTTCTGTGTTCTGTTCATAGTAACATAGATCTGTAACATTTCCCCAAATGTAGTCACATACTATGTTAGTATTAAGTCTGATAATATATTAAAAATAAAATACACATTGAAATGAATGGGGGCCCACATTATATTGGTTTGCGACCCACCTAGTTGGTCCCAACCCACAGTTTGAGAAACACTGAGATCTAGATCAGGCATGTGTAACATAAGGCTCATGGTCAATAGTGGAGCCCTCTCTGACCACTTGTTGACTCCTGGAGAAATTCTAAATATTGTTTGTGACACCACTTAACCTCTCATTTGTAGGAACATCTAAGGTGTTATGTTGGGCTATGGAATCCAATGCAATGCTGTTCTTTCCATTCTGCTGGGATTCCGTGTAAGAAGTAGACTTGAGCCAGGTGGATGGAATCCATGATGGGGTTGCTAAGCATGCCAGGCCTGTCCCATTTTGTGGGACATGCAATGCTAGCAAGGCTAGGTGCTTTAGCATGGACTCTTCCCTCTTAGGGTCAGAGTTCTTATGTTAATCTGGCACCTTGAGAAGGATACAAGCTGCAGCTACATTCTCCACACTGCCAGCATAAAATCAAGCAGTCTAAATTGTATCCAAAGCCAATTAGGAATGATGGTAGGAATGGCAGAGAGTCTATCAGCACAATCCCATGCATGCCCATCCAGAAGTCCCATTGTATTCAATGGAGCTTACTTCCTGTAAAGTGTGCATAGGATTGCAGCCTATAATGCTTTGTTCACATTGCTGCTCTTCATCCTGAAATCAGAGGTGCATCATGGCACCTTTTGCAGCCAAACCACCATACTACATGGCTCAGTGCATATGGGGTTCCTTCTGTGCGGGAAATAATCTTGAGAATTGTAGTCTGGAGAGGATCTGAACATTCTCTGTTTGAGATCCCTATTTTCTCTTATGAAACTGCTGTTCCTAGATGTCCCACAGAATAGACAATAATTGTTAAACCAGACAGTGTAGATACAATATATATTATTGTTTCAGACAGAGAATTTCCCCCAGGTGCTGATTCCCCTCTGAAAATGTGACATCTAGATGGGAACAATCACAACTGACAAAATTATCCCTTTTATATCCAGCTCTCAAAGCTGGATCAGAGTCTGGAACTAGACAACCAAATTTTTTTTAACAAGTTTGGTATGAAATAACACAGCCATTCGTTCCCTTGCAGTGAATAATTACTTCCGTGGGCGAGAGCACGGTTTTCCTACTATCTGCATGTCTTTTGGGCTAGTCCTGATGGCCAGTTTCCAAAAAGGGCATGACTCGGCTACAAATTGAGTCTTTTTTTAACCAAATGAATAATGTATTCCTAGCCTAATGTCTGGGAAAAAATGATAGATCTGGAGGTAATTTGTTGAGTAATATATTCCAGACCTTTGTAGGAATAATTTATGCATTTGAATTTTCTCAGTTGCATGTCCAACTGGAAGCTAACTGGTGACTATGTGAATTTTTTAAATCAGTCTTTCATCAGTGGTGCAAACCAAATTTTGAAATGAGGGGCATTATTCAGATTATCTTTGACAGTTTTGGCACCTAGAAGCAAATTAGTGGGAGTAGTATCACAACGCAAAACAGCTATGAAGGCATCTTTAATCTTAAATTCAAGATAAGAATGTGATTTTGTACTCCAAAACGAAGCACTTCCTTTATACAAATAACATTCATATCTCCACATTCTCACATAACTCAAAACCTGTCACAGTTGTTCCTAATGTTCTCTCATACAAACAAGTAAGTTGCACAGTCATAGATAACATGATTATCTCATTTCTTCTCATTTGGATTCTGCTCATTTGGAATTTTGTGAAATTAGAAATCTTATGTTTGAGAACTTGCAAATATCAAATAACACTGGACAAAACTGTATTTCTTTTCAGTGAAACATCAATATAATTTCCATTTTTATATTTATCTCAATAATTAAAAACATACAAAGAGAGTCTTGTTTCATTCTGGAACTCCACACCACTACAAACTACCACTGACCCTAAAGGCCTCCCCATTAGCAGCCCCACAGAGGGAAGATATCTGGGGAATTATGATGGATGGGAGGGATGACACAGTTGTCTGTGCATGAGAGGAGACATTCTCACTTTCAATAGTGCTATTCTCAGAGGCTGCTGGTTGGCAACCTCCATTTTCCACAGACCAACACTACATGATTATGCAACATCACTCTATTAGGGGTACTGGGTAAAAAAAAAAAAGCCAAGGACTGAGCATGCTCAGTGATCTTGAGGAGCCATAATGAAATGTTGAAAGTGGAAGTTAGGAAAACAAAAAACAAGGAAGTAGAAAACTATAAGATTTGGTATGCTTGACTCTCTATTCTGAGATGAGCATTGGGGGGTGGGTCAACATTTTGTTGCACATCCCAGCTGAATATTGCAAATGTACATCTGTAGGAAATTCTAACCTGAATGGGGTAAGCTTACAGAGTTGTTCTTTTCCCCACCCCTGGGATGCATAGTTAGTGACAAATTAAATACATGACTCATGGCAACAGGAATTGTTCTTTAGGTAGGCATTGCAACTCAGTACAAGAATATCTGCCTTGTCCCAGACAGTCCCAGGTTCAATTGACAGCATCTCCAGGTAGGGCAAAGGAATAATTTGTGAATGACATTCTGGAGAGGTGCAATACAGAGCTAGATGGATCAATGGTCTGACTCAGGAGACAACTTTCTGTGTTCATATGCAAACTTCATTATATTTAATGAGAAATTTCCAGTGGGCTGTGCTTTCAGTCATCTGTTTCAGCCATTCAAGAATTTTTAAAGTCTTCCCTCTTCCACTTTCCATATTCACTTCCCAATTTGTTTTCCATCAAGGCAATTTGCTGTACCAGAAACTCAAAGAGTCAGCCTGGAACATAAAAGCTTCTCACTTAGTCTTCCGTTTCTCTACTTCCTTTTGTTTTCCCAATAGAGGAAAAAGAACCATAGTATTTTGCATGTCTCTCTCACTGGTTGCACAACTATCATCCTTTGTCTACTCTTAGTAGTCAATGTAAACTTGCATATTGTTGATGACATACACTATGAGCACAATCCTAACATGGAGTTAGGCTGGCACAGTTACACCAGCAATGTTTGGCTGGCAAAAGAGACACCATAAAGTATGTTTGGATTATTCTCAGAATTGTCCTCCCTGACTCTGAAAGTGACTCTGAAATGTGCTTTACGGTGGCCTTTGTGCTGGCCATACTTAACTGTCCTAACTGTACCAGCCTAACTCCAGATATGGAATGTGCTCTAAAATGTTTCCTTTCAGCAACAATTCAGTGCAAAGACGACATGGCTGAAAATATGGAATATTCATTGTGCAGCATTCTAAAGACAATAGAATTTGCATTACAGCTAAATGAGACCACTTTGCCAGGTAATGAAACTTTGCTTCTTGCTATTGTCCTTGATATAAAAACTCAAAGTTTGGCTTAAGAGTTATTTGTAAGGCAACTAAGGGCCCAATCCTATCCAACTTTCCAGCACCAATGCAGCCACAATGCAGCCCTGAGGTAAGGTAGCAAACATTTCCTTACCTTGAGGAGGCCTCCATGACTGTTCCCCAACTGTAGGATGCAGCACATGCCCCACTGACATAGCTGCATTAGTGCTGGAAAGTTGATTAGGATTGGCCCTAAAAGGGAGTATATTGGAAAAGGTGGAAGATACCCCCAGGAATGGTATCAGCAGTGGCCTCTTGTCCATATCAGCCAGGGATTACAGGGTTAACCCCTAGGTCTATGCCTGCAGCAGGAACACAGCTGCAGGCTGATGAGGGCCCTGGCTACAACGAGATTAGCACAGGTGGAGAAGGGTGTGGCTGATGAGCTAGACCCTACCCAGCAACAGACACCAATTGGCCTGCCTCAGTATAAAGTTGGAGGCAGGAGCTGCAGTAAGGGAGTTGCTGGATGGATTGTTAAAGGGTGATTAGCACCAGGTAGGTGCTGGAGGAGAGGCACCGGGCAGGTGTAGGAAGCAAGGAAAGTGGCTGTGGATTGACTGACTGAAGGGCTGTTGGATGGATGGACTGGATATTTGGTTATTGGAACTGTGAGTGAGTTCCTGTGGTGTCTTGGTTGGAGAATTGTTGTACGGCTGCCATGCCCCTGGAGCCACTGGGTGGAGGAGGTAGGTGTGGCTTAGGCAAGCTGACTGCCTGTTGTTTGGTGGTGGGATTTTGTGGTGCCAACTTAGGGTATCTTGAGCTAAGCCAGTGATGAGGGCAGTCTGGAGGAGGCTGGCTAGCCAGTGAATCCAAGCAAGGCTGCTGGAAGAGAGGAGAACCAGGGGGTGACTGAACCCCCTCCCTCTTGCCTATCTCTGAGGCTGCTCTGGAGGGGAAACTAGTTAGCCTAGTGTGGGCATTTGGGCCCTTGGGGAGGCCCAGCAGGGAATTTGGCAGAACAAGGAGTCAGTATGTTGTGTTCTTCAAATAAATTCTGCTTCCTAACACAAATGCTTGTGCAGCTGATGGAGCACTATCAAGGACTGGTAGCTACTGTGGGTGTGCTGCTTACTTGAAACAAGCAGTGCCAAATGTTTTTACCATTCGCTGTGTCATTCATCATCAATATCTAGAGGTGCCAAGGATGCATTTTTATAAATTATAATCACTTAAAAGTGTACTAGGTCAGTGACATAGGTGATATAGTATCAGAAGATGCAGCCACATGCATGTAGAGGTATTAGAGAAGTGTGTGTGTGTTGCGAATTTCACAGTTTTGGGATTATGTTTTGTTTTTTACAAAAATGAGAACAGCATAAAGCGGTTATGTATTTTTTATTTTATCACCGATAAACCCACCTTTACCAATATCTGGTTGCAAAAACCCTCAGTGATTGCCTGCAAAAGACTTTATACAATACACTGTCACTGTTGAAAATTCTTAAGTCTGTCCAGACTGCATTCTAAGTCCACAGTTTTTGTGCCCTGTTGTCAGTGGTACAGCTGCCGGGGGGAAATATGCAGGTAAATGGTTCATCAGTAACTGGGATGGCAGCAACTTCTGCCATCAGTTAGACTGAAATGTGGGCTATTCCTACTAGACCATATGCAGTCCAAGAGAGGTCTGATATTTTCCAATGTGCACATTCTTGGCAGCCATCTTAATGGTGGGCTGATCTGCCAGTACAAGCAGACATTAAACTGTCATCAGCCCTAACTAGATTTTCTATACTAGGATAATATGGTCAGAGGGGGATCATTTTTTTTAATTGCCTTTTCCCTTGCTGAGGCAAATACTCAATTGCTTACAAAATGTTTCTTAAACATAAAAAACATACAATAAGTGCATACAACACATTAAAAAAAAAGAATCCATAGTGACTAACTAATCAATAAATGTGCAAAGGCTACACATGTGTAGTATATATTTTCTAGCATTCTGTGGTATGTCAGAGGTCACAATGGTGAAATAAGTATGTCAGAAGCAAACAATCATATCATTCAATTTATTACCACTAATGACTCATTACCCAGGAGGAGAGACTACATCTGGAGCAATTTATTATATTCAGCTCCTTTCCTCCTATTTACAAATAAAACCAGTTTGTTAGATGTCATGTTTGGATACTCCGTTATCCAAAATGAATGTTATGTATCTTTTTCTTCAGGTATAGTAGCTCAATACTGTTACTTCACTGTGGAGGTAAAAGAGCTCTTTTGGTTCACTAACCAAAAGTGACACTCCTTTTTTCCATTGTAAATCAATTTCATAATGCTTCCTGAATTTCAAAAAATGCTTTCTCTCAAGTCTTGTCTGCACATTTTTGTCAAATGGGTATCATTTACAATGTGAGTTACATGAAAGACACACTGAAAATTCATTCTCTACTCTCCAGACATCAGGGAATCTATGCAGATACATGAATAATAAGTTGCATATTGCACTACTTGAGGCGATGCCAAACTTCTGCACTGACACTTAATGCACCATAACAATGTGTTGGACTGTTACATTCCGGAGAACTGGACCTCATGGCTGGCATTTCTTGATAAGGATAACATGCAGGTCTACTTTGAGACACTGCATAAATGAGAAAAGCAAAGGAACCTGGTTTTGCTATTTAACTGCCCTCAACAAGGAAAAGAGAAGAATATCAACAACATGCAGTGAGGTTGCTACAACTAAACAGCCACACCCTCTGCACTGAAACAAGTTTATTTTCATGCTGTCTCATTAATAATGTTGTAATACTACTTTTTTCATGTAACCAAGCAACCTATAGTGCATGAATCATTGCAGTTATTATTAGCTGTACAGTTCTTCAGAAACCACTGAATATCTGAAAATTCTGAATCTGGGGAGGCAAACACAAAGCCTGCAGGCACAGTGCCACCTGAAGGCGTTTTTGATAGAATGTGTTCAGTGTGTGGGCAGACGCTTGTGTAAAAATGCAAAAGAGCCACACTGCCTCCCCCGTGTGGCAATGGGAGAACCTGAACAGTTCATCATATGCATAAACTGCAGCTTTGGATGCCGCTGCTACCCCTTCCTAACAGTGATTTGTAAGGAGATTAATCTGTTCTTGCAGCAAAGGAGATCTGATCGCCACAGACAATCTGTTCACCAGGCAACATGTTCTCTACAGTCTGGGTTTGGAAAACAAGCAACTGGCCACACACAGAGTGCTCATATGTTTTGGCTTTCAGTCAAAACAGAACAGAAGCTAAAACACTTTAAGAATTTTTTTATTATTATTATTTAACCTGGTGCAGTACTTCTATAGTCATGGCCAAAATCTTAAGTAATACCATTAAAACAAAATTGTTTTATAATTAAGGCCAAAGGATTTCTACTGAAAGTGTAATTTTTTTTTGTTCATGTTATGATGTGACAGCTAGCATGAGGAGTCATAAGGCCATCCAAAACATGATACGATCCCACCCAGGATTGCTGAAAACAATGGGTGTTAGGCATTTTACCTCATAATCCTTTGGGTGTGTTAAATACTAAACTCGCATATGGCAATTCATTATTGCTCAATAATGAGATATTACATAAGAGAGTTACTTTTACTCTGGAGGCCCAGGATTCAGATTTCAAAATATTCTGCTATCATTCTAGTGTCCCCTTTTGATCATTTATCATATTGACATTTTGGTCCTAATCATAAACACAAGTGTATATTTTGTAGCACTCCATTAAAAGTTTTATTTCAGATGAACTCATATAAACATGCATATAGTTGCCTTCTCTTGGCAGCTGCAGTTACCCAAAGGGCCAAGTTATGGAGTAACAAGTCATTAGAACATTAATGCAAGACATGTTTATGCGTAAAGCTAACTTTTCAGTCACTCCCCTAACCTCTTCAAGTTAACTCCATCAGTTATTTGCAATTGCACTGTTAAGCTTTTGCTCAAAAAGCTTTCTATAACTTCAGCAAATCAAGGTTTTTTAAAAAAAAAATACAGTTGTGGTCAGTTTTCAGTCACATTGGATTTTATATACAAAAATATATCTTAATTAACCAGTGTTTGTACATAATATGCCAGCACCTCTGACAGGCTTTTTTTTTTTTTTTTTTTTTTTTGGAGTCAGAATTCAAGCAGTTCCTATAATATACAAAAAGAATCTTCTTGCAGCAAAAAAAATATTGACTTAGAAAATATTGAAAACTCAACTTAATGAAGACAATAAAACTCATTTTGTTTAAACACAGGTATGCTATTGTAAGAGCTTTACAGCTCAATCCTAAGCTGCTGGACCCCAACAGGAGCAGCAGCACCAAAACAGATACTGCTGCAGCATGTTGGATGCTGCAACAGCTATAGGAGGCACCTCAGGAGAAGGGAAAACTAGGAATTCCGTACCTGGGAATATCCTATTCTGGGGTGAGGAAAGGGGGGGCACTCTACACATATGGGAATGCCCTCACTCCGGAAGACAGGGTCGGATCCACAGATCTTGACTCCTCCCACAAGGGAGGGCTTCCCGCTCCCAGTTCGGATAGACGAGCCGGAATCCTCCATTAACGACATCGCCCTTCGCCTTCTAACACGACGAACTGACTTTGCAAATGTAGAACCCTGGACAGGCTCCAAAAACCATGCTGGACCTAAAACTTAAACTTGCACAACAGTAACAGAGAGCCCAGACAGGCCACGAACAGTGAGAAAAGTAGCGGCAGAAGGAGGAGGAGAAGAAAACCCACAGACACCTCTCTGACTCATGCTGCCCATGTCCGATCCGTGCACCCGCCGAGCCTGAATTGTGGCGGGACGAGTGCCCCCCCCATTCCTCACCCCAGAATAGGATATTCCCAGGTAAGGAATTCCTAGTTTTCTCTGGAATGAGGAAAGGGGGGGCACTCTACACGTATGGGACATACCAGAGCAGTACTGAAGGGGCGGGTCAGGCCAGGCAGGTTCACCTAAACTCCAACCACCTTCTGGAGCACTCTTCTTCCAAAGCTCGCCTCAGCCGAGGCCAAGGAATCCACCTTGTAATGCCTTGTGAATGAGTGCACCGATGCCCATGTAGCGGCCCTACAGATATCCCCCAGGGACCCCTGTCTGTCGAAAGCAGCGGAGGCCGCTGCTCCTCGCACAGAGTGAGCTAAGATTCCTCCCAGGGAAGGTTTCCCTATGGCTTCATATGCCATAGAAATAGCTCCCCTCAGCCATCTAGCCAGAGACTGAGGAGATGCTCGCTTTCTTTTGGAAGCCCCTGCGTAAGACACGAACAAGGCTTCCGACTTTCTGAAAGGTTTTGTCCGGTCCATGTAAAATCTCAGAGCCCTACGCACATCCAGAGTATGGTATAACTTCTCTTTCTGGTGTACCGGGTTTGGGCAAAAAGTTGGTAAAACTAACTCTTGGGCCCTGTGAAAGATGGAATTGACTTTGGGGACAAAGGTGGGATCTGTCCGAAGAACTACCCGGTCCTTGTGGAAAATAAATAATTGTGGATGAATCGAGAGGGCGCCTAGCTCTGAAACCCTCCTAGCCGATGTGATGGCCACCAAGAAAACCGTTTTGAAAGACAGCTCCCTGAGCCCCACCGTGGCCATTGGTTCAAAAGGCTTACCGGTAATAGCATTGAGAACCCAGTTTAAATTCCAGCTAGGGTACCTGTGAATGGTGGGAGGGTTGAGAAGAGACACCCCCCTCAGGAACCGCCTAACGTGGGGATGGGCTGAGATGGCACCGCCCTTCCCCGCCCCCAGAATGCTATTCAAGGTCGACACCTGTCTTTTCAAGGTGTTAGTGCTCAAACCTTTCCGGAACCCGTCCTGAAGGAACTCCAGAACATGTCGGATCTTCGGCTTGGTCTCCCGAATATTTTTACTCTTGCACCAGTGGGAGAACCTTTTCCAGGTCCTCTCGTAAATCCGCTTTGTGGACACCTTGCGAGATGCCATCAAAGTCTCTAAGACCTCGCTGGAGTAGCCGTAAGCCTGGAGAGCCTTCCGCTCAACCTCCAGGCTGTTAGTTGGAACATCTGAGGCTTGGGATGAGCAAGAGGTCCCTGGAGCAGAAGATCGGGGCGCGATGGTAAACTCCAACTGGGCTGGAGGGAGAGTCGAAGCAGCTCGGGGAACCAAGGCCTGCGGGGCCAACGAGGCGCCACCAAGATGACCTCCGCCTGAAGGAGCTTGATTCTACAGAGAACCTGGGGCAGGAGTACTATCGGTGGAAAGGCATAAAGGAGCCCCTTTGGCCATTCTGTTGTCAAGGCGTCCAACCCCTCGGCCTCTGCCTCCCTGGTGTGCGAAAGGAATCTGGGCACCTGCCTGTTCTCAAGGGATGCAAAAAGGTCCATCACAGGGTGCCCGAACCTCTTGCTGATCCCCTGAAACACCTCCGGATTCAGCCTCCACTCTGTCTCCCTGAGGGTTCTCCTGCTGAGCCAGTCCGCGCAGATGTTGCTTGCACCAGCAAGGTGTTCCGCCCAAATTGAGGCCAGGTTTCGTTCTGCCCAAGAGATCAAAAGAGAAGCTTCCAGATGCAGAAGTCGAGATTGGGTACCTCCTTGACGGTTCACGTAAGCCTTCGCTGACGTGTTGTCCGTGCGGATCAGGATATGGCGTCCCCGCACCCTGTCCTGAAACGACTTCAGCGCTAAACGAACAGCTCTGAGCTCGAGGACGTTGATCCTGAGGGACAATTCCTCCTTGCTCCAGGTCCCCTGGCAGAAGTGTCCCTGAAGATGAGCCCCCCAGCCGAGGAGGCTCACGTCCGTCGTTAAAATCGTCCTTTCCGGAACTGACAGACTGACTCTCTGGGTCAGCCTGTCCTGCTCCATCCACCACAGAAGACTGTGCCTGACCTGATCCGATAGAGAGACAACTGTGGAAATCTTTCCCTCTATCAGCCTCTGAAAGGGACGGAGAAAACTCTGAAGGGGTCTCAGATGGAACCTGGACCAATCCACGATGTCCTGGCATGATACCATCATGCCTTGCAAGGAAGCTAAGGTCATGATGTCGGATCTGTTGCTCCCATGAACCGACCGGAGCATCGAACTCAAGGACGATCTCCTGTCCTCCGAGAGCGCTACTCTGAAAACTTCCGTGTCCAGGAAGAGGCCCAGATGCACCAGCTGACGAGAAGGTTCCAATGCACTCTTGGCAAAATTGATGACGAATCCTAACCTCTGCAGGCAGGCGATGGTCTCCTGGAGGTCCTGGATCGTTTTCTCCCTTGTGGCAGCTTTGACCAACAGGTTGTCCAGATACGGAAAAACGAATACGCCCCTCTGATGCAGATAGGCTACTGGGGCAACCAGTAACTTGGTGAAAACTCTGGGGGCTGCTGCGAGCCCAAAAGGCAGAGCCCGGTATTGAAAGTGCTGGGTTCCATAAGAAAAGCGGAGATAGCGGCGATGGTGGATGTTGATTGGAACATGGAGGTAAGCCTCCGAAAGGTCGATAGAAGCCAAAAATCGCCCTTCTCTAAGATGGCCACAATGGCTCTCCAGGTCTCCATCCGGAATTTCTTCCTTCTGAGAAACCTGTTGAGCCATTTGAGGTCCAAAATCGCTCGCATATCTCCGTTTTTCTTCGGCACCAGAAACAGCGTTGAATAAACTCCCCGTCTCCTTTCCTGAGCAGGAACTGGCTCGATGGCCTGGATCTCGAGGAGATGCTGTATCGCTGAAAGCTTCGCCAGATGCTTGGAGCTGTTTCTGGAATACGGCACCTTCCAATAACGTCTGCGGGGCTTGCAGATGAATTCTAGGGAGTACCCCGACCTGACTGTGTCCAAGACCCACTTGTCTGTGGTGACTTCCTGCCAGCAGTCTGCAAACTGTAACAGGCATGCTCCTATATTTACAGAGGATCCTTCTTGCCTGGCATCATGCTCTGGGATCCTTGGAAGACTTAGCTTTAAACCCCGAGGAGCCGGAAGGACGGTGTTTGGCGGGGAAACGGGGCTTGTTCCACCTGGGGGCAAACCTAGATCGCTCTCTAGCCCTTCCTTCCTGACAAAAGGGTCGAAAAGAATGCGGCTTGTGCTTGGCTGTGTCCTTTTTCCCCGAAGGTAGCACCTTCCGTTTGTCCTTGTCCTCCACCAGCAGTGAGTCTAGGGCTTGCCCGAATAGCTTGGCTCCTTGGAAGGGCACCGCTGCCAGCCTGGACTGGGATCCCGCATCCACTTCCCAGTTCCTGAGCCAGATGTTACGCCGCGCTGCCACACTAGTGGCCATGGCCCTAGCCGAGAACTGAAGCGTGTCAAGGGAGGCATCCGCCGAAAAAGCAGAAGCCAGAGCAATCTTCCTCAGGGTACTTTTAGTAGCAGTAGATAGCGTCGGGTCCGACTTAGCCAGGTCCTCCGTCCACTGAAACGCCGCCCTGGCCATGATGGAGTTAGCCGTCGCCGCTCTGAATGCATGAGAGGAAGCCAAAAAATCTCTTCTCAACGCCACTTCCACATGCTTGTCCACTGGGTCCTTGGGCCCCCCATCCCCCTCTGACGGGATGACCGCCGATGATGACAAAGCTGTGATGGGCGGATCCACCACTGGCACCTGCAAGGTGGACAATGCCTGTTCTGGCAGGGAATAAAATTTGCTGACCAATCTCTTGTTGTGCCTAGTGATGGTAGGCGACTTCCACTCATCTTCCAACACTCTTTGAAAAGGGGCCGGAAATGGAACAGTAGAAGGCTTACTAGGACCCTGGGGAAATAAACTGTGGGAGGTAGAAGGCTTTGGATCCTCTTCGCCGCTCGCCAGGTTAACCGCTCTAGAGGCCTTGGATAGCATTCTGGCGAAATATTCAGCAGGGAAAAGGTGATTCCTAGGCTGAGCCTCATCCCCATCCTCCCCCTCCCCTGACAGGTCACCCTCTTCACGGTCTGAGCTAAAATAATCGGAAGAAGTAGAGGAATAGGAAGCACTGGAGGAATAATCCTCCCTCCTTCACCTCCTCTTGCTCGCCCGCTTGGACCTGCGGTCCTTATGGGCCCTTTGCCTACGCCTGGAAACGACTCTGTCTTCCCCAGAAGAGGCGGGAGTAGCTGAAAGGTCATCATGGCTGGAGGATCTACTACGCTTCCTGCGTTTGCTGGAACCCACCCTGCCCTGCTTGGTTCGGGCCTTGGTACCCAGCCGCAGACCCTGCTCCTTGATGACCTTCCTCATGGCAACCCGAACCATTTGCGCAATTGAGGCCTGGGTAACCGACTGAGGGTCAGGGGCAACCACCTCTGGTGCTGGGATCTCTTCCCTCCCTGTCTCCTGAGGTAACTCTGCCCCCCCCCTTAGCTTGAACGTCCGCCATTTTAGGCCCGATTAGAAGCCAAAAAGGCGGGAAAATACTGAGGCGAAAAAACGGGGAAACGGAGACCCGAAAGGCGACGATCTCACCTCCCGATGTCCCAGCCAAGCGCCTCTGATCGTCCGAAAACCCCTCTGTGGGCAACGATGTCCCGGGCCTCAACCACATGGAACGGACGATCGCGGAGTGTGTGCGGCGGTGGCAGAGCAAGCAGCCGCTCCTCCGCGCTGCTCCCGGTATGCCCGCCTTCCTCTCGCGCCGAGCGGGAACTCGCAGCGCCCGCGGCGGCAAGCCCTAAGGGGCTGCTCCTCCAAGGTGCTCAGAGGCCTACAAGCCTCGCGCTGCAGCTGAGAAGCCCAACGAGCCTCCGCTCCTCCCCGCAGCGCCTCCTCCCAGACCTGGTGCACGGCGAGGAAAAAGCACGCGGGCCTGCTAAAAACCTCGCCGCGATGTCCCCAAAGCGACAAGGCGTGGACCTCCTCCAACTCCAAAGCAGGGTAAGCGGGAGGGAGGAAAGTCAGGAGGGAAAGAAAGGGATGGAAGAAAAAGGAAGGAAAAGAATGAAGAATGAATGTATATAGCAGAACCTTCTTTGCGAGTGGGGACGCGAGCGGCGAGTGCTGTCCTGCGACGAAGTGCCTCGTCCGAGACCAAGTGCCAGGTAACAAGCGAGTTACGCATCTGTGCGAGGAGGGGGATCCTTGGAAAAATAAGGTAAGTGTTCTCACCTGTAAAACTACTCTAAGTTTAGGTTTAAGGCTGAGTTCAGTTTAAGGAAAGGGTTAAATTTAAGTCTGTGTAAAATTCAGCTTAAAGGAGCTGATTCTGTAGAGAATTACAGCTACTCTAAGTAAGACCAGAGTCTACTTGTGAGTAAGAACCCAAATTAAACATAGGGAAGGGTAGAAACTGAAACCGAGTAGAAACTGAATCTGAAGAGTAGAAACTGAAATAAGACAGAGGTGAAATCTCAACCTCACAGTCTCAGCACAGGAAAGGTAGCAGTCTTAGTGTTTGGAACACTTTGGTGTTTATCTTAGTGTTTAAACTAAACTAAGCTAAATTAAACCACTTAACTAATTTTAAACTACTTACACTAAATTAAACTAAAGTTGTAGTGTTTTAAACTATTTGGGGTCTAAAATACAGTGTGCCACAAAGCTCAGGCATATACTAAGACATTTAGTAATTCTAAGTAGGGTGGGAACCAAGCTAGCCAGGGAGTGACCCTTTCAGAGGGAAATTGAGCTACCTTAGGAGTGCAATTGTGTTATCTGGTTGCCTAGACAGCAATCACCCTCTATTGTCCAGGTGAGGCTAGCTGCTTTTCAGGCAGGCAGAGGAGGAGGGGCTTCTAGCAAAGGAAGGAAGGCAGGCAGACTTCCTGTATATAGCAGAACCTTCTTTGCGAGTGGGGACGCGAGCAGCGAGTGCTGTCCTGCGACGAAGTGCCTCGTCCGAGACCAAGTGCCAGGTAACAAGCGAGTTACGCATCTGTGCGAGTGAAGCAGCAGGGCGAGGAAGCCAGGGCCCCAGACTCTGCCCTCTCTCTGAGAAGCAGGGCAGCTCATCCCTAAATAAACAGAGAGATGGAGCCAGGTAGCCAGCAGTTGGGCGGGGGCTATCCAGTGTTTTGCACAGAGTGCCACATGTATGACTATATGCCTCTGGGGCATAAGTCCTGGGTGTGTCCTCGGTGCAAGGAGCTCCAGGGACTCAGGGAACGCATCTGCTTCCTAGAGGCCTTGGTTGCGGACCTGGAGAAGCAGAGGCAGGCAGTGAGGGTCCATGGTGAGACATCCGGGGACTTGCAGGGTTCGTCCCACCCTCAGAAGGGCAGCTCCTCAGCTGCTGGGGAAAGGAGTCTCAGGGCTGGAGGACGTCAGCTTGGAACAGAGGGAATCAATCCCCCAGTGGGGGCCCCTTCTTCTAGTGACGAGCCCACATCCAGTCGCACTAAGGATGCTCCTCGGCGGGAGGGGGGTTGCGGTCTCCTTGTTGTGGGCGATTCTATAGTTAGGAATATAGAGAGGGGGGTCTGCGACGGATGTGTGGACCGCACGGTGACTTGCCTGCCTGGTGCGAAGGTTGCGGACATTACGTCTCATCTAGATAGGCTGGTTAGGAGTGCTGGGGAGGAGGTAGCGGTCGTGGTGCATGTTGGCACCAACGATGTGGGGAAATGTAGCCGGGAGGTCCTGGAAGCCAAATTTAGGTTGCTAGGCAGGACGCTGAAGGCCAGGACCCCCAAGGTAGCGTTCTCAGAAGTGCTACCCGTTCCACGTGCAGGGCCAGCTAGGCAGGCGGAGATCAGGGGTCTCAATGCGTGGATGAGACGGTGGTGTCGGGACAAAGGGTTTAGATTTGTTAGGCACTGGGGGACATTCTGGGACAAGCCAGGCCTGTACAAGAGGGACGGGCTTCACTTGAACCAAAATGGAACCAGGCTGCTGGCGCTTAATATTAAAAAGGTGGCAGAGCAGCTTTTAAACTGATCCCTGGGGGAAAGCCGACAGGAGCCGAGCGGCGTCCGGTTCGGAACTCCTCATCCCTAAGGGAAGAGGAGGGTGGAGGAATACCAAAGAGTAATGGAGGAATAGGAAATAGAACTTCTAAGCTGAGTGTAAGTGACAGTTTGTCCAGTAAAAAGAGAGGAGGGGAAAAAGGATAAAAAAACAGTCCCTCCTTAGAGAACCCCATATATAGGTGTTATTATGTGAATGCTCGAAGTCTCCGAGCAAAGATGGGGGAACTGGAATGTTTGGTGGCTAGGGAAAACATTGATATAGTAGGCATAACGGAAACCTGGTGGAGTGCACAGAACCAGTGGGATACTGCCATCCCAGGCTATAAACTCTATAGGAGGGACAGGGAAAGGCGTGTTGGCGGAGGGGTGGCCATCTATATCAAAGAAGGGATTGAATCCAGCAGAGTAGAAACTGAAGGTGGGCCAGACTCCACCATGGAGTCACTGTGGGTTAAACTGCCGGGCCGTAAGAGCAATGTAATAGTGGGGGTGTGCTATCGTCCTCCCGATCAAAAACTTGAAGGTGACCTTGAAATGAGGAAACAAATCAAAGCAGTGACCAAGAGAGGCAGGATTGTAATCATGGGGGACTTCAATTATCCTCATATTGACTGGGTCAACTGCTGCTCTGGTCAAGAAAGAGAGACCGGATTCCTTGACGAGCTGAATGACTGTGCCTTAGAGCAACTAGTCATGGAGCCGACCAGAGGACAGGCGACTCTGGATTTAATATTGTGTGGTACTCGGGACCTAGTTAGGGATGTAAGTGTTACTGAGCCATTGGGGAACAGTGACCATGCTGCGATTGGTTTTGCCATGCATGTCCAGGATAGAGTGCAGAGCAAATCTGACACAAGAACCCTTGACTTTCGAAGGGCAGATTTCCCTCATATGAGGAGACTAGTTAGACAGAAATTGAAAGGGAAGGTAAAAAGAGTCCAATCCCTCCAGGCTGCATGGAGGCTGTTTAAAAAAACAGTAGAAGAGGCCCAGAGGAAGTGTATACCGCAAAGAAAGAAGGGTTCGACAAGGTCCAGGAGGGCGCCTGCATGGCTGACAAACAAAGTTAGAGAAGCTGTAAAGAGCAAAGAAGCTTCTTTCCGTAAATGGAAGTCTTGCCCCAGTGAGGAGAATAAAAAGGAACATAAACTCTGGCAAAAGACAAGTAAGAAGGTGATACGGGAGGCCAAGAAAGCGTTTGAGGAACGCATGGCTAGCAACATAAAAGGGAATAATAAAAGCTTCTTCAAATATGTTAGAAGCAGAAAACCTGCCAGAGAGGCGGTTGGCCCGCTGGATGGTGAGGGAGGGAAAGATGAGATAAAAGGGGACTTGGAGATTGCAGAGAAATTGAATGAATTCTTTGCATCTGTCTTCACAGCAGAAGAACTTGGGCAGATACCACAGCCCGAACAGCCCTTCCTAATGAAGGAATTAAATCAGATACTGGTTAATAAAGAAGATGTTTTAGATCAAATTGATAAACTACATTTAAATAAGTCACCAGGCCCAGATGGTATACACCCAAGAGTAATTAAGGAACTAAAGAATGAAGTTGCTGACCTCTTAACTAGAGTATGCAACTTGTCCCTTCAAACGGCCACGGTGCCAGAGGATTGGAGGATAGCCAATGTCACGCCAATCTTTAAAAAAGGGAGAAGGGGGGACCCTGGAAACTACAGGCCGGTCAGCCTAACGTCTGTTCTGGGTAAGATGGTGGAAAGCCTCATCAAAGATAAAATCCTAAAACACGTAGAGGAACAAGTACTGCTAAAGGAAAGTCAGCATGGCTTCTGTAAGGGTAGGTCTTGCCTCACAAACCTTTTGGAATTCTTTGAAAAGGTCAACAGGCACGTGGATGTGGGTGAACCTGTGGATATCATATACCTAGATTTTCAGAAGGCATTTGACAAGGTCCCCCACCAAAGACTGCTGAAGAAACTTCACAGTCAGGGAATAAGAGGGCAGGTCCTCTTATGGATCCAGAATTGGTTGAGGGCCAGGAAACAGAGAGTGGGGGTCAATGGGCAATTTTCACAATGGAGAGAGGTGAAAAGTGGAGTGCCCCAGGGATCTGTCTTGGGGCCCGTGCTTTTCAACTTATTCATAAATGACCTGGAGACAGGGATAAGCAGCGAGGTGGCTAAGTTTGCAGATGACACAAAACTTTTCCGGGTGGTAAAAACCAGAAAGGATTGTGAAGAGCTCCAGAATGATCTCTCCAAGTTGGAGGAATGGGCAGCCAAATGGCAGATGCGTTTTAACGTAGACAAATGTAAAGTGATGCACGTTGGGGCCAAAAACCAAAACTTTACCTATAGGCTAATGGGTTCTGAGCTGTCTGTGACAGCTCAGGAGAGAGATCTTGGGGTGCTGGTGGACAATTCAATGAAGGTATCGACCCAGTGTGCGGCAGCAATTAAGAAGGCCAATTCCATGCTTGGGGTCATTAAAAAAGGGGTTGAGAATAAAACAGCCAATATTATCATGCCATTGTACAAATCGATGGTAAGGCCACACCTGGAATATTGTGTCCAGTTCTGGTCGCCGCATCTTAAAAAGGACATAGCGGAGTTGGAAAAGGTGCAGAAGAGAGCGACAAAAATGATTACGGGGCTGGGGCACCTCCCTTATGAAGAAAGACTGCAGCGTTTGGGGCTCTTCAGTCTAGAAAAAAGGCGCCTGAGGGGGGACATGATTGAGACATACAAAATTATGCACGGAAGGGATAGAGTCGATAGAGGGATGTTCTTTTCCCTCTCTCAAAACACCAGAACCAGGGGGCATCCGCTAAAACTGAGGGTTGGGAGAGTTAAAACAGATAAAAGGAAGTACTTTTTTACCCAGCGGGTAGTTAATCTGTGGAACTCCTTGCCACAGGAGGTGGTGATGGCATCTGGTCTTGATGCCTTCAAGAGGGGATTGGACAGATATCTGGAGGAAAGGTCCATCGTGGGCTATAGGCAATGATGGATTGTGCAACCTCCTTACAAAGGTGATGGGCTACTGGTACCGGGTGCAAGGGAGTGGCAACAGGATGCAAGCATCTTGTAGTCTCATGCCTTCCTGGGGCACCTGGTGGGCCGCTGTGAGATACAGGAAGCTGGACTAGATGGGCCTTTGGCCTGATCCAGCAGGGCTCTTCTTATGTTCTTAATGAAGAAATCTGTGTTGAACTCACTAGAGCTCAAAAATCACGACCTTGCCCTACGGAAGACAGGGCCGGAACTGGGAGCGGGAAGCCCTCCCTTGTGGGAGGAGTCAAGATCTGTGGATCCGACCCTGTCTTCCGGAGTGAGGGCATTCCCATACGTGTAGAGTGCCCCCCCTTTCCTCATTCCAGAGAGCGTTCATCCCCTTCCCAGTATAAGAGCTCTGGCCTGGCAAAGAGCTTCCTCACATTTGTGCTGGCTATTAAGTCTCACAGACTGGAGAACCTCCATGTCAGGCCACATGGCCCAACACAAAGGATAGGATATGGCAGTGAATGCCACCACCTCTCCCACTCCTGCTCCTCCCCTCCCACGCTCCCCCACCCCAAAAGAGCTCAACGCCAGCTTTCCTTCTCAGTGGGGTTACTCAGATCAGGGCAAGCTAAATCGTGTCACTGAACTGAGTAAACCCATGTAGAATTTTCAGGCCCGGGAAGGGTTAGGATATGACAGGGGACTTCTTTGTCATCCCTGACCCCTCCTGGGCCCTTCTTGTACTCACCCTGTCCTGAAACACTCCCTCTGTCTAGTTCGCCTTCCACCATCTGGCACAGCACTTATCTGTCACTTACTCCGCAGTGCTTTATATAATAGTAGTGCGCTTTTATGACACCAGTGCCAGCATACAATTGTAAGCGTATGTTTTACAATTTACCGGTTTGTGCTTCTTAATCACTATAGCCACATCAGTGAAAATAGGGCTGGCAGCACACACTGGCTTGTCAAGCACATGCCTGGGATCACCTGGCTGATAAGCCTTGCCCCATTTGTCTGCTGTTGCAGTTGCTCCGACCATCACCTGGGAAGTATCCCATAACTTATCAGGGAACAGTAGTTGCAATGGTCCATCCTCCTTCATGGCACTGGTCAAAATAAACAGGGCCAGCCTTAGGGTGATTCAGCCAAATCTGGCTCTGGAGGGGCCCTGTGCCACCACTGTCCTGGTATGGAGTTGTGTGGGCTCTCTCGCCAGTTCCTGGGTCCATACAGCCTGAAATGGGCATCCAGGAAGCCATTGGCATAGATGTCACCACGTCACTGCCAGCTATTTCCAAGTGCCGCGTGCTTCACTGCAGTTGCCACAGCTGCTTGTCCCCCCTATGGCTGAGTGGGGGGGCTTGCGAAGGGACCCACTGCTCCTGGGGCCAACCCTGATAATAAAACTAGTAGCTGCATGCTCCTGATAATGGCACTGGAGGCTATTACATCTGGAAATGTTAACTTTTAAAAGGCCAGCACAATTAGAGAAGTTGGACAACTGCAAAGGCTGCTTCCTTGCCACAGGACATGATGCGGAAAGGGAAAGAGCAGCCACCATTGCTGCAAGGAGGGAAAGTTCTCCTTCTGGCTTCTGTTGTGGCAGGTGAAGGGGAAATAGCCGGTGTGCATATGTACAGGGCTTGTGTACCCAACAGGGCTTGTGTATCAGAACCACGAAGCTGGTGCTGACATTGAGTCACGCTCTCACACATTTATTTTATGCAAAGGTATTTGTGCATTTGCCATACATTCCTAGTGTACCATTCATTGTTCATAACCATAGTCAATTAGAATGCATATAACAACTATATAGGTATTTTATAGAATACCGTAACTACACTAGTCCTAGTCCAAAATACTGTTTTTTTTGGCGGGGGGAGACAATTCCCTCGTTTCATCTACTCTTTAAATGACCAATGACAGTCTGGATGCATTTAAATCCAAGAAAGCTGAGCAATTAAAAACCAGAAGTGTAGCTGAAGCAAGGGGGGCAGCAGAGCTCTAGGACCTCTCCTATGGCAAGTGCAGTAACTATCAGCAGGTGCTGCCTTTGACACTTCGGACTTCAGAAGTGAAGCAACTGGGTCAGCAGGAGCTAAACTGCAAAATCTGCCCAGAGCAGTGATGTCATGCACCCACTACGCACCACTACGCGAGTACCGGTTGAATATCCCTTATCCATGCTTTGGACGGGAAGGTATCTGGATTTCAGATTTGTCTGGATGTCAGAATAGCTGAACAAAATATAACAAGAAATGCTTCCTCTTGCTCTTTTCCCTGTTACCCATATGGGTGCCTGCCGGCCTCTTTTGACATTTTTCAGCAAAGTCTGTACAAGTACATACTACAGAGCAGAGAGTAGAACTTACAGCTTATACCTGCACTGCACGTGGGAATGAGCACAAGACCTTCTAGTGGGCGCATTACAGAAAGTTTTTAAACAGTTTCTTTCATACTGCTGCAACCCACTCCAAGAGGTTGGGATGAAGCCACATCTTCAAACGTGGAGTTTCAAAGCAGAAATAAGTGGGGAAGAAAACACTGCCGTGAAGAAATGTAAAGCGTATTGTTTTATCCTTAGTGGCACTGGCACGTAGCTATTGAGGGATATCTTGACAGCTCCAGCACTTCAAAATTGACCGCTACACTGCGGATTGTCGCCTTCTCCTTCAGTGGAGTGGCACCAAGAACAGACAACCTCAGGGAAAGTGTCTGTTGGCCGCAGCCTGTCGGGTATGGCCATAGAGTTATTATACAGGGTATGGCCGGAGCCACGAGGGGGCAGCACCAACCCCCGGCCCTCCCTTAACAATGAATAGGGAAGAATTGAAGCTAGGGGGCGGGCTTAGCGGCCATGTTGATAAGTGCAAAACATTGCTCATTCCAAGCATTTCAGATTGCTTTGCGTGTGATGTTTAGGACTGAATCGTTTACTCCTGAAGTAAAAACTCACGAAAATAACAACGTGTGATCGTGGAGAAACATTATTGGTAACCGTATTATGAGTTAATATACAATTCCAAGGTTTAATTCCGCGTAATTATATTACTGAACATACCCGACGAAATGCTGTCTATTTAAACTCAGATTGCACTGTTTTGACAGACTTATTTTTTGAAATTACACAAGCAGAAATAAAACGGCCATGCCCCATTAAAAAAAAGTCTGTTAATGTTCAGAATTTCGAAAATATTACCGGTCGTTTTATTGAGCCGATGTAATGTGAATACATCTTTCCGCGGAAATTAAATCCCATTTTTCGTTCAGCGATTCGCACACCCGTATGCAGAACACGCAGGCATGCTTAAAGACGTTGAAATTAACTTTTACACGCGCGCCGTGCGAGCGAGACAGCCCCTCCGGCGGCAATCCTCGTCGTTCGCGGCGCTGATCTGAGTCAGCCATATTGTTCAGTCCAGGCTTCAAGACTGTGACGTCATGGCTTCTCCAGTCATTCAACATTCTTGAGCAGCACCGATGCCGTCTCAGTGCGGTTAGAGCTATTTTTCCTCCAAGGTTAGAGCAGAGGCATAAAAAATCCAGAGCGACGCATATCCGTCACGGCTGAATTTCCGGCTTTTCATTGGATGGTACTTTCCACTTTTAAACCTCGAGTCCAGGCTTTTAAGGCAGATATAACTGAGCAGCAGTAAATAAGCTCTTTAGCCCGCACTAAAAGGTAGCAGCAAAGCTCTTTCCAACGCCGGTGTGTGATTTTGTGTAGAAAGCAGGCTGGTGTTTTCGTTTTTACACATTTCAGAAACGCCACGGAAATTCCAGCACTCACATAGTCCAGAGATACGCTTACTTGGACGTGGGTCCCAAATGGGATCAGGGAGTAGAAAGATGGAATTGTGGTGTCCGTCCTCTTAAATTGCCCCCCCCACGCCTTCAAGTCCGAATCGATGCATGCAAACGCATGCAGACTCTTGCGCTCCACTGTCTTCCTGTTCCATGCAAGTGCATTGCACTTTCGTTTTAAAACTAACATTAAAACAAACCTAAAAAACTTCAAATGCACAATTAGACGGAACGTGAAGGTTTTCCTGTTGCATTTCCCATCCCCTTGCGGGCTGCTGTAGAGTAAGGATTCTTGCAGCTTCTCTACGAGCAACTTCCCTTGCTGGCATGCAAGCTCCCCCTCCCCCCGGAAACGAGAACTTTCTGTCACTCTTGTTGTTGTTGTTCAGTCGCTAACTCGTGTCCGACTCTTCGCGACCCCATGGACCACAGCACGTCAGGCCTCCCTGTCCTTCACTAGCTTCCGGAGTTCGCCCAATTTCATGTTCTGTCACTCTAGCCACGGTATATCTCTAAGGCCTCAGCAGTCACTCCGCGAAGGTTGTCCGCCGGCCTGAAGTAGAAGGGCGTGGAAGCCGAAGCCTGAAGGAGAGTCGCGGGCCTTCCTTCGTGGTTGCGGTCACTTACACGGGAGAAGGAACCATCGGGCGTAAACGGCGTCTTCCCACCCCGCAACTTATGCGCAAGATGCTGGCCGCCCTTTCTCGCATGCTGCAGGGCCCTGTTGCCCAGAAACCGGTGAGGGGAAGAGGGTCACGAGGGAACCAGCATCCCCCCCCCCACAAGGCCTCCCGTTGGAACCGAACCGCGCGCTTCTCCCTCCACCACGTGACAGGAGTAACGGTTCCCTTGCGGCAGGTGTGGGGTGACCGTTACTCCCCTCCCGCGAGCGTCCCCGTCGGAAGAGAGCAGGAGGAGGCTCCTGGCCGGCTGCTGTTCACACAGCCGCCGCCGCCACCGCCACCACCAGCCTGACAGCTTCAGACAGACACGGAGGGGGCGGGGGGAGAGAGAGAGCAGCCACACATAATGATAATGAAGAAGAAAAGCTCGTTGCTGTTTCTTTTCCTCTAAGGGCACTTTAAGCCCTTGCCCCATCCTTTCCATTCCCGTTATTATTTTTTGAAACTAACCCTTATGGGGTGGGGGTGGGGTGCTCCCACACCACCAAGGGAAAATCTGCTCCAGGGAACAAACGCTGATCGGGCCTGGCCCCGGTGGGCCTGCGTGAGTGGCTTCAAGACTGGGCTACTATAACTCGCTGTACGTGAGGCTACCCTTGAGGACGGTTAGGAAGCTGGAATTAGTGCAGAATGCAGTGGCCCGGGTGGTTACACGACTAAACGGTGTGACTCTACTGGACCACTGCTTCAGTGGCTGCCTATTGTTTCTGCTCCCAATTCAAGGTGCTGGTATTGACCTTTAAGGTGCTGCACGGTTTGGGTCCAGGCTTTCTCCCATACATTGCAGCCTGCACTCTTAGATCATCTGAAGGGGCTCTCCTTCAAGTGCTGCCTTTGTTTCAAGCTGGGGACGGGGGATGAGCCTTCTCTGTGCTGGCACCATAAATATGGAATACACTTCCAGAGGAATTACGAACTATTATACCCCCTTCCTCATGGTTTTTCAGAGAGGGCTCAAACACACCTGTTTCATCTGGTATTTGGATGATGAGTGGATGTTTGCCCCCTGTGCTTTTGAAATAGTGTTGTAGCTTGACTGCTGGTTTTCCCTTCCCTTACATGTTGTGTGTGTGTGTGTGTAAGATTAAAATCAATGTTTTAAAGCTTTGTTCTTTATTTTTCTTTTTTAACTGGTCATTACATTGTATTTTTATTATGAAGCTCTGTAAGCTGCCTTGGGTATTTGCTTCAGTATGGGAAATGTGGGATATAAATTATTCAAATAAATAATAACGTAGGCTTAATTGGCCACCCTGAGGCCCCTTGTACATGGACTGCCTTGCCACTGTCATCCAAGCAGTGGGTTTCTTCAGTCCCTGCTACTGTTGCACCTAACTCTTATCCCTGGCCTGCATCCAAGCATCCCTCAGTGATTTCTAAACCTTGCCATGTGCACATACTCTACAGCTGATGGGAAGAAATATCTCTGCAGGTATCTGGATCTGCTCAGCTTTCTTCGGAGTTAGTGGCACAGTGACTGAAAACTAGTCATGTTGCAAGGTGTGATAAGAGCAGGGCCTGTTTTTTTTTCTTGCTCAACTGCTTGTGCCTGTTTATATTAATGATGACGTTGGATTCTGTGCTGTCTGAAACTTCTATTCTGCCAACCATGCATTCATCGTATGCTATGCTAGAAATTGGCAGAAGGACAAATTCTTGAATAGACCCATGCAGCTCAAGTGAACATGAAGACAATGGGGATGCATGGTGCCTTTGTCCATAAAATGCAATTCAACAATGGAGGGGAAAGGCATGGCCTCTGGAATAAATCTAATGCTCTTTGGTTTTATGTTCATGTGAATGCAGCCCCAAGTTAAAAAAAAACTTGACGTGGCCATGGATAAGAGCTGTTCTCAGGTTGTGAAGAATAGAATAGAGCAAGACTAGAAAGAAACTTAATTTAATTGGAGCTTTTTATATCTGAGAGTATATGAGCATTTGTGATAAAATTCACGTTACTTGTTGTACATGCTGCTGCTTTTTCCATTTTTGTAATATTAGTGACATTTGGAAACTCTTGAGCCAGAGGCTCGTTAGGTAAAGAAGTCTTCTCCAACATTTGCCTGATGATACTTGCTGTCTGTGTCTTTCAGTTGGGTTGATGGGATCGGAAATTATTTAATCAATTCAGTACCAACAGCAGAAGAAGCAAACTTCATAATTGTGGCTGATTTTAGTGGGAAATTAATCTTGAGTTTTGCATAATAGCCTTTAATTTTTGTTGAACAACATTAAAAGGAACAGAGTTTAATGTGCAAAGATACACACAAAGGAGCATTTGGAGTGGGGAAAGTCTGGGGAGCAATATAATCAGAAAAACTTGAAGTGGTGCAGCATTTACTACAGTATCTGGTTAGGGTGCAGAGCATGAATGAATGTCAGAGCATGGATGAATAGCCATATTTAGCTTCAAATTAAATAAATAGCTATAACATGCAAATGCATGTGAAACTTAAAGAAACGAAAGAAAAATAAACAAGAATGTCATGGAAGTTTGGATGAAAGAGGAGAGCACATGGACAAAATTTGAAATGTTATAATTTAAAATGGTTGCAAAAACAAAGCAAATAAAGTCAAGTGGATGAAAATTCAAGCAATTGCTATCTTTGGTTTTTTAAGCATTCTACTCTAAGGCCTCTCTACATCTTCCTTTTTCTCTTTATTTTAAAAGGTTACCCGTGTTGTCCTTGCTTCTCGCAATTATGCAGATTTTGCAAATGAAGCTACATTTGACATTAAGGTAGGAACCTTGATTTCTTTATTTCAGAGAATATTGGTTATAAGCATTATAGTGCAACTTTAGTTCTCATTTTTCTCTCCCAGAGGGGATCCAAAGTTTTTCCCCCCCCAAGTGTTATCTGCATCTACTAAGTAGTAATGCTTAAATAGCCATCTTTGTACCAAAAAAATGGAAGTGACTACTAGTCCTTTTTTCATTTTCCAGAAACATGATCTCCATCGCTTGGAAGAAGGCCCACCCACCACAGCTGTGATGACTCGAGAGCAGGGCCTTCAGTACTATAAGACTATGCAGATTATTCGGCGCATGGAATTGAAAGCAGATCAGTTGTACAAACAGAAGATTATTCGAGGCTTCTGTCATTTATATGATGGGCAGGTAGGTGACCAAGCTGAAAAATGGTTGTACTTAAGATTTTTACGTTTTTTGTGTTCTGCTTAAGATTCTTACAAGAAGAATGCTGCTGAATACATACAGAGAGATAAAGCACTTACAAAGAGAAAGGATGAAAGGTTTAGTATCTTCAACGTGCCAACTGTATTTGTAGTTCTATACATGCCACTGTATTGTATAGCCACATGTAATATTTGTAGGGTTTCTGCCAAACGTTACTATAGCTGTGCCAGCAATCATAGCCATACAAAGTTTTATCTGCTCCTGCAAAGAAAAATCCACTGGATCACTCTGTCATCTGGTACAGTTTCTCTCCAGGATTTTCCTGTTCTTTTTCTATGTTTCCCTACACTTCCAGTTATTGACGATTCTCCCCCTCTTCCACCATATCGTAGTAGTAAAGAGTAGGTAAGGTCTGTTCACTGCAAATTTGAAAGTAGACATCATTAAGTGGTTTAAAAAAGATTTAAACACTAAACAGTTACATGTACCAAATAAACTTTAGGTATAATCTCTAAGGAAAAGCCATTATACAGCAGCGCACAAAAGAATATCCGCATCTGTGAGGTCCCAGTTTCTCTAGCTGCTCCTTAGTTAACGTACCTAACTTGTTTTATACATGTTTACTATTTGTGTAGTTCAACCAATAAGGCAATGAACTTAGTGTCTCATTGCTGGCTCTTAACTTAGGCATCACCTGATGTAATATAACTCTGTGCAGTGATTGTCGTCTTACCACTTTTTTTCTGCTTCAGTTTCTGAATTATTGTTTTTCAGAGTTTGTGTAATGGTTTTTATTTTTTTTTCCTGATGGACTCTTCTTGTGTACTATTTTCAAACCCATTTACTACAGGAAGCCTGCTGTGTTGGACTAGAGGCTGCCATTAATCGAACAGATCACTTGATCACTGCCTATCGGGCTCATGCCTTTGCGTACACTCGTGGTGTTTCAGTTCGAGAAATCCTTGCAGAGCTCACAGGTAAACTTTGTGTTCACTAAAATGATGTGTAAACATGAAAGGAAATAATTCTATTTTAAACTAAAACACTTGTGCTAGTGTGTCTGGCTGTGATGCTAGCATATAAACATTTTCTATGCAGCTGCACTTGGTGTACCTGTTAGCATGTCCCATTTGCAGCCAGCCTGCTGACAAGCCCCAGGGTCCAGGGAAGAGCCAGCAGAGAGAGTCACTACCTTCCTCCAGTTACTAAATGCCATGGCTAATTGGTAGGTGCTCTTCCCTCTCATCCAGCCACAATGGCAGAAGGCAGGACCTGGGAATCAAAATGGAGTATCCCTGTTTCCACCTCTGTATTAAAGTGGGCAGCTGAGAACAGGGATGGGAGGTTAGAGCAGCTGCATGATGGTTGGGGTGAAGATCAAGATCTGTTGCTGCCAAGACAGAATGGGAGGAAACCCAGCAGGGTATGGGACTTGAGCAAAAAAGAGGAGGGGGTGGTTCACCCCTGAACTCATGCTGTGAGAGCTTGAGGCAGGGGATCCCAGCTTAATAACAGAACATGTTTTGCCAATGTTTGAAGAAAATTTTTATTTTTACTTGGTTTTGGTGCCTTATTTGGGAAAATCCATCCAGTTAGCTATCAAAGGAAAACCTTATTCTATTCACTTTTACTTCAGTGAGCACCAGATCACATGTAGAATCCAATTTTTAATATTAAAATAATTTAATATTTTTAGGTCGGAAAGGAGGATGTGCAAAAGGCAAAGGAGGTTCAATGCATATGTATGGGAAGAACTTCTATGGTGGCAATGGTATTGTTGGTGCTCAGGTAAGATATAAAGTATTTGTGGGGTGGGAGATACGTTTTCCTTGTAATCAGTACAAAGTGGAACATGATGCTCAGGTTTTGCTCAAAACCTGCTCAGGTTATGTCCTTGGTGTCTTAATATTTCTGCCATTTAGCCCTAACTTTAATTATTTGTGGCTGAATATAAACATTTTCATAAAGAAATAAAATAAGATTTAGATCAAATTTTTGACTCCATAGTGCATATAGTCTGCATAATCAGCAAGGTGCTGTATTTGTTAACTACAGTAACTAATTGTTACTACTACTAACTACGCAAAACTTGTTTAAAAAATAGTCTCGTTTGACTAGCTCTGCATATTGAAATTGTAGGTTCCTTTGGGAGCTGGTATTGCTTTGGCATGCAAGTACTTTGGCAAAGATGAGATCTGTGTGACATTGTATGGTGATGGTGCTGCCAATCAGGTAGGCTTCAAAGTTTATTCTGTGCAATTAAATATTATGCTTATTTAGAGCCATGTTACATGTGAGGTAGCTGATTTGTATGGGAGCCAGTCCTCTGTCTCATTTCCCACATTACTCTGGTAGCATTTGGATACAAGAATCTTGTATAGGTGGAACCAGTAATATCACTGTGACCCACTGTATTCAGGAAGAAGGATGATACCTGTGTGACAGAACCATGTAGCTGGTTGCATCCAAGCAACTGTAGGGAAGCAGGGGCTTGCCATAACTGTAATGTTTGAATTGGTCATCTATTTCTAAGCATGCAATATAGGAATGTGTTACCACTTAAAAAAATGTACAAGGCTACAGCATGGTTCTAGCGTGCTTTGTCATGATCATGAAATAGGATTATACAGGTAGTATCGGGTATATTATTCAGGCTCAGACTCGTGTTTTCATTGTGCTCATTGGCAACATCATTAGTCTATTGACTGAGAGACTGGCACTCCTTCTTGGTCTTCCTGTGACATTTGCCTCTGAAGAGATGGGAGTATTGAATATATTAGCTTATTGTGCATATCCCTATAGGCTTCCTTCTTTGAGCTCTGAGAGCTACAGGGGAGTTAAAACCATCCCACATAACTTTTGTGAGGTAAGGTTGTAGGCAGGCACATGCCCCCTTCGTTTGGACTGGAGATGAGTTATGTTCACTGCATTCTACTTCAGTCTAAAGCACAAATTCATTCCCATGCATATGGATACTGAGAACTTCAGGTCACGTCTTTTGAATGCTGGATAGCAGTTGATCATTACCAAACAACTCAGCTCAATCTTTTTGAAACAGCTATATAAGGACAATCACTAAACATACACACTAGAAAATAATGATTTGAGGACAGAAATAGTTGGACAAGTTTTGAAAGTCCAACTAGAAATAAGTTGAAAAGAATAAGTTTTGGGCTATGTATTTATAGTAAAGTGGCTAAATATGAGTTGTGACAATAGTGAAATTGGGTAGACAATCCTTGCCAAGTGAGAGAATATTTAAAGTTTGTGTGTGCTACCGTTATGTAAATTAGATGAATGAAATGGAGAGGAACTAAGCATGTACTGTGAATCTTGTAATTCTTTTAGGGTCAGATATTTGAAACGTTTAACATGGCAGCCTTGTGGAAGTTACCATGCATTTTTATCTGTGAGAACAACAGATATGGAATGGGTACTTCTGTAGAGAGAGCAGCTGCAAGTACAGACTACTATAAAAGGGGAGACTTTATTCCAGGACTTAGGGTAAGAAAAAATTTACTGTGTTCTATCTTTTAAGAATACATTGGAACCTTAACTGTATGTCTTACACTCAGTTTCTCTATTAATGCTGTTTCCCTTTGGGCCAACAGGTTGATGGTATGGATATTCTTGCTGTAAGGGAAGCAGCACATTTTGCTGCTGATCACTGCAGATCAGGAAAAGTAAGTTTTTGTCTGGCTCCTCATGATGATGTGTGTTGGGTTTCCTTTGCATAAAATGTGGATCAGTATAGTTGGAGCTTTGGAGTTAGATACTATTTTTGTCTTTCTGCATAGCTACCAAAAGCAGAAGATTTAGATGGCACTTGTGTTTCTCAATTACCTTGTGAATCACAAAGCTAGTTTCCAGTAGGGTAATATTAATAGCAAAATAGGATAGGAAGGAGGCATAGTTTGATACTATACTAGAAGTTAGCACTATAGTCAAAACTAGTAAATCACAGTAGGAGAACTCGTGTGAACAGGTGCACAAGGTTTGTCAAGGTATTACAAATTACAAAATGACTGCAAGGTGCAGTAATGCTTTACAAATTAGTGCTAAAAAAAGCAGCATTAAAGTGCTCTTTGTGGCTATGATTGATAGCTATTCTATCTTGTGCAATGCATTCTGCAGTCATATTCATTTCCTGCCTGCTAGATTATGTATGTATTCTATCAACTCAACATTCAGAGTCAGGATGAAGCAGCTGCTTAAGGCAATGCACTAGACAGAAGTAGTGGGCTGGCAAGAAACCCATGAGCACTATACACCTGTTTGTATCCCCATTGCCACCCTGCTATTGCTCAAGACTGATAGTTCTCCGCTTGCTGCTGGGAACTATGGGAACAGGCAGCAGCTGGAGACTGGGTGGCTATATCACCTCTGTCAGCTGGGAAATCTCCAATTGTCCCGCTATCACCTTAGGGGTTTTTTTGCTATTCCTATAGCAGTTGCTGGAGAATTGGATGATTCTTGAGGTGGAAGAGGCTGGCAGAGCACCACCTCCCCTTCTCCCACCTGAAGTGGCATGTCTTTCTAGTGGAGGGGGCATGCTCAGATTTTGGGCAGGTCCTGTGTATTAAGGGAGAAAGCCTATTCTATTCATAAGAGCCAGGACTAATCAGGAACACAGAATTAGTAACAAGTTGGCCTGCCAGAGTATGTGACTTTTGAAGCAGGGACTCTAGTAACAAGGTTAGTCTAATATTTTTTTCAGTAGTTTTAAAATGCTTTACTTGGGAAAAAGACCCCAGGATAAAGGGGATTAATAAGCTAGTGTTTGGCACTGTGGTTCTCATACTTGTAAGCACTGGGACCCACTTTTTAGAACTATGGGACCCACTGGAAGGGATGTCATGCCCGGAAGTGACAACATTGTGACATGAGAGCTTGCTGCTTTCCTGAGAATGCAGTAATAAGTTGGGGTATTGCTCAGTCATTTTCCAATAGCAAAGTGAATCAGAAAGGGGAAAAAGCCTATTTGCAACCTAGACACAAGCACGATAACCACCCTGTCCTCCCCCTTTCCAGCATCCCATCTGCTCATATGGCTGCCCTTGGTGCTTCACAACCCACCTGAAATTGGGTCCCAACTCACCCCTTCCTGCTCTCCGTTTTCCCTTTATTGGACCAGCAGCTGAACAGAAGAGAACCTTAGTTAACTGCTGCCACCATTCCATGAGGCCATCTGGGAAAACCCCAGCCCCTTCCAGGAGAGCATTGAACTTCGAGAGTTCTTGTTAATCAAACCCAGAGTAGAATTTGCAGATTGAAGACATGATGACCCCATTGAATATGAACCAGGCAGGTGAAAAGTCAAAATGTAATTTATTGAAAGTCCAAAAGAAAAGGAATTAAACAAATTGAGGTTAAAATGATGGGGTAGAGAAAGTACAAGCAGGCTGATAGAAAATGTATGAACTCCCTTTGAAGGACAAGCAGGATCAAATGGAAACAGTTACCACTAACATCCAGCAAATGGACCTAAGATGCTCCTCACACATAACATCACTAAACAGTTTGCAAGCTGGCTTGGAATACAAAAAGCAAATATTGTAAAATAAACATGAATTCCCTGGTGCCTTTAAGGTAGGATATAGAAGAGAGAATTTGAGCAGATGCAACTCATCATTGAAAGGTTTTAGAAGCTACATGTGCCAAAATTACCTCTCCTTTACAATTGTTAAAGGTACAGGCACTCTGCCTCAGTTTGTATCTGATAACCCTACCTTTATGTAGTTAGACACTCCCCCTAGCCTTGCTACTCACATTGTCCCAGGAATCTTCAGCCCAGTGATGGTGAACCTATGGCACGCGCGTCAAAGATGACACGCCACAGTATCACCTTTGACATATGTGTTTTGGGTGACACATCAACATTTGCTAACACCCAACAACTGAGTTTGTTTTTGTAATGATTTGATGTTTCTCTATCTAATGTGTAGCTCCACAAATTATTGGACTGTTATTTTTTTTTAACAAAGGAATATGTAAATAATTGTACCTCTTTTGTTGGGAGTGGGGAGTGACACACCAGCAGAGTCAAGGTAGGCATTTTTGACACAACCCCAAAAGGTTTACCTCAGTACTTGAACTTATTGGAGAGTTAAGTGCCTTCTGTGTCCCAGCATTAGGGTTCATGGAGCTGACTGACCAAATAGCACACCTGGCTTGCCCTGTGCTTGAGCTTAAAAAGATTTGATGTCATGCAAGTTACCTGATTGGAATCATAGATCCTACCTGGTTCTCCATCCTATCCCTTTACCTAGATAGAAAGATTATTTATACCCAGTTGGCCAGACACACTTATTTCTAGGCAGACCAGTTACCCCAGGCAGCAAAAAGCTTCTCTGAATCCACATTTGCATTGGCTGATGTCAAAAGACAAAGGCTGATCCCCAACAGCTTTTTAAGCTGCTGAACCTACCCAAGAGCTTCTGGGGAGTTAAATGTACAAAAATAAGAATGGTTTGGCTGGTATCTATCAGCAAAACACTGTTTCAGAGTTCATACAGTTTCAAAATGCCAGGGTCCTATATTTTACAGGGACCTATAGTGATGGAACTACAGACATATCGTTATCATGGACACAGTATGAGTGACCCTGGAATCAGGTACACTTCTCAAAATTTCAAATAACCTTTTGGTAGAAAATGTAAACTAGTTTCTCTTCCTGGTGCATGAAGGTAGCATACGGGTTGGGGGTAATGGTTGAATCTCACAAGTTGTCCCCAACTTCCTAGGTGAACCTGTTTCTCTTTTGAGAAGCAAACTACAAATTTCCTTGCACATCTGGTGTTGGATTTCCAGTTTTATAGGGATTATTTAAAATTCATGTTCTAGTTCACTGCTCATAAAAAACGATTTACTTGCTTGTGCGTATTAAAACGTAACGTAGAAGTTTAAAACAATACAAGCAAAAAGCATTTATGAACATCAGCAAATAAACTGTTGTGCCATAAGAGCATTCTGGCCTTCTCTTTCAAGAAATCTCCAGGGAGGAGAAAAAAGCTGGTAATTCTGCTGTGTAATTAAATCAGGTCACTCTTCAGAGGAATTCTCTGCTGTCTGAATGTCTACAGCAGTGAATTGTGCAGAAACAGGGTTCTTGTTCTTCTGAAGTTAGGTAATTCTTGCACCTCAAAATATTTACTCTTAAAGTATGAAGCTTGCCTTCAACTTTGATCCAGAACTTTAGCACACTTTTCTGTTACGTCTGCAAAACACAATTTTAGTCTGACTTCAGTCTGACAGCTCTTGTGTGATTTCCTGTTGGTTTGGATTTTTTTCTCCTTCAGTGGGGAAATAAGCAGAAGTGACTGGTCTGAGTACCAAAGAAATGCTTAGGAGATTAAAGGTGCCCCTGAATACTCGTTTGTGTAACCAATCCTGATTGCTAGAGCATGCCTGACTTGCATGGGATAACTGTTTACATAGAAGTATCTGCCTTTCTGAGAAACAAATGTTCAGCAGTCTGCTATATTCTTGTGTTGTTGGCTTGTCAATTTTGTAGTTACCGAACCAGGGAGGAAATTCAAGAAGTGAGAAGCAAAAGTGATCCCATTACTCTCCTGAAGGACAGAATGGTGAACAACAACTTGGCAAGTGTAGAAGAGTTAAAGGTAAAAGGCCTTTGTTCCAAACTCAGTTTGGTTATTTTGAACACATTAAGAATGCTTTCTATTTAAACATTAGAAGTACCCTAAACCAAGATGCTTTTAAATATGATCTGTATTTTCTATTTGTGTCCTTCTACTGAGGAGTAGAATGGTGTTCCAGAGGCTAGCCCTATTTGTTGTCTTGGCAACCCTGTCAGGTTGGTTAGGTTGAGAAGGCTTTTGAGCCTGGGCTTCACACATTGAAACCTTAAACTCTGGTTGCTGCATCATCCATGCAATCTGCTGTAAAAAGAAGAATGGCAGCTGTTGCTTGGAAACTCCCTTGCTTGGCTTATGTAACCTTAACACTAACAGAGTAGTCATACAGTATTGAATTAAATGGACCATCATCTGTTGCCAAAATGAGAGATTTGTTTTTGAGTGAATGGGATTGACAATACCTCTCTTAGGCACAGGAGTAATGTACTCCCACTAATCCAGTGTATCACTGATTGTGCATTAAACTCAAGTTACATAAGATCAAAGCTGGCTATACAAATAGTTGCAAGTTGGAAACATTTTCCTGTAGACCACCCATCTGCAAGTCTTCTACATAGAAATGAGAACTGCTCATTTGAGATCATTCTGAGTTAGGATGTCATCTCCAGAATCCCACCTGAAAAGCGTGAGGTTAGAGTAATGAATATAACAGCATGTGATTTGGAGGTGATATTTGGGTTTCCATATCTGTATTAGAGTCCAGATGTTTTCTATGTGTTACAACCACAGAGGTAAACAATGAAATGGCATTAAGAGTTTGTCTGTAAACCAGGAGGTGTTAGTGCAAAGGACTGGCAACAAACCTTATGGATTGGGGAAAATTTATTTGGTTTTTCTTGACATCTTTCTCTTTTTCTGTAGGAGATTGATGTGGAAGTAAGAAAGGAGATTGAAGATGCTGCACAGTTTGCCACAACTGATCCAGAACCAGCTCTGGAAGAATTAGGCAACCATATCTATTACAATGAGCCACCTTTTGAGGTGCGAGGTCCAAATCAATGGATTAGGTACAAATCTGTTGGCTAAAGCTAGTTCTGCTCTAGCAGTCATTAATTTATGAGCTTTTATACTTTTAGTTCCATTCTTACAACTATTCCAAGGAATAAGAGCCAAATCATTTTCTCCTTCAGGTGGGAAAAGTTTTTTTTTGGCAGCAGAAGAGAGATACTGGGGAGGGGGGGGGGAGAGATAGCATAGCAAAGAATTCTGAAAACTACAAGAACAAACTGAATTAAGCAATGTTTATTTATATATGCTTCATCTGGATAGCATGTTTATGAAAGTTGTTCTGCTAAAATCACTTTATGTACAGTAAAATTGGTGCATTAAATTTCCTGAGCTGCTATTCCCATGTATGCATTTTACCATTTTTTTCTTTTCTCATGGGCCATTCCTGAAGGAAAGGAAGCCTATCTCCATGTATTTAGAAATATACAATATTTAATCTTCTCATTCAGGATCCATGCACACTTAAAGTGCTCTTTTTTTGGTAAAACTTCATCTTTATTATTGCCATAACACATGCTGGCCTTTATTAATCAGAAGGTAGCAGAGACCTGTTCCATACTTTTAAAAAAACTAGAATACTTGGAAGTGTGAATCTCAGATTGAAGAACATGCATTTTGAACAGTTAAAGTGCATACATTTGCTACATCACTACAAAACAGTTTTCTAGCTATTCTATTTACATATGAATTTTAAATTTCTGCATATAGCTGTATTTTACTCTGATGTGCTAACTTCCAAAAGAATTACAAATATGCTATTTATGGAAGAATTATGGTCCTCCTGTTTAGTAACAAATCCAAAGATAAAGCTTGTTTGTGTCTGTGCAAAACATGCAGTATACATACAGTATGTACAAAAAATAAATTAGCTGGAATGTGTGCTCATTCTTTTCTCAATGCATCAGCATATGGTATAACGGTGACAAGTGCTAGTCTTCAATTTCCAAGAGTTTATTATTCAGTTTTCTATGTTTTAATATTGCATTCCAAATTCTGCAGAGGAGACCACCACTGTATGAGAAGAAAATTATTTAGAGCCTTTTAAAAAGGAAGTGTCCACTGGAAAGCAAGCAGTTACTAATAGAACTACCTTTCTTACAATTCTTACCGGAGTCTGAGAAATCGCAAGTCATCTTTAGTGATATTGTTCAGAATATCGCCAAGCGTATAATCCTCTTGAACAAACTGAAAGACAAATTAGTTTCATTTGAGTTGAATATTTAGTTGTAATTGCTGATCAAGTTTATACTTTCCCTTACCCCCTTATTCACCCGACCTTATCAATTGGTTGACACAACAAAGAGCTGATTCAGATGCAATTGATAAGGTCTTGGTCTACATTGGTCTTGGGATCAAGAGCAGATGGAGATGGTTGAATTTCTGTAACAATCCAAATATGCATTAAATATCCTTGCTCCCCTGTGAGGGAGCAAATACCACACCATCTTTACGTATTATGTGACTGAACAAGTAAATGTACAGCACTTTTCACTCAAATATCTACCAGTAGTCTTCAACTGTAGCTGAAGGAGAAGTAGATCCTGCGTTTTTTGCTCCAGTGTTTGGCGTAGGAGTGTCTGATATTCTCTCTCCCTCTGTACTAAGGTTTCTAATAACCTGTTTAATACAATAGAAGTCAAATTTGCTGTTACGTGAAACTGTTAGTGTTAACACAGCACTAGTACTTGTTTACCATGAATCTTTGTTCTGCCACTGAAATATTTTAGAGTGGTGCATAAAAAACATGGAGTGGTTCTGATGTATCACAACATGTACTCATGCAAAAATTAGCCACCTGTAGGTGGTATTATATGACATGGCTTACCTCAAAAACAAGCCCTTGTGTTTAAACTACGTTAGTGGTAGCTCTGCAGTATGTAGAACTCTGCTGGATTGATTTGACATAATTGAAAATCTGATTATATTTTTGGGTTTTTAATCAGACATTGTTAGGAAGTTTCAAATATAAGATGTTAAAACACTGCGGCTGAAGGCTTCCTTATACAATAAAGGTTTCCCCATGACCGAATGGTCGACTTGTGACCGACTGTAAGGGGCAGTGCTCATCTCCATTTCTAAGCCGAAGAGCGTTTGTCCAAGGACAAGTTTCTGTGGTCATGTGGCCAGCATGACTATACGCCAAGGTGCACAGAACGCCTTTACCTTCCCACTGAAGTGGTACCTATTTATCTACTCGCATGTTTAGGTGCTTTTGAACTGCTAGGTTGGCAGGAGCTGAGACAAGTGATGGGAACTCACTCCGTTGCATGGTCTTGAACTGCCAACTGGCCAGTCAGCAGGCTCAACAGCAGCAGTTTAACCAGAAGTACCACCACATCCCATTTCCTTATACAGTAGGCCCTCATTATCCATGGGAGCTCCATTCCAAGAACCCTCATGGATACTGAAGTCTGTGGCTATTCCAAACTGCAGAGTTAGGCCACCCTGCCCCTCTGAACCTGACCAGAGCTGTAGCTTCTGAGACGTGCAGTCTGTGCCTGACTACCTTAAGCCTCTGGGAGCCTCAGAATGCCTGTTTTGGGCAAAAAAATGTTACTTCTGGCTTGGGGGAAAAAACCAGAACTGATGTTTTTAAGCCCTTATAATGCAGGTGGTTAAGCTAGTGGTTCCCAAACTAGTGCGACATGAACAACAGCCTTGGAAGCACATCTCCTTGCCACTTTAAGGGAGGGGAGAAGTCAGCAATGCCATCCCCAGAATTGCACTGCTGCTGCCAGGGTAGGAGGGGAATTTTCAATTTACCAGTCTCTAGCACTGGCGTCTGGGAGGGGGGCCTCCACAGGAGTCCCCATGTCTCCAAACATGTTAAAGAAAAAAAGGGCACTTTCAATTTTCACCGTGGAAGCGGAAATACCAGTTTTTTAAAAACATGTTTGGAGGTGTGGAGGGCCCCTCCAGGACTCCAGTGCTGGAGGCTGGTAAGTGTAAACCCCCACCAATCCCCAGCAGCCGTGTGATCCTGGGATCGTATTGCTGCTGAAGCCCTGACCCCGCAAAGACTTAAGAGGTTCCATCTTTCCACAGAGGACTTTAGGAACAGCTGCTTTAAGCAAAGCTTCCCAAGGTTGCTAACCATGTTATACAAAACAAAACCTTATAAAACAAGTGTCTGTAAAAGCAGTTTAAGCAATAAATACAACATCGTTAATGAGACCAGCAAATTAAAAAGGTTTTCACCTACTGCCAAATGAATACTGTACAAGCTCATTACCATGTGTACAGTATGACCTCTGTATGTGTGAGGATGGGGGGTTCTGATCTGACCCCGGTACCACTGCAGGTACAGGGGTCACCATTTAAATGCACTGAAAGAAGGGAAAAAAATGAAAAATCACATTTCCTACCATTGGGTGGTCAAACAGCACAATTTCTAAGTTGGGGGGGGGCAAAAATAGAACTCATTTATCCACCTCCGGATCTCACAGAGGTTCCTACACTCTCCCATGGACACCGTGGTATAGAGATAAATATACTAATATACTCTATACTAATATACTCATCAGTATAGAGCTAAATAGCATTCAGCCACTAGATGGCTAAACAGCAGTTTCCAGCTTGAGGGTTGTGACTACCAGGGAAACTGGAACCAGTTGATTCCCCCCTTACAGGGAGTGGCTATAGCAGTGATGGAGCAACAGCATGTCAACTATTATATCACATCACCACTATGTCAAAGGGGTTATTTAAGGTAACTTGGAAAATGCCGGCCATCTGGAGGGTGAGGGGAATCTGCAGGCCTCCCCCCCACTGCTAAAACCAGCTCCATGCTGCTATCACAACCCACTTCTGGTTTCATGATGCAACCCATAAATGAAAGCCCTGAAAATGCCATTATCAAGAGACCAATTTACCTGTTTGTTTCCTGCTTCAGTTTGCTTAACTGCAAACTTAGCGGCTGCTGAATATCAGCAGCCACTGAAGAGGGGAGTGACAACTCCACTCCAGTTGTGACAACTGGTTCCTCATGTCTCTTTTGCTCTGTTTGTGTGTAATCCTCCACTTCATCTGCATCTTTGTCTGCTCCTTCAGTTTCTGATGCAGGTTCAAAGTGTGCTCGAAGTTCTGTACAAAGCAACACAAAGTTTAAGTATTCCTTGCCTTTCCCTTGTGTATGGCAATCAGCAAGGTTGTTTTTCTGAATCTTTACCAGGTTGTTCTCTGACAAACTGCTAGATTCATTTCTGAAAATACAAGTGGTTATAGATCCTTTAATTTTAAAAAGTGAGAAATTAATAGAATTTAATTGAATTATATTGCATTGAAAAAACATTTTCAAAAGAGTAAGCAACAGTTATGCTTACTACCAAATATGGACCTGTCTGAAATGATATTCACAAGGATAAGTCTATAAAGCACAAGTTCACTTTGATTTACTGTTCAAAAGAATAAGAAATTGATGCATGAATGTATTAGAAAATATTTCCAAGGAATTATCACAGAGGAGCGGCAAAAGCACTTTTGCACCCATTCAACACCATCAATTCTTAAACTGCAGTCCTCCTCAAGATCAGAACACATAAGAGCTGCTTCCTTCTCCCAGGTTTCTACCATCTGCTAAATCCAATTCAGCTTAACTCTTATTATATAATTTTATCTAAAGAGAAACTTGCCTTTTTAGCGGTGCATGTCTTAATCGTGAATACTTTAAAGAATTCATTCCTGCTAAATGTGTGCACAGTTCACCCCATCTCTGTCCTCTGTGCTTAACAGTGCATATTTTCTCAGAAATAAATCCCATTGAGTTCAATGGGATCTGATCCCAGGTAAGCAAGCCTGCATTGATCGCAGTCACAGATGTTACACACAGGCTCAGAGCAAAGCTGAACTGAGGCAGTTCAGAGCAACAGGATTGAGGCAGGAAAAGAATTTGCTCTCCCTTGAAGCTGCTATTTGTCCAGCACTACAAAAACATGTATTTGCTGCTGGGCCAACAGACAATCTAAAATAGGGGAAATGGCTAAGCCAATGAAGAAAACCAGTGGTCTTATGTATACCTTTTTTATTCTAGCTACACTTTTTTTTACTTACCTGGAATAAGTATAGTGACAGCAGCTTGAACCGCACGTCGTATTATATTATCCATAGCAAACATCCAATGAGGCCTAATTAAATGATTCCTTAGTACTTTGTTTACCTATTTAAAAAGCCCAAATTTAAAGTTAATAGTTCAATAGTAAAATAGTTTAATCTCAATTAATTATACAACAAATTTGCTATCTAGAACATAAAAGTTTGCATAAATGTATGGGTTAAAATAGATGCATGCGGTCCATTTGTCTCACTAGTATTTTCCAATAACTAAGGTTATGTTCAGTAATCAAAAAGGGAACTACACCTTATAAAGTATAGTATAATAAAAATAGTATTTTTAAAAATACATTTTAAAGGCCCAATTTCTAAATATGTATCCTGTAAGTAATTGATTTTCATGGAAGGGCAGACCTTTCTATTTAAAATACCATAAATAATATTCATAGTGCTTTGCAGAGTAACAAGAGACAGGCTGTTGCCCCAAGGAGCTTATAATCTATGCCCCGGCTAGAGAGAAAGAATTTCAGATTTTAAAAATGCTATTCAAGTAAGTTATTCTCACTAATTGCCACTGAAGTAAATTCACTTCAAAATTGCTATGACGAATACTGTTAATCTTCATGGCTCATAATATTGAGACAATTGTGAAAAGCAGTTGCAAGGATATAGCTAAAATAATATGCAGCATCCAGAGTTGCTTGCTACTGCTGAAGGAACTCTTGGTCTAGTGGAAGAACTATACCTGCTGTTTTTCTACTAGCAGTACATCGTGACTGGGACTGTCGCTCACTTCCAGTATCTAAAGCACTGCATTTTCTGCACCACCTCTCAGAAATGTATCCTGTGAAACTAGGTAGTGGGATTTATGGGTACAGTTTTACAACAGTGGATAACTATGTATCCTGGTAGAGAAATACTGGCTAGTCCAGGGAACCAGTGCATAACAACTGCAGGTTGCAAAAGCAGAGCTTATCTCCCATCTCCGATCAGAAATATTGTCCTATTGATGAACTCACTGCATCCTGAAATCCAAATAATACTAGATGAATCTGATTGATGGAAGTACTGTCAAAATCCAGGTCAATCTTCAGCTTGGATATGGTTGATGCCATAACTCTGTGTTCAGGAGAGCGTATGAAGTCTCTTAGAATCCCAATTATCTGCTTAATGTGAGTAACCGAAAGATGTAGCTCTTCAGAACTCTGAAAAAGGTTGAATTTGCAACACTGAGAAACATATCAGTAAATGGTAAAGTTCATGGATGTAAGTGTCTGTTCGTTTAGCAGAAAATTAGAAATTCTTACCATGGAGCACTTTAATTGGAGAGAGGCTTAGACTTTAATTAATAACATTTGATGTTGGGATAATAGTTAAAAAGAACACTTAAAACTATTTATAGAAGTAATGAGAATTACTTGAGACCAGTAATTCTGACCCTGTGCACCGAGGCATACAATTGTACAGTTAGAAGGGATGAAGCATATCTTGAAAAATTAACTTTGCAATCCTAGGCATTCCACTCAGAACTAAATATTAATGAATTACTGAATAGTATATACTCTTAATGAATTCAAATAAGACGCCCACATAAGTGTGTATAGGAATGCAGCCTACATCACTCTGTTGGAGGCATCCACTTACTCAGTGTATCAGATCGAGGAGGTCATGTGTCGCATCAGTGGAATATCTAGGGTATGGCAAATCAGGGCATGGGCACCACTTGGAAGGGGTGTCAGCTGCAGCTGTGGGTGCACATGCACTCTAGTGAGTGCATGTGCATGCCTGGAAGCAACCACCAGCATTGCCCAGGAAGTACAGAACCATCCTGGAATCTAGACTGACCAGAAGAGAAGGTAGGCTGCCAAGTGGCAACAGAAACTATACTTTCTTATAGTTGCCTTTAGGATGTCTACCTATTGTGCTGGGAGTGGACTGGATTTTTTTCTAGTGTGAAGTGCGATTCATTTCAATAATAATAAAAAGTGTACCCTGTTTGAGATTACCAGATCCCCATTTTGCTTCTTTCTAGAAATAACCACATAAAAGACAAGTCCGGGACTGCTCCTCAAAAGGAAGGAAGTGTGAGTTCCAGCGGCAGATTCTCAATCTCTTACCCAGTTATGTAGGTCAGTCTGACATCTGAATTGACCCCTCTTCACATTCTCAAGCACATTCATATTAATTAGATTTGCTGTACTGTGACATTTTAAGGATTAGACAACCTGCAATGAATTATAAACTGAATGGGACAACTATCACATCACTACTAGGTTCTACAGTACAGATATATTTTTGTTGTTTTCAGCCTTGCTTCCACCATCCTGGAAGATTCATTTCCAATGTTGCCAAAACATAGTGAAAGCAGCAGAGGGCACTTTCCATCAAGCAATGTTCCAAGTACTTTGATGCATGGATTAAAATTAACCAGCAATGAAAACTTGGACCAAATTCACTGCTAATATAGTATAGTCAACTCAAAGACTGACACAATGCATTTAGATCCATTTGATTTACAAATCTACTGTTTGCAAAGATAGCTTGAAGTGTACACAGCGAGTACACTGATATGAACTATAATAATAGACTATACTACTTCAAATTATGTGGTTTGAGAATTAAACCCTGCCCTGGTGTTAACATATAGAATTCCATTTTTACCCAGTTAATTTTTTATAAATATGTTTGACATAGTTATATTTTTAACAGCATGAATACACCAGCCAGTATTCTAATAAGTCTTTAAAGCAAACCAAAAGAGTATATGTTTGATAAGAGAGCCTGATGTGCAGCCTGTTTTTGACCCTTCTGGACTTTTGCCACAACAGCCTGTGGCAGCCTAGAAAGCAAGCTGCTTTATACACTGAGAGCAGCTCTTGGGTCATTTAAGATGTAGTGTACCCCAAGGAGAAAGCAGCACCTGGGATGACTGGCAGCCATGAAATGGCAGGTGTGAATGTGTGGTATGCTTAGCCAATAATTACTGTATTATCCACGATACTTCCCAACAAGCCATTACCCCCTGGTGCATGTTTGGGAGGTAAAAATGCTCCTAGAACACCATAAGGGAAAGTTGCAAGGGGAGAGTGCCATGTGTCACCTGCTCCTGATATTGCTTAAAGAATCTTCAAGGTTTTCTTACATGTAGATGAGCCCCCAAACTTCATTCCAAACTGTTATGGAATCTTCACTCCAAATAGTTATGGAAATCAGCAACACACTGAACCAATGCTACTGTTTTGTCTATTATAAAGTGGCAGCACTGAACAGTGAGAAAAAAACTAAGCTGTAGTTTGACTCAGACAGTGAGATGCAGTGTGGCAAAAGACAAATAATCTAGCTTAGCAAATTCACTTACAGCACAATCCTATACATGTCAGAAGTTATCAGAAGACTACACTGTGTAACAAAATTTTAACACTTTCATGTTTATCTGATTAATTTTGATGCTAGGATTTCAAAATGCCACAGCATCAAAGTTTAGCCACAATTTATGCTATGAAATTTTACAATATGATGTGTATTACAATGAATTAAGCCATAGGATAGATAAAAACACAAAAATTAAGATAACTCAAAAGGTCTTGATGATACAACCCCCCCCCCCCCACAAAACTAAGTTCACCAAAGGAATCAGTGCCTCTGACTTATACATTAAAAATTCAACAGAAACATCTGTATTACACAATGTTATCTTCTCAATGGAACTTACTCCCAGGTAAGTATGTATAGTGCTAACAGTTGATTTGTATCACAGCCTAAATGTTTATATCAGCCTCTTTTTCTGATACATAATGTTACCTTTCCAGAGAACACTTAAAATCCACTGAAGCTGAGGTGGAGGGAAAATATATGTGAAAATGCTTGCTGGTCCTGTAGCTAGCAAATCACAGAACACTAGAAAGAAAGTATTTTACTGTTGCAATTACTTGTAGGGCTTTTAACCTGTCATATCCTACATTCTGTGATAATGTTTTCTGCTTTGTATGCTGTCACTGGAAGAAACTATTAGTGTTTGAAGTGGAAGGAATTTGTTCCAGGTGTTTCTAATTTTTTGTTTTTTAGTTCTGGAAGTGTGTGAGAGTGTAAGTACTGTTTCCTTTTACAAGTACATACAACCCCCTTCTTCATGACAATTTGTAACATGCTTTAAAGAAAAGAGATAGTTAAAATTATGCCTCTTTTAAAAATTCAACTTTCATTTTGGTTCAAATGTAAATAATACATTAATTAGGGAAACAATCCTGAACAGTATTATTACCTGTGCCACACATTCTTGCAAATTGGAGGCAACTTGATTCTGCTCCTCCCTGAGGATTTTATAGAGAATTGCACGGCGTTCACTGTCCTTTCGTAGCAAGAAAAGACCAGAATCCCTTTCCTCAAGAGAAGGGGAAGAACTTCGCTCATCTGAAACTGAGCTCTCGTCAGGAATACTAGGCCAGAAAGGACAGCAGGAAAGTGACACTTGGAATCACAAATGATCCAACTACAGTTAGCAAGGATCTGAACAACAACCCCATTATATCACTGTAAATGAACAGACCAGTTCATATGTACTGCAATGATTACCATCATACTCAGTATTACTGGGCATGTACTCCTTTGAGCACACGTGCACACACACCCCGTGGGGGTACCTGAGACCACACATAAGGAGGAACCGTATGTTGAATAGGGTTTTCCCCTGCCCCCCACGCAAGAAGATTTTTTAGTGACCCAAAGTAAGAATAAAGGAAGGTAAGGCCCCCCCCCCATCTTGAAACTATAGATATGGGATCCATGGATACAGGAGCCTACCTGTATATTTAAGGTAATTGGAACTACTTTCATTTAACTTTGAAGTAGTTTCAAACTACAGGTTGGGCCTAATTATCCACTGATATGGCTCCCCAGAACCTGTGCTGAGCCAGATTTGGACCAATCTGAAGCCTCCCAAAGGTGACTTCAGCTGGTTGCCTCCAGAAGCGCTCTAAAGCCCGTGGAAGCCATGTATAGCCTCCACAGGCCTCAGAACGGCCTCCGTAAATCCTAGAAGGACACATCCAGAGCAAGTCGCATTTGGAGCCCCAGTGAGCCGGAAGATTGAATTTCATTATCTGTGGTTTTCGGTATCTGTGGGGAATCTGGGAATGGATCCCTCGCAGATAACACACAAACATATGTACTGTTTTTAATAATGAATTCCCCACCCCCTTTCAGATTGAAAATGAAAAGCATCTTCTAAAAAGTTAAATAATAAAATAATAATAATTTATTCAGGTTCAGAGATTTTAGGCATTTACTCTATTCACTTAGCATTGCTACCAGATCTTCATTTTGAATGTTTGCGTTGGTTTACACGCAAGCGCATGGACAACAGAGGCCCCAGTCTGTGCTCTTCCTAGGTGCCTTGGCAATCAAAAGCCTCATGCAAGTGACCTCAGGAAGTCAAAAGATTCAGAGTTCTCTTCACCTAGTATACATAAGTCTGAACTACTTTTCATAAACCAGTTGTATTTACTATTCAACTGCACAAAGCATAGTTTTAATCACTTGTATTTTTACCTTTGCCCATCACTGCAATGTTCTAATACAAGTCCCATTTAAAACAGACACTAAACTCCACCTGATGCTTCTGCTATGGACCAAGCAACATATGCATAATCAAGAATGAATGCTTATCCATTAAGTACAATTGACTTTCCTGTGAACTTAATATGCTCTTTTGTATAGGTCAAGGTTTACCTTAGTAAATGGGAAATGGGACTCTTTCCTTGAACCTCGGACACAGAGCGCTTCGTCTTTTCAAAGAACATATCATGTTGCACATCAGAATCTGGAGAGACTGAACCATGCTCACTGCTGCTGCTACCAGCCTGCTCCCCCTGGACTGGCAGAGGGAGTGATGTACTGCGATTATAATCTGGACCACGTGAGGACAGGAAATTAGCATTAAAATCCACTAATTTTTAAGGCAAATGAAATAATTGAATTATGATAAAAATTGAATAAAAATTGTTTAAAAAATGAAATGAAATTACTTCATACATGACAGCTGTGTAATTCGCAAGGAGCGGAAATAAAGCATGGCAATTAATGCGAAATTCCTCAAAGCAATACTAGCAGTGGTTTTAGCTGTGCTAGTGCAGTTCACCCAGAAACTGGGAGGAATCTTCTACCTGAACTGCAGCTCCTAGTTACTTAGGATGCCAACTGCTGCTGGGAGGTGGGCGAAAGTCCGAGCGCAGAGACGGGTTTTTCAGGGCTCCGAGAAACCATACCACAAGTTTCCTTTTTGGGGGGTCACCCAGGCTTGGGTGATTCCCCCCGGTTGCTCAGGAGTGGGCGCGGGGTTTTTGGCACGTTTCCAGCGCTTCAGTCGGCACGGCAGTGCCGGCTGCGGGGCTAGAAACTGCCTGGAAAAGAAGGAGATTGCACCCGATAGTCAATGGCGGATTAGAGTAGCTTTGGATTCCTGCACTCCGCATTGAGAAGCAGCACTCTCTAAATTCAAACTTCAGAAGGAATTGGACTAAATAATACAGAGGGACTATGACATAAATCGTGAGTGAGCTGTGGATGATTTAATGAGTTAATGAAGTAATTCAGGAGACAAACAAAGTAGTGAAAGTAATTTGAAGCGGTTGCAAGATCACCGGGGGGAGAAGGAGAGAAAGGGGGAGCGACGTTTTTACTGAGATCTTCCCTGATGAAATGAAGTGAATGAGACCAGTAATAATGATAAAACCTGAATTAATTAATCTGTATAGACTAGATTCCCCCCCTATGCTGGCATACATGTTAGACTCTGAGTTAGAAAAGGAACTTTGATTTGTTTGTGGAATGCAATATATGGAGAGACCAGGACGTACCTGGGGACATACCTGGCTTTCTGGATTTATTTCGGATCAATTTTGCTGGATTTGATATATTGGGAGGATAATAAATTGGGCAGACTGTGTTGGCAAGAAATGCGTGAGGTGATTTGAGTAACTGTGGAAAGAGTTGGTGAAAAGAAAAGAAAGAAAAGAACCTGTGAAGGGGCTGCACGCAAGCTTGAAAATCTGTGGATTACAATTTAAGTGGATTTACATGGATTTAACTGTCTTTGCATGGAATTTAGTCAGGCACTGCTGTGGAAGAAGATGGCGATGAAATGAATGACCTTGACTGAAATTGGAGCGGAGAACAAAGGAACAGTAAACACTTTCATTTTCCTACTTTCACTTTCAGGCAGAGTTGAGAACATAGTGGATCTAATAGTTTGCATTCCAATGTATTGGAAGAGACATGTGTATTACATTAATGCAAGGGATATGAACTAAACCCTAGGTTAGTGGAACCTGTTGAAGAAGAGGAAGGAGGAGAAGAGTTGGACTTTAAAGGACAGTGTAAAATTGATGGTTTGGTTGTGTGAAGTTACATTTAATTGGATGTATGATGATCTTATCGATTTTCAAAGTGGTTTGGGGAAAGATGGATTCTGATTTTGGCTTGCTTTTTTAATTGATAGATCTGATATATATATACAATTTATTAGATTTCATTTTGCTTCTGTTTATATTATAGATAAGAAATAACGCCCCTCTTCCTCCTGTATCTTGTTTTTCTTTAAATTTATGGTTGATTACATATTTGAAAGGTAAGCAAGTTTGGATATAATAAACAGGATGACATCTAAAATTGGGAAGCCAGCAGGGAAGACATCACCTCATGTAACTTCACAATTAGTGATGCTGTCAACCCAGGAAACTTGGGGACAAGAACATGGACAAGAAGTAAGGATATAAGAAAGGAGGGATAGTCAAGATTTTTTGATGCAGACTCTGAGAGAGATGAAGGAAAATATTAAAGATACAAAACACAGATTAAAAATACAGATGCTAAAGTCTTAAAAGATGTAGAGAATCTGTTGGGTGAAGTAAAGCAAATGTGTCAGGTGTCAAAAACGAAGAAGGATGTAAAGGAAATAAAAAAAGAAGGAAAAAAATGGAAAAGAAAATAGAGGCAATGGAGGATCAGATTGCAGAGCTACAGAAGGCAAATTTGGAATTGGAAACAAGTGTTTTGAAACAGGAACTGGAACAATCGATGTTTATGATAAGAATTCAAAATTTCCCTGAGAAAAAAGGTAAAAAAATTAGAACGGTGGTGGAAAAATGGTTAGCAAAAGAACTGGAGGTGGAAGAGTTTGCAAGCAAAGGAGTAGACACAATATACAGAGTGAACTCAAGCTACGCCAGACTGCATAAACTACCTAGAGAAATTGTAATTAGGTTTAATAGGAAAAGAATTAGAGATATGGTATGGGAGTTCCATACTGGGAATTATACTATCAGGCGGCATCCCTAGAATGGATTAATGAATGGATTAATCTGCAAAATGAGAGACTTTTAAATATAGAGGCATACGACTTACAGATTGGATGGCATGCTTTTTTGATGTATGATAAGGTTAAATATTATGGACCCTTTAAGCGGCATGCATTGAGAAGATCGTTACTGTGGTCCTGGGAACAAATAAGATATAAGATCTATGATCGATTTCCAAGATGGATTAAACCCTTAGAAACAGCAGTAAAAACAGACTGGCTGAGAGAAGATCAAAATAGAAGTTATTATGAATTACTTAAAGAGAAGGGCGAACTGTGGTAAGAAGAGGGACTGGAGAGTAAAGGAATAAACCTGGACTGGTGGTCAAAATCACAAGTTAAATCGAGAATAAAAGAAGATGTAAAGACAGGAATTTATGACAAAGAAATAGGCTTTGATAAACTATGGTTGAATGATAAAGGAAAATATAGAAAGAAAATGTATAAATTTCTTTTGAAATGGAGAATGAAAGATGAAACAGTAAAGGAATCAATGATTCAGTGGGCTAGGAACTTTGGCTATAATATTGCTTTAGACGACTGGAACAGATATGGACAAAGAATATTAAATTAACAAAATCAACAAACTTTAAAGAAAACCTGTATAAGATGTTTTATAGATGGTATTTATCACCTGAAAGATTAGCCAAAATGTATACAGGATGTTCAAATAAATGTTGGAAGTGTAAAGAGGGAACGTTTTATCACATGTGCTGGACCTGTGGAAAGGTAAAAGAATTTTGGAGTAGGATACAAAATATGTTACTAGAAATATTGAAATGTGCGATTCCAGCTAGGCCAGAATTATTTCTCCTTAATATAGTGACAAGTGTGCAGCATAAGGAGAAACAATATGTGATTGTGCAGGTAAATACAGCTGCAAGATTATTGTTTGCACGAAGATGGAAAAATGAGGAGATACCAACTGTTGACCAAGTAATTGAAAAAATTATGAAACAGAAATGGATGTATTAACTGAAAGAATGAAAGATGGAAACGTAGAGAAAATTCAGAACTATTGGAAACCGTTTTATGATTGGTTGGAAGAGAAGATATAGTGTATGGTCTATATCCTAATACTAGTACTAATTTGCAGTATTGAGTTGAATAGGTCGTAGACCTTATAAACAAGATATAGTATAGAAAGTAGATAATTTAAGTTTGTATATGTATATAATCAGAGTAATATCTGATATTTTATTTAGATCATACAAATACTGACTAAAATGCTAAGAATATATGCTTCAATCAATGTGTACTATACCTAATGTGTGGACCTGCGTGTTATTCCTAACTATGTATTTCCTTTTACCCTTACCCATTTCTATAATAAATAAATAAAATGTTTTTTTTAAAAAGGATGCCAACCGCTGCTAACATTACTGCAAGCCTTCCATTGTGAGAACCTTGCTTTTGCAATTGTCCTAACACTGTTTTGTGTAAGGTCTCTTGCTGGTGAAATCAAATCAGCACTTGCAGGGAAGTTCCCTAGTTGTAGAGTCTCTTTTTCCTTCTCTTTGGATATGCCTTAGATCAGGGGTGTCAAATATAAGGCTCACTAGCTGGATACTACCCACAGAAGCTTTTTATCCAGTAATAATTGAACTTTCCTAGCGCAACCACCAGCTGCTGAGCTGTAAAAGGATGCATTAGCAGAAGCAAAGGCAACTGAGAGGCCAGCCCTGGGAAAGCCCAATTATCATGCATGCCACCTTTCAGCAGCCACTTCTGCTGAGGTGTCACTGCTGAAAAGATGGCCCATGTGATAATTGGGCTCTCTCAGTACTGCCCTTTCAGTAATGCCACTTCTGCCAAGACTTTGGGAGGGAGAGATGAAGAAGGCCTCAGAAGGTGAGGAATAGGTGAGGAAGGCCTCAGAAGGTGAGGAAGAAGAGGCAGACCAGATCGAGAAGTGTAAGAAAATGAGAAGCTGCCAAGGCACTGGAAGAGCTCAATTATTATATGAGCTGCCCTTTCATCAGTGCTGTTTCTGCTCAGCTGCAAAGTGACGCCTTGGCAAAAGTGGTGCTGGTAATTACTTGCAGGTAATGAATTCCTAAGTGAGGCAAAAGTGTTTATTTCCTCATCACCTGCTTAATGATGTGATTTTCTGCTTAATGATATCAGGAACACATTTGACACCTCTGTCTTAGACTGAGCTAGGAGTGCTGTGGAGAGGCCTACTGAAAGTAGATTTGTTAAAAATTTCTCCAAAAAGTGTTATGCAGGAAAAATACTGGCCAGTTTGGAAAATCTTGGCTCAGATAATCTTGTTCCTTTTGTAAAGAGAAAACAGCATCAGGTTTCAGCCAGTATATTTCTTCCATTCTTCACTTTAAATTATTATGTCAAATACCCACCATAAGGAAAGATACATTTCACAGGGTCTACCCAACTGCATGCTTTGCATGTTTAGAGTGCTACATGACAGACAGGAACAATAACTGAACCTCTTAGGCTGCAAATATTTGCAATTTCTTATTTGCAAACTGTAGCAATTTCTTACCAGAAGGCTTGAATGCAATTCTGTTTTTCTTCCCCTTGGTCACCTGCTTCAGGAAAGGATCCTTAAGTAAGTCAGATGCTGTGACACGTTTATTTGGATCAGGTTCGAAACAGAGCAAGAGAAAGGCCCGTGCCTCAGCAGATAGTGACTCTGGGATTTCAGGGTGAATTTTGAACATGCCAACCTGCAAGTTAATAGGAGTTGTCTTCATTCCTTCATTATTTACACAAAGAAAATTAATCCAAAGTTCAATTAATTTATTTTATGAAAGCAATACAGTATATCAATTTTCTTTTGTGAACTGGAATTTTGATCACATTCCTAGTTTGTAGACTGTCCTAAGAGGGCTTATGTCTAATAGATGGGTTCCAAATGCTATTGTCATACCTATTTGTTTGAGTATTTGTATCTCCAGCTTCTAAGTATCTCCAGCTTCTAAGCATTCATAATCATTGTGCACATGAAGTAATTATACCTATCACAATGTGGTCTTGTCTGACAGAAGGTAAAACATGAGTTAACAAAGTTGAAAGTAGACATCCAAGAAACTTTGCTCTTAAATTGCAAAGTTATGTACTGTATCTTACAAAGTTGTGGCCCTTCTTTAGGCCAATTTACTTTATATTTTATTTTGTATTTACTTTGTATACTTTTACTTTCCTGTTTAACAAGCTTTTTACTTTCCTCTGCCTGGTATGTTCAGAATACCTTCCTACCTGCTAACTTATCATGTAGTCCCTCTAAACTAGTGGTTCCCAACCTTTCTTTTTGGCCATGCCCACCTAAGCATCTCTAAAATCCTGATCCCCCCGTGACATATAATTCTTATTATTCAAAAAGTGAACTCCTGTACACGTGGAGGAAGCCTAAAATGCCATTAACTTGGTTTAAACAAGGTTCCAAAGAACATGGCATCCATGAAAGAGAAAAGTAAAAGATGGCGCGGAAAGAGAGAAATTTAAATAACATTCTTAGCTTAATTTATAAGCTTAATAATAAGAGCAATCAGCGGGCTTTCAAATTCACTGTTAATAACTTAAAACTTTTTGTAAAAAATTCACTGTTAATAGCTCATTCTCGAATTGCCCCCTTAAGAATCAAATTGCCCCTGTGGGGCGTGTGCCCCATGTTGGGAACCATTGCTCTAAACAAATTAAGAAGTGCAGAGTACACTGGGAAGCATGTCTCATGCTTCCTGTTTTGTATAAATGAATCACAAAGAAGGAGAAAAGCAAGAGGGTGAAAGTAGGCTTAGTTCCCTTTTTGTTTTAGCAAGCAGGAAGTGGATCACTGTGGCCCCAACTCTGGTGGGCTGCAGGGGGTGGCAGCAGACTTGGTGAAATGTATCCCAAGTCTTTTTGCAGGTCCCTGTTGCCTACAAGCCACACCAGTTGCTTTACCATTGAGCCGCCCCTTCGGTGAGGTTTGTATTTTTTGCAGCATAAGAAATGTCATGGAGTCACAAAGTTAGCATTACACACTCACCCACATGGAAAGGAGACATAAAAGGCCATAATGTGATTGTTTAAAGAGATTATTGTAAAGTTACTTTCCCAATGTTACATAGCCCCTAGCTCTGGCTATTGTCACTACTACAAGTGCTGGGTTAGCAAACCATGGTAGTTTGGACTGAGATTTGGACATGGAGATGGACTGATACAATTTCCTCCTGGTAGATGGATAAAACTAGCCCACAGATGCCCATCAATCCCATTCCTCAGAACTGCCAGCCTCTTCCCACTGGCTCTGCCCAGCAGATACCATGCCAGAAACCAATTTTAAACCAATTTTAAAAGAAGTCTCTCTCACTTCTTTTCTTTCCTTCTCTATTATGAAAGGGGGAAAAGCAGTACAACTTTATTTCCCTCCCTCAGTGGGTCATCCATGTGGATGTGATAGGTGGGCTGTTGTACTGCTCTCAAGAACTGGCCCACAAGCCATCAACCAAAGCAGCTCACCTTGATTCAAGGCTGTCTTCCAAACAGCAGTGTCACTGGAATCAATTAAACTACTCCCATATAGGTGGTATTAGGATTGTAACAATGACTGAGCATAAACTCTTCAGCAAATCCCACTTACTTTGAACATAGCCGCTTGTGGTTCACCCAGTTCATGAAATGGGGGCTTTCCCGTTGCCATTTCAATGATTGTGCAGCCCAGTGACCAGATATCAGCGGGTGCACCATATCCTCGAGGCCCTTTATCAATAATCTCTGGAGCCATATACTGCAAAGTGCCTAAAGTCATGAAGAAAGAATTGCATCTTTCATTACTGAATATAGTACTGTGTTCTTTTAAGTGTTTTGCAAAATGGAATTTCTAACAGAGATGGGTAAGTGCCAATGCCAACAACTCTCAGCTACAATACTGCATAGAGCACAATTTCTCTACATTGCTGCTTTTGCAATGTGGTAGATTTCAGAAGGAAGAAACTCCATTGAGTTCATGTAACTAGACTGAAAAGATTACCCTTGAATACATCTTTCATGGTTTTGGCAAATGCAGTTTGATTGCATAGATAGCATTTGTAGTAAATTGTATTGACTAGGTAGTTCACTTAGGGTCCAATCCTATCCAATTTTCCAGTGTAGATACAGATGCAATGCAGCTCAAGGTAAGTGAACAAATGTTCCCTTCACTTGGGTTATAGTATCTTGAAATTATTAACAAGATTTGCACATTTTCTTTTCTGTCCTTTGCAGCTAATGTGAGAACGAAGTGCTTTTTTTCCTGACCATCATATGCTTAATGAGGGAACTTCCAGCGTGATGATGTCACTTCTGGCCATCAGCAGAAGCTTTTTGTTGCGCACTGGAGCTCCCATGTTTTGTTGCCAATCTTCTTAGAAACTCACACTGGGTACCTGCTTCTGCCTGGAAATTGGGGTGCAGAGCCTACTGGGGCAATGGGCAGTGGAAGAATGGCAGCGAAACAGGGATGAAGCATGGAATGAAAAGCGTCCACCACTTCCACACTGCACCTGGACAGGTAATTTTAGACTACAACTTGGATACTACTGACCAAGTAGAAGAAAACTGATTATGTAATAACTTCAACACTATTTCTTCATGTTATCTATATTCTTGCATAAAAAATAGACCTATATACATTAAATGAACACAACATTCATTTTAAATCTATAACTGAGATAGAAGGGAAATTTATTATAATTCTATAAGAATTATAATTCTTTATAATTATAATCCATTATAATCCTATAAGAATTATAGAATAAGTAATTATATAATTATAAAATAATTATAGATTCTATAATTATAGAACAATTAATTATATTGTATTATAATAAATATATTTATTATAAATACATTTATTATAATTCCAAGGAACAATAATATAAGAACAAGATGGCATTTATCCATTCATTGTACAAACAACCCTAAAAATGCCTGAAATATTAACTGTGCAGTTATTATATATGACTTTTTTTTCTTGCCAGATTAATACATATAATTCAGAAAAGCAAAACCAGCCAGCAGGACCATCTCAAATATGTTGTTTACCTTTGCAATATATACATGTTCAGGATGAAGAAGAGTATTTAATCACTAACCAGTTTGCTATTTTCTGTTAACTTTGCAGAGATATACAATTTACAATACAACAGCCCACATATCAGGAATTTGTTGATGCGTATTAATCCTTGTGCTTTTCCCATGCATGCCTGCTTCTATTCATTTCCCAGAACTGCAAATGCAGACTTTTTTAAAAAAATTATTTTTGTGACTATTAAATTGAATTTGTGAAATTGGACTGTGATGGGGATAGCAAGAACTGGCATTCACTTTCCTGAACACAAGTGCACTCTGTGAACACAAGCTCCCTTCAAGAACAATCAAGATAGCAGGTGTGGCAAATATCTTTCATCCCATCAGAGCACTGGTGATTAGCCACAGTCTCTCTTGAGACCTGGCTTTTCAGCTGCCCAACAATTTACAGTGCAACCAGTTGGAAGCCAATACAGAGAGTCCAATGGGCAAATGCTGCTTCCTTAATAATGGCTTAGAAAGGTTTGTCGTCTCTTGATATTTAAGGTTCCAAGTATCAATTGAAACAATCTTTTCTTAAAACTGTAAGTAATACAATGTAATGATTTCAATGTGGTGCCTGAAGCCAAGCAGGAGAATCTGTGGTCTTGTTTTTCGATGGGAGATGGAATGGCAGTCTGTGATAAGCTGCAGTACCTATTGAGGACCTATCCAGGCTTGACTTATGATTGCCTACTGAAGTTCAATGCTATGCAGCAAGAGGAGAAAACCACACTGTGAGGGCTATATTTGGGATTGAAGATTCAATCAATCACAGAATACTGTAAAATTGTAAAAACCCCATTGAAAAATTGTAGTTTAGACTAGCCTGCCCACATAAGCCGCCTTGGGGATTTGCTTCAGAATGGGAAAGGTGGGATATAAATTATTCAAATAATAAATAAATGCTATTTTTAAACAACTACCATTGTTTAAAAATACAATTAATGGTACCATTGCTACCATTAATTCTTCATATGCTTATAACTAGGCATAGCATAGGCTTGAAAGGCCTTAATTCAGTGTTTGTGGACAACTGTGTGCTTGAGAAGTCGGGCCTCTGCTTTTCTGAGGCAATTCAGCAGTGCTGGCGGGAGAAGGATTAACAGGGGGACAGCAGTGGTGCTTTCAGAGCTTAACCCAAACTGATTTAATTATTTCCTTGAATTTTTCTTTTGCAATAACCCTTTGCTCGCACTGCTTTCCTCCTGTGTTTCAATCATAAAGATGGATCTGTGTGGGTTTGGGGGGGCAAGATTTTCAGGAGAAAAATGAAAAACCAGCCTCTTGTCCACCATTTCCTCCCCTGCAAATTGTTTCCCTTGCAAATCACTGCTTTGCTTTGAAGCAGATGAAGTTCAGTGCCCCAAACATACAAGGGCCAATGAATTTGAAGTTCTGGCAAAATGAAGTCAATCTTGTAGAGAGAAACACCTTTGAATCCCAACACTATTATTTCAGCTTTCAAATTACTGGGAGTAAAAACCCAGATCCTAATGATAAGCATTAACCAGAGCAACAAAAAAGTTATGTTCTTACCTGCAAATGTCTCTGTACATGGATTGACTCCTGCAAGGCGTTTAGAAGTTCCAAAATCGGAAATTTTTACTACTCCGCTGTATGTGTTCACTAAAACATTGTCTCCCTAAATAAACATAAATAATATGAGGCTGGTACATACATTTCACCAGAAACTTGGCCACAATTCTCCTGAATTCTGTCACTTTAAATTTGTTAGCAATTCTTAGATGTATTTTAGTAATCCTCCATAAAAGAGCAACTACCAGTAAGGAAATGATGAAACAAACCTTGTAATACATTTTTGAGTATCCCTTATCCGGACTACTTGGAATGGTAAGCTGTCTGAATTTCAAATTTGTCTGGATTTCAGAATAATTGCATAAATATAATTAGAAATGCTTCCTCTTGCTCTTTTCATTGTTACCCATTTGGGTGTCTGCTGGCCTTTTTGACATTTTTCAACAATGGCACACACCATAGAACAGAGAACAGAATTTACAGCCTGTAAGTGGGAATGAGCACAATAATTTTTAGTGTTCGCACTACATAATAAAAAAAAGTATTGGGCAAAAGTGTCTTGATTTCGGAATAGTTTGGATTCGGATGTCCGGATAAGGGACAATCTACCCGTATATAGTAAAAGAAATGGATAAAGTAGCTTATACATGCTCACTTTTATGTCTCTGTGTACTATCTGGTTCTCATGGAGATATTTCAGGCCTTCTAGAATCTGCTTAGTGTAAAACTTAATTGTGGGTTCTTTCATTGGTCCCCATTTTGATCTTAGCAGTGCTGAAAGACTTCCTGAGTTTAGACAGAAAAGATACAAAATTATTCTGTTCAGGGCAACCAGGCCTGTTGTAATTGAATCCTCAGTATTTTATAGCCACATACTACACACCTCATTTTGGGCAATACTCATCATAAACCATGGTGTAAAGACACTGGCACAGGCCGAGTTAATTGCAAAAAATGTACTTTACTTGGTTCCAAGATTCTACAACCAATTATTTTAGGTAATCTTTTCCTGTGTCTTGATGTTTCCAAAACAAACCTCTGAAAACCTCATTAGACATGAGGTTTTATGAGTGGATATGAGAAGCAACCATTAGGTTTTAGATCAAATAGGGCCTAGATCAAAACTGCAATGAAGACATATTAATGTCAGCAGCATATTAGGGGGTAAGAGGATAATCTAAATTAGGACCACAGTTGGGGAGGGGGCTTGATCCAGAAACACATATCCACGTATGTTATTTGCCCAAAGAGAAAAGCTCCTATTTTGCCTGTATACCTCATGATATCCTCCACTGATTTATAGAAGATACAAAATAAGGAAATTAATGCCATACCAACCTCCCGGAACCTGCTCCATGAAGATTTTAATATAGTTATCTTCAGAAACAGAACCAAGATACTGGACAATGTTCCGGTGCTTTAGATATTTGTGCAGGGCTATTTCTTCATGAAGTGGCTGAGAGTATCTGTTATAAAGATATAAGTAAAAAAAAAAATGGCTCAACCACAGGAGCCGATTACAGAAAATAAAATCAAGAGAAAATATACTAATTAAAATAGCTAAGGGCCAAACTGGAAATATGCAATATTGAATAGTGAATTGGGTTTGTGTTTTTTAAGAATACCTATAAGGTGTGTGTGAAATAGAGTAAAGCCACAGCAGGGGTTGTGGGATTTTAAGACTTCACTCCTGCTCTAGTTCCATTTTAAAAAGCACCCCCACACATTATTTGAAAAAAAGCTTCCATTGACTTCTTTAAACTTAGAAATGCTCCATTTCACAGCCTCCCCTGCAAGTGTTTTTTGTTTATTTGCTTGTTTATTTCAAAAAAAAGAAACCCAGCCCATAGGGCAGTGGTTCCCAATCTGCTTGTCATGATGTCCTGGGGTGCCACAAGGCAGGTGAATTGTGCCAAGCAGTTGGATTGTGGCGCGAGTCTCCAGACAGTGGCAGAAGGCTCAGCACAGTGGAGCTGCAGTGCATGAAAACCGCATGCAGTGAAAAGCCTTCTCACCCCCCCCGACCCTTATACCACTGCTTAGAGGCTCCTGTTAGGTCTCCAAATAAGGAAGTGAATGATGGCAATGTTCGCATGACACGTTTCACATCCTTGTCCTTCACTCCCTGGGTCCAAGGGTGCAGCAGTTCAGTAGGTTTGGGAACCACAGCCGTAGGGCCACTTCACCAATTTCCCTGAAAAGTCTAGTTTGACCCTCAATCACTCATGGAAGTAGCTGCATGTGTAAATCAAAACTTGGTACATCTAAGACTATGAGAAGAGAGCACACAATGAGAGACAACCCCCCCCCCCTCTGTGATCCACAGAGCCTCCGCAAACAAGATCCATGCAGGGAGGGTAGGCAGCCAACTAATGCTGGGAATGAGAGACTTGCAATAGGATAGTCAGCAGAAGCAACTGAATTGTGACAGCTATAGTTGCTCCTTCCCTCTGACCTCCCACGGAAAAACAAAGGAAACCAAGGGGTGAGAGTAGGGAAAGTTTCCTTTTCATGTCCTAGTAGCCTAAGATGAGTGGAGCACTCGGGGCTCAACCAGTGGTGAAATTCAGCCAGTTCTCACCTATTCTGCAGAACCGGTTGCTAATTTTAGGTTGGGAGAGGAAAGAAAGGCAGTGGATGGCCCTGAAGAGCCAGTTGTTAATTTATTTGAATCCCACTACTGGGCTCAACCCATCCCACAGTTTAGCCACTTCTTTCTCTGATCACTCTTTTTCAACATGTTCCAAGATAGCACTGAAAATGTTTTAGGTAATTTGCATTCGATGTCCATGTCCAATGTTGTCATTGGGAAATTTCATCACCGCACCTGCCACAAGGTGGCTGCATATTTTGGACAAAATTTCTGTTAAAAGTGCTTCCCTTAAATTGAAACTCCAACTTTCTGACTACCCTTCAGAGAAAGGGGAAAAGAAAATTATCTAAGAATTGTAAGTCAAATACAATGTGCTGTAAAGTGGAGGGCACTGTGTGAGGTATACATTTCTGTTTGTATTTATATTTTTAAAAGATCTATTCAATACCAGAAAGAATTTCCCACCTCCAAAACCTCTTGAGAGATAGTAAGATACAACAACTCACCGGCTGTCCCTTTCTGGGATTTCTTTGATGGCTATTCGGACCTGGTTGCTAAGATCTCTCCCAGCATAAACTATCCCATAGGTTCCCTTGCCTAATACCACTCGGTCTCCATTCTCATCGTAGTCATACTCATACTAAAACCAGAAGAGGAACAGCAGCACATGTAAGTCAATTATCTTTCAGATAGAAGGAAAAAAACACATTGTCAAAGCATTTGCAAGCAAATGCTATTAGGAATACATTGTCTTAAACATTAGAAGGCATGCCATAAATTAAAAGATCTTTCGTAATGTCTGACGCTAACGACGGCATGGAATGAACCTGTGCAAACTAATTTTGTCTGATATAAAAAGTAGGTGATTCAAAACATCAGGCAGAATCTCTGACAAAATGATGTTTTTTAAAACCATACAAGCAGCATTTAAAAAATGCAGGTGAAGCTCCCTTTGAGCTTCGCCCCTCCTTTACCCGACACTCTGCAGCGACGGGAAAATGGAGGCAGCTGATTGGCTGCTGCTTAGTGGGGGCTGGGCAGGATGTCATCTAAGGGCTGCGTGTCGTCAGCTGTCAGAGTGTAGCCTTGGTGGGCTCTGTCAGACTCTGCTGCCTTGACCCTCCAGGGTTGGTGGAGATGGGCTCTCCTGGGCTAAGGACCGGGGGGCTCGGAGCCAGGCTGTCATGCCCACGTAGCCCAGAGGAAGTTACGGCTAGTGCCGTTTCCTCCAAAGAGTAGCCCGCACGATAGGGGGGGGCGGTTTGAGATCCCCTGCTGCATGTTTTTTGCCCATGTTAATTTTAATAAAGTGACCCATTAGGCCAAGCCTGTGTCCGGAGTCTTTATTCAGAGCTGTAAGGGTAATGTATGGCATAAGTCAATTCCCTTGTAAGTTATACTTTAGTCAGTCAATGGATATGTTTTCCTGAGTGCAGAATACAGATCAGAAACAATCTTCAGACATTGTATGGCATGTGCAGCATTTATGCAATGAAAAGGAGCAAGAAGATTCTGGTGGACCCCCCCGCCCATGATATGTTCCTGAAATATACCCACTGACCATAGATATAGCATTTGTCTGCACTAACAAACACTTTGCTTCCCCACAATTTTTGCCCTGGAAAGTTCTGCAGAGGCAATCACAGGAAAGATCTCATCCTAAATACAGTGTAGGCAAAGTCCGTACTCATGGATAGTGGTAAGGAGATAGGACTTGCTGGCCTGCTCCCACATTGTATGGATGCTATCTGTTTTTTATTATGTCTGGCTTATGAGTAAAATAGAAGCTGTGGGATTAGTGAGCACAAAATGTAGGAAGATTTTAGGAAGGTTGACTACAGACTAGAATCAAATTCTGATTTGATGACTGGATAATAGAACACTCAAATGTTACAGTTTGCCCAATCCTATGCATAAACTCGTAAGTCTTATTATAGATAATGAGGCATATTCTCAGGTAAGTGTGGATAGGACTGCAGCCTCACGGCACAATCCTGACCAACTTTCCAGCACTGGGGTAAGGGCAATGTAGCTCTGAAGTAAGGGAACAAACATTCCCTTACGTTGAGGAGGTCTCTGTGACTGCACCCCAACTACAGGATATGCCCCTTTGGCACAGCTACGACAGTGATGGAAGGTTGGTTAGAATTGTGGCCTTAACCAACTTTCATGGCTCAACACGTAAATCTGCTGACAAGTGTATTTCTTAACATATTTGTACACCTACATGAGGACTTAGGGCAACAAAAAGAAATATCAGAATCAGTTTAAATATTACAACAAAAGACTAAACAAACGAATCAAAAGCTTCAGCAGCCAAATAAAACCAGGAAGAAGAACAAAACAGCAAACATTTTCCCCACCCACCCTGTATCCACCATTATACCAGGGCTTAGGTCTAGTGAGTTGCTTTAGTGAGCAGCTGAAGGATGCAGCTGAAGAAGTCACAAGGATGCCTTTGTGATGGGCATCACAAAGGATGGAACTTGGCAATATGGCCACAGTCACGGAGTAGGACCGGTCCCAAGTTCCAGCCTGTCTTGGATCTTCTAGTGATGAAAACCCGAATCAGAGCCTCCCCCCCACTTCCCAATTTCCTCAGAGAGGTAATAAGTCAGAGTATTTCTGAAAATTAGGTCATGTTTGAGATATACCAATTGTGATTTTTCTAAGAATTAAAATGCAGGAACAAAATAAACACCAATTATTCCTTAAGACTGAAGTTTCAATTATATAAGTATGGTTCATGCTTTTCACACAATAAATTAGGCAGCTTTCCACAAATGTTCTGAGGACAGATAAAAGGGCTGGTGTGTAACATTGCCTAATATCTGCAAACAAAAAAGCATCCTACTAGCATTTGAGTCATATAGTTCAACAGATCAGCCTTAAATTGGTTCTCAGGCATTATATACGACCCCTTGACTACACATACTTTCTGAAGTTACATAGGTCTACATCGGGTCAGCTCTTGGAGATGCACTGCCTTGAATTCAGCGAAAGGCAGGTGGGACAAGAATATAATTATATTCCAATATAATAATAAATATTAGTTAAAATAGCCATTCATATATTCGTGAAAATGGTCTTTAGTTATATGGAGGTACATGCATTAAATAATTACCCCCCTCTGATCTGCAATACTGTACTAGAAACCAATCACCTACAAATCTCTCTGTTATCTGCAAATCTTTAGTCAGTATGTCCTTGAATTTTTTTCAGTGGGCATGTGACAGTGATTGCCACACTTTCTGTACCATACAGGCTACACCAGGGAAGTTTTTGTATACCCTGACATGACCTGCCCACTAAATTAGTTCCACCTTTCAAGCAGTTTCATTTTTCATGCTTCAGCACTTCATCAGATTGAACTGTTATGCGATATGCACTATTAACTGAAAATAACACTAGAACCTGTCTATGTTTTTTTTAGCACATCCATATTTCACAGCTACAAAATAGTATTCAGCAGATAGAGATAGCTTAAAGATGGCAACTAGATTTATAAAATGTTAAGCCACACTTGCCAAACACTTATCATTTTGAAAGCATTTCTTATGCACATTAAAAAATATGCATATCTTTTAAAATCCCCATTTATATGCAATTGGCATTTCTATAGTTTGTGTTTCCTGATGTCCATTATTATGTAATTTAATTTGTAAAGCAATCAACTTCAATGAATTGGATAAAGGCAGAAAGAAAATAGGTGTTAAACCACACTCATTTGCCAGTAATAATAATAAAATAATAATAATACATGTATTTATATACCGCCTTTCTTAAGATCACTAGATTTCTCTAATGACTGTAACCCAAGGTGGTTTACATAGGCAGACTTTTATTCATAAACCCGAAGGTCTTTACAATTTACAGAAATGTTCTGTCTTTCAAGAACAACACTCATACAGATCTTTCTGGATTTAGCCTTCTTTCTTAGCCACCCGTCTGTCTTCTGCTGGCTGATGAGGCTTCCCTGCTCCCCCAGAGACGCAGCTGACTTCAGCACACTCCTCCTCCCACGAGGCAGCTGGAACTCAGCTTTTAATCAGCCACAGTTTGCAAGGTCTGCCGCTCACAGAGACTTCCGGCAGTCCCGAGCTCACGACCTTCAGATCTTCAGCTGTTATTTTCGGGCAAACGGAGGCATTAACCCTCTCGGCGAAATCTTCTGCATCTCGGCTAAATCTTCAGTATAGACACGCTTCACTTTGGAGCAAAGAATTATTGGAGCAATTCCTTGATCTTGATATACATGACCTTGGATAAGCCATGCACAGAAATGTCAAGTTCATAAGATGCCCTATTTGAAATTCAGTCACAGCTGTTCAAATTACAGGATCTTCGTTGACATCTGCATCCAGAGTGCAGACATGCAGTTATGGCCACAAAATTCCATGTGGTTAACAAAAACCAAAAACACAGTTTTGTAGCCTCTCTAAATCTTTGCTAGCTGTGACTTTTTTTTAATAGATGCTCCACCACTAAAATGTCTCTGAAACACCTTCTTTACAATTCTGGTCTTAGGTACTGCTTCATTCAAAGTAAAATGAGCAACTGAAGAATTTCAGGCCTTCTGCTTTTGGTGAGACCATTAAGTAAATGTGTGCAATTCCCTTTTCAGATATATTTTGTGAATTAATAAGCATAACAAATAAAATTGAATGAGGTCATAATATCATTTACTTTGTAGGAGAGATTGAAGAGTTTTTTTCATTACATGTCTGGTGTAAATTATGAGTCTGTGACATTATCTTTTTCTTCCTTATTTATCCTTTAGATTTCTTAATGTAAAATAATTGACTAAAGTTACAAAGTAAAAGCAGTCCCTATGGGAATGAAAGTTCAGCATATAAGAGGCTAACTTGTATCACATCAAACTGTTGATCCATCTAGCCCTGTACTAGCTATGAAAATAAGCAACTCCAAAGATTCTGGCAGAAGGCTGCAGCCATCCTTTTGCAAACTGAGATTCTTTTAAAAGGTGGAATGGCCATGGACTGGATTTGGGCCATTATACGTACATGCAAAAGCATTCAATTATATCATTGAACCATGGTTCTCCTTGTTGCTTTCTATGGCACTTTGTTGAGAAACTTGCTACCTACAAACATTAGTGTCTTACTGTAGGTTTTTTAATGCTCTGCCAAGTCAAAAGGATCTTTTCAGGTAGATTCAGGGACAAACAGTCAGGGGTGGTAGGGGAGGATGAGCCTCACCTGAGCTCCCAGACCTCAGCTCTTAGACGAGACCAGAGATGTTCTCTGGTTGCATCCAGGAGTCTTTCTGAGACCTACAGAGGATGTGTGCAGCCTCTGGAGGCTTCAGAAAGTCTCCCCGGTTTAACAAGCACTTCTGATTTTCTTCTGGTGCTTGTTACTGGAAGAAACAAGCCCACCTCTGGAGGGCTCTCTGAAGCTCGCACGCAGCTCCTGCAGGCCTCAGAAAGGTTCTGGTCACATTTGGAGGCCTAGTGACCTGGAAGTATTACATCACTTCCAGGGCGCTGGGCTTCATGACATTCTGTGCCTTACTGGCACAGAACATCATGGCATGTCCCTGTGTGGATTCACGCTTATTAAAGAAAAATCCTGACCGTTGCGTAGTCTAATTAACTGTATAGATAAAACATTCTCATAATATTAGTGGAGAATACCACTGCATTGCTCCACAGGAATTGCAATAATCACAAATGTGGGTTCCAAGTCAAAATAGCAGAGTGGTTTTGTGCTATGTCTGAACCAAAGCCTGCCCATAAACAATGGTTTGTTTGTGGCCAACAAACCTGGATCTGGGAAAATTGAAGTCAGTTTGCAAACCAGTTAGTACTAATTCTGGTTTTGCATTAAGACAGCCAGGATGGTGTAGTGGTTTGAGAGCTGGATGTGAACCTAGAAGATCCAAGTTCAAATCCCTGCTCAGCCATGAAGCTTCCTGGGTGACCTTGGATCAGTCATTATCTCTCAGCCCTACCCACCTCACAGGGCTATTGTGAGGGCAAAAGGAGGGGAGGAACTATATACACCACCCTGAGCTCCTTAGAAGAAGGGTGGCATAAAACATGGGATGCAGGACATAAGTTCACTGCACCCCACCACTTGAAGCAAGTAGTGCGTATAATCTGAGCAGTATTGAAGCAGTATGGTAAATTGAAATGGATTGACGAGAACGTTGTTAACACCACTTGATGTGTTACAGGCTTAGAATCTTTTTTTGTCCCAGCTTTATCTTGGTTCAGATTAACATGAAACCATGGTTTGTGCTAACCAAAGTAAGAAAAAAGACTATGCTTTGGGCTCCCAGACATATAAAACATGGTTTATTGCATATAAGACAACAGATAAATCATGGCTTATTACTACTTGTCTGCTTTTCCCATCTGCTCAGTACTATGAAGGTCAAAGTTCACTCCTGTTGCCATGGTGCGGTAACCTCTTGAAACACAGCAATAGTTCTAGCTGTGTTGCTTCAATTGCTTTTGTATTTGACATTTTCCCCCACATCTACCCACTGCCCACCAAGCTGTGTCAATCAGCTCTCTGACCCTCACAAGGGGAAGGTGTGAGTGTCTACGAGAGTGTGTGTTTTTAGACTTTTTTGTGCTGTTAGTGGCTTGAAGGTCAACCGCGCTGGAACTATGTGCTTGACGCTTCGAGGGAGCTCAGGGGAGGGGAGGGAGGCCTCAATCAGTAGAGTTACGGGTCACGGAAGGTATGGCGGTGGGGGTTGGGTGAGACATTACAGGAGATGGAGGGTCAGTCGTAGACAGACTGTCCCTCTTTCTGGCCCTCCTCTCATCCCTCTGACCCTTGGCACTCTTTTTTTTATGATCTACGGAATTGGTTGTTTCAAATTTTAATTGTTTTAATATTGTTTTTACTATTGTTTTTAACTATCTTACACAATGATTTTACTGTATTTTAATGGCTATAAGCCACCTTGAGTGCCTTCGGGCAGAAAGGCAGGTATAAATTAAACAAACAAACAAACAAACAAACAACCTCCAGAGCCACTTGAAGGAAGAAAAGAAAGCTTTCCTCTTTCATGTTCTCTTATCTACCCAATGGGTTAGGAAAGTAGCCAGGCAGGCAAGGAGAGGTGGAACGGGGATCCAGAGCTCACCTCTTTATCTTGAACTCTTTTGCCATCTTTTTTTCCTTTTACACCACACAATCCTGCTCAAATATGAATATGCCAGGAGCACTCCTGTTTGTTTTAAAAGGATCTGTGCAAAGTAAGAGCAAGGTGGTGGTACTAGAGCCTCATACCAGGTAAGGAGAAGGGGCCCACCTTGCCTCCCTCCAATCTCCTTGCTTACCTGGCTGTTTGCTGGTAGGGTGACGAGGTAGTGACAGCAAGGTATGTATGAGCTAACATGTGCAGATTGTTTTTTAAACATTTTTGATAGGTGGTACATACTAGCAGGGGTGACATGTTCACTCAGGCCTCTTCTGGCTCAGAATAAGAGCAGTTTATATTAATACAGACAGTATAACATGTGAAATATGTAAGAAATACCAATACAAACTGTTACAGTGGAAGGGTCTTCCTGTCAGCATTTGATATATTAATATTGGAATTCTAGTGCCAAGCAGTGGTACATGGGATTCTTATTCAGAATATGAGTTTAAAAGCATCTTTAAAAGACCACACTGTATATGTGTGGAACAGAAGAGGGATGAACAATGGTATCCATGAGAACACCACAAAATATTTTGTCAAAAAGCAACAGGAATTTAATCACTCACTTGCCCATAAATAAAAATGCCACCAGTCTTCACATTATGTTCTCCACAATATTTTTCCAGCTGCTATTACACATATACATTGAAATATATACTGCAGTATACATAGTTCAATATCATATTGAATTCTTTTTTATATTTATTTTCAGGGGCATGATAAAACTCAAAAAGCCTGAACTGCTGCCTCTCATATTTTAGTTGCAATGTTGGCAATTTGCCACCACTGTCAGCCATTCCTAACCGAGACTGGCCTGTGCCATTTCCAGCCTGGGTTAGCAGGCAGCTGTGGCACAATTCAGACTAAGGGGAAATGTTACCTTACCCTGAGTAATGCCCCAGTCACACCTACTGCTGGCACTGATCAGAACAGGCTTTCCTGCTTGGTTGGTTGGCCTGCTTGGATGAGCAGTTATGATATGTCCTACCAGCACCACTCTCCTCCTGAGCCTGATTTGCCCACCAGCCCACCTTCCCCTGCCTCGATCTGCCACCTCCCCAACCCCCTGTTCCAGCTGAACTTGGCCGGCACTGCAGCATTTACCTAGCATGGCGTGGAGGCTAGATTTGTGAGCTGGCAAACATCCTTGCACCAGCCCAGCTGACTTCTGAAGTGGTGCAAACATGCTTTACAGCACGTTTGTGACACCTTGAAGGCAGCGCAAGTCTGGTAAGCCAGCCTAAATGCCAGTTAGGATTGTGCTGTGTAAATAGCTGCTATTCTGAAGGTCATAGAGAGATTACATCTCTGCTATTTACCACTTCCTTGAAATCTGGCAGCGTTTCAGAGGCAGAAAAGCACCTAACTTTTTCCCTGAACTTCCTCCCCTGAGATTTTATACATTTAACAATGTACTGAAAACTAATGTCTCTTTCCTTTTCCAAACTAATAACATAATGCCCAGTTTAGTATTTAACAAATGCATCATATCATATGTTTAACATTAAGGAAGTTGCATAGTTCATTTGAAAGTTGTGACATTTTTTCCATAATAGCACAGTAATTATCTAAGGCTACAAATACAGAAAGGGAATAGGAACCCGCTTGGTGTTTCTCAGTCAAAACTACTTACTTCTAATGTGTCACCATCAATCTCGCCTTCTAATTCCAGAGTGCTTCCTACAGCATCAGTTAAAATCTCTTTAACCAAACCACAGAATCTGAAATATATATATACACCATAGTCAAAGATAATGCAATCTCTGTTTTTCTGTAAGAATGGCCAATTATTATAATTCATATGCAGGGTCACTTTCATTAGACACAGTACTTTAAATAATATTTGAATCTCCTTATATGTCACATTTAAATATTTTCTAAAGTACTACTGTAATCGTTTTGGAAGTACCTCTGGATTATTCGGAAGCGTTTGAAATAACTCAGGCTCTAACAATAAGTTAGCACTTGAAAATAAATTACAACAACAAATGATCAGTTAAATATTTGCAAGCAGCATAGTCAGCTTTACTAATTGAGGGATCCATCTAGAGCCCTCCGGTACGAGCGCACCACTTGCACTGGTGTTGTAAATACATCCTCTTCTCCCAGGGAGACCTCAACGGCTGCCTGGCTATTGTTGCGCTTATGGCATCCAGGCAGTTCTGGATTGGGCTGTGAGCCAAAAGGGGGAGTGAAATTGAGAAGGATTTGTGAAATAATATCAGTCAAGAACCTGTTTTTAGAATAGTATACAGGTAGGTCCCTTTTCTATAATAGGAAGCTGGACAGTTCATCATATACTTTTTCAGTATTTTGGACACTGATTTTATTGAGTAAAACTGCTGATGAATGAATGTAAACAAATTCGAACGTAAGACAAACTAGCTCAGAGCCCCTCCTAAACAACATTTTATCATGTACATCAGGTCCGTGTAGTTCTCCTGTAGTGAACCACATCAAAAGTAGGGTCTCAGTTAATGGTCTAATACAGTGGTTCTCAACTGTGAGCTTTGGCTACCTGGGGAGCCATGGAAATAAGCCAGGGGAGCTGTATAGGACAATGTATAGGATTGTAGCCTTAATGGGGAAGCCACAGACAGTGGCCCAGCAGGTCATGGGAGCTGCCAGTCAAAAACGTTTGGGAACCACTGGTCTAGTACAGCTGCTACATTATGGCTGGAGTTAAGCAGGTGTTACCAATACTCATCAGTCCACACCGTTTCCTTGGGTTACAGATTCTAAAAAGTTTGATATTTGCCATTAACCATAAGCAATCATGAAAATAAATGTGTTATCCACCAATTCTTATATGGTTACAATAAACAAAGCAAACAAACCTCTCACCTACTACACTGGCTCTCTGTAGAAAAGTAGATTTGAAAGTCATCAGAGTTGTCATGGACATACAGAAAACAGCATCGTTCATCAAATTTAGATATGCTGCAAAAAAATATCCATTAAAAATAAAGTTATACCAGACCCAAGGGGAGTGAGGGAGGGAGAACAGTATGAAGGGCCCAAATGAAAACATTCAATTCTATAAAGAGAGCGTCTAAATTTTCCTCCTGAGGCAGAAAATCTAACAAAATAACAATTTGTCACATTTTTAAAACTTTGTTATTGGCTGGAGAGTGGACAACCTGCATGACAGGATTATCACCCAGTGAGCAAGAGGAGGAAAAAATGAAAAACCATGATGAGAAAAACATGCAGTATGCAATTTGGATATTCAAAGTCCCAGATTCGATGAAAGAATAGAAGGGAAGGTTAAGAGAAATGACGTTCAAGAAAATGTTACCAATATTTTGAAAAGAATTCTCTAGCTCAGTAATAACATGTGTATGACTCTAGTTCTTCAAGATGTATAGCATAGGTTGTATCCTAATGGCCAATCCTATGGGCACACTGCACCATCAGAATTCATTCTCTGGCAACACATCAGGCTATACAGCGATCACAAAGGAAACTTGCCATTCAGCGCAGTGGGCTGCCACTGCAAACGGCCTTGTGCTGGAAAGACAGTGTGTGTGTGGGTGTGGATAGGTAGAAGGCAGCAGAACCGGGTTGGTAGGGGGATAAACAGGGTGGAGGCAGGGAGGGGTATATGTCAAGGCTGGGAAGGGGATAGTATTGGTGGCAGTGGCACCACTGATGTTCTATACCACTTCCCGGCCTCAATCTGCCTTCCTGAGTCCACCTGTACTTGTGGCAGCAAAATCACTGGCGCAGGTCTGAGTAGATCCATTCGGGCAGTGGAGGCTTATCCCCGGGCCAGGGAACAAACGTTCCCTTACCCAGAGGAGATTTCTGGAACTGCTCCCCACACAGGCTGCAGAATGCACCTGATGTTGCAGCAGCATTGGCGGGGTGTGTGTATCTGTGCGTGCGTGCCTGTATATAGGATTGTAACTTTTTTGTAAATGAAACTTCTGTTCATGCAAGATGGGGATGATTTGTGCTTATCTCCCTTTAACTCTTCATCTAACCTATTCTGGGTGGGACCAGAGTATACTTGGAAAAGAGGTTACTGTTTTGAGAAGGGGTTGGGAAAATTTGTCCACTTTTCCTTTTCTGCAGCCTTCTTAGCATACAGTCCTTTGTGTTTTGCTAATTTTCTCCTCCAGGTTGTCTGCTGCTATGCTAACATTCTTTCAAAAATGAGTTAAGCCCAATCAAAGCTAAAAATATTTTCAGAATCATAACATCATAAAAGTATATTTAGTAGTTCTTGTCATGGAAGAACATCGTAAGGAGAGAAAAAGAATTGCTGGCCATGCAACTCTATATCTCTGCACAACACATATAAATGCTCTCCAATTCAAAGAGGTCAATGAAGGTTGAACTATACAGGCAGTCTCTGTCTAATACTATACACATGAGACAGATAAATCCATACCACAATGGATTAGCAAGGAGAGAAAGCAATGACAATTTTCAAAGGTTATGTTAGAAAAATCAATATCCACCCATTTGAGTTTTCAATTTGCTGATCTAAATGTAACATTTTGTATAGCAACGTACGTGGAAAGAAAGATTAAGTGACTTTCTTGAGCCTACATCTTTCAACAGCAATGGCATGAACTTAAGCAATACAAGTGATAGGAATAGAAGAAGCTGGGAAATACTAAGTGAGACCATTGGACCATCTAGATCAGTAGTATCTATACCCACTGACAACAGCTTTAAAGGATTCAAACAGGCACCTTTCCTCACCTTATCTATAGATGCCAGGGAACAGGGCCCTCTCAGTGGTGGCCCCACGACTATGGAATACCCTCCCCTTAGAATTAAGAACTGCTCCCTCATTGGCAATATTTCGGCAGGGTCTGAAGACCTTTTTATTTAGACAAGCCTTCAATCGTTGACAGGCTGGCTGGCTTTTAACATTTTACATTTTATATTTTTCACCTTACTTTTAAATCTTATCAAATTGTAACTGTGGGATCCATGGGGCTTGATTGCTTGCTTGCTTTAAATTTTTGCTTGTATTAAATTTCTTAACTGTTTTAATATTTTTAACATTGTTTTAATTGTTATACTTTGTGGGGGGTTTTCAATGTATGGTTTTAATGTTGTAAACCGCACCGCCTTGGGTGCCCATGGGGCAGAAAGGTGGGATAATAAATAAATAAATAAATAAATAAATAAATAAATAAATAAATAATTTCATGACCTTCTGTATAAAAAAGAATGCATTCCACCACTGAGTTATGGTCCCTCCACGATTAGTTTATGATTAAAGTATAGTGACATTACAAAACATTACACTGACATTACAAGTTGTCAATGTAATGGTGGAGAAGGAAGTTGAAGCTGGTATGCTGAAGAAAATATTTATTTATGCAAATATATATCCTTCATTCCAATCATATAAATGTTCAAACTGATTGTGATAATACAATTTTAAACATCTTATACAGTCTGTATGTTGTGAGGGGAAAAATGAAGATGCTCCTTATGTTGTACTAAAACAATGTTAAGTACAGTTGGCTCGTCTTAACCATGGTTTTGGAATCCTCTGATCCGAACATCTGTGGGTTCCCCCATCCCACGGGGTGGGACAACCTGGACCAGCAGAGACTTCCTTGGGCCTCAGAATGCCTTTGAAAGGCATATAAATGTCACATCTGGTTTTTCAGCAAAACTGGAAGTGATTTTTTTTTATTTATAAATCTTATCTCGAAGGCTGCAGAGGCCGTGAGCGGACGTGTGCAGCCTCTGCAAGGCTCAGAAGAGCCTCCAGGTTCAGAGGGTTAGGGCAGGCCCAAAAACTGTGGATCTGAATATATGTGGTTTTACTCATCCACAGGGGTTCCTCGTACGGAACTCCCATTGATAATAAGCCTGACTTTATTTCATTTTATTTGGAGGCTTCTGAAAATCAAAACCTATACTTTTCTCATGATTCAGACAAAGCCGTCCCAAGAACGAAAACTTGTTTTATGATAGAATATACATATGACTAAGGGATGGACTAAAAAAAAAAAAGGGTGTAATCCTAACCTGGCATTGCCCCAGCACAGCGCTCTTGCACCGAACCAGCGTAGTTGGAAACGTGCCTTAAGGCATGTCTGCGCCATGGAATCAATTGCTGGGCCTGCGCAAGCAGCAGTGCTGGTGCACGGGTGCCACCGTGCCCATCATCTGCACCGATCGAGTGTCGGTGCAGCTCTGCTGGTGCAGGGCTGTGCTGAGGGCATGCCAGAAGCATAATGGAGAAACACCTTGGGCAGAGACGGGACACAGCCATTGGGCCATATCCAAACCCTGTCCCTGAGCTGGGTGGCCCTGATTCAGCCTGCTCCTGCCCAAGTGGACTTGCCTCCTATTTTAATGGTGCAGATCAGAGCAGCCCCATTGGGTTGGCTAGAGCTTATCCCAGGGCAAGGGCTCTGAGCCACTTCTGCCTCCTAATATTATTTGCATGCAGACCAGCTGCGCTGGCCTGGCTATTCCAGTGCAGGTTAGGATTGGCTTCCTGGTGAACTATAGTGAGTCTATGATTTGTAATGGAGCTCCAAGAATATTGTTACACAAATAAAAAGGGGTTTAATGAATCAAAAGAAGCATTAAGATAAGAATGGTGACATGATGAATCCATAATTAGAATCCTTTCTCTAATACAGCAACCATTTCTTTGATCATCTTTTTTTTAAAAATGACCGTCTCTTAGAATATGTGTTTTAGGGAGGTTTTATATTCCATCTTTTCTTTTAGAGTATACCCTCCCAGCAGGGACAAGACCACTACAATGCAGTACTTTCAACCCCAATCCAAAAAACCTATCCAGGAGGAAACATGGACAGTCCAGGAAAACATGAATAGTTTCATTTCAAGTTTGCTTTATCAGAATGGTGCAGAACCACAACTCAAAGCAAGAAAGACCAAGCAAACTGATTAGGGATAATGGGAGACACAACAATTAACATAATTTTTTTTAAGCACATTAACATTTTTAAGCGGGACAATTTAAATCTGAAAGGCAACTTCTCACTCCTGCCTCACTTTAAAACCATGTGTTCCCTTCATGTTTATAATTGAGATAAGAAAACAAAGTTCATTGTCACAAAGCCTTTAGGCACAATGAGAAACATAAATGAAAGGAAACATGAAACTATTTTCGAAGTGCACCAACCTTATTCCTCTAATTGAAGAAGCTGTAAAATTCCACTCATGAATTTGTTTCTGAAAATGGATTAAACACAACAACAGGTTATCTCAAAGGCAGGTTAGAAATCTCTTATCACACACAGACCATAAAGACTGAGCCAATGCAACATTCCCTGCAATAGTAATTTCCTGCTCTAAGGCTGTGTAAAGCAATATTGACAAGGTTGCTGCTCCAATTCATACAGGATAATCAGGTGGAAAGGATGGTAATGTACATAAACAAAAACTTGGGCAGATAATATGTCTTCGTCATGTGGACTATATTATCATCCTAGATCTATTCTGCCCTTAAGTGATGGTTTATATGTCATTCTCATGGTAATGCTACATGGTAGCCTTAGTGACACTGGAAGTTCATGGTCAACTTCCTGAAATGCTTGGACTACAGCCTGCTGATCCGTGCAGCCACCTGATGCATCAGCAGCATATTACAGGGATCTGAAGGGGCAGCAAATTCAGGATGTCTTTCACCCCAAGTCTGCCACTGCCACCTCCCTACCACTTGCGATCAATGCAAGCCACAATGATCTGCTTCCTACTTACTACTCAAGTGAGAAGCAGATCATTCCCTTCCTTATTGTGCTCCATGCGCGCTGCTATGGAACTCAGAAGAGCAGAACTTCCCGTTTCATTGACAGGGACTGAGAGTTTGGGTTTCACAGAAGTGTGGAAGAAGCATGATAAGGGACCCAAGAGGCAGCGGACCCAAGACTAAATCAGGCAGCACTCCAGGTCAGTGGCATAGCTAATGAAAATGTAACCTGGTGCAGAGGGCAAAATGATGCCCTGGAAGTGTCGTCACAACAGAAAGTGACATCGCAGTTGTATTTCCATTTTCTTGGTTTTTTGGCCATAACTTTTGATAGAATGAAGATATTACACTCCAATTTGTTTCACTGCATTCTGCATGAAATTTTGTATCAAATGATATATAACATGACAGTATTATTGTCAAGCAATAATAAAAACTAAGAACTGCAATTTTTAACAAACCATGATTTTTGCATAGTTGTATGTTCATTTTCTGTTTTTTTTCGGCCGTAATGTTTGATAGAGTAAATTTGATAGGAGTAACTTTGGTTTGTTTCATTGCATTCTGCATTAAATCCCACATCAAAGGGTATAGAACATGTTGGTATTATTCATACATACCAAGGGTTTTCACAATTTTGGCCACTATTGTCAAGCTCAGCTTGTTGCCCAGTGCAATTGCACCCTTCTGCACTTCCTTAGCAATGCCCCTGCTCCAGGTTACACTTCCCCCCCCCCGACAAGAACAAAATTAAGTAGGCATTACAATTAGTCAAAAGAATCCCAGGAGGCAACGATCTTCAAGAAAAATCCATGTATACGATACATGATCCAATCCAGAGAAAATACATGATACTGATATGACAGATCCATATGTGTGCTAAAAGGACATGATGACGAGTCCTTTGCAGCAGTACATTACTGATTGCCATGGCAGAACTAGGGTTATCGTTGCAAACACAAGGAATTCCCCTTCCAATGGAAGTCTGGAACTATGCCTTCACACAGCATTTGCAGCAATGGCTCTTTTCAATAAAACCAGATACCTCCCTGACAAGGATATTCTTTGGTCGGCTCAGCTCCTACAAGCCATGCCAGAAACTATGGTGCACAGTGAAATGAAGTATCTTCTGATGAGACTGCAGGGCTGCCTAGCTGAGATGCCTATTATGGACTAGCTATTGGCTTCCAGGGCCAAACTTATTTTTCTTCAGTAGAGATTAGGAACTGAAAGAACTAACCCAAGTTTCACATCCTAGGAGCATTTGCAGGATGATTTCTCAAAGCTCCAAATCTTACTAATTGTCTCCTAATCATATTATATATAGTACAATGCATTTTAAAGTAAGATCTCTAAAATATCTAGTCCTAATATCCTACTGCAGCTGTAATATCATTTTTTTTAGAAGCCCTAGAGGCTGCTGCCTCATTTATACAGTAAATGCCTAGAGGTGTGGCTATAATGGGGATTGGGCAACAATGCCTCCACCCGAAGCAGCTTCTTTAACCCTTGATGCACATAGCATACTTTGCTCTGTCAGTTTTGCAACTCAACAAAATTGGTCAGAGCCTACTGGTGGGTCCTGGACCAACAGTTCGATAACTACTGCCCTTCTGTATTTCTTGACTGCAATCTTATTCACACTTTCCTGGGAGTAAGCCCCACTGAACACAATGGGACTTACTTCTGAGCAGACAGATAGGATTGTGCTGTCAGGGACCTGAGGCCAGTCACAGATGGTCACACTTCTGTTTTCCCATCAATAGAACTGAGAATTTTTGTTTTCATGACACTTTTGTTTGAGACAGTGAAGTTGACATATAATTGCAAAATACTTCTGGTTTGACAAAGCAAATTCATTGTCAGCCTTACCATTTCTGTAGGAGATACATGCCACAAGGAAACAGTTCTCTCATCCGCTTCATTGTTGATTGAAACATATGCAGGCTGATATACCTTAGTTGGCTCTATTACTAATACCTAAAACAAAGCACACTTGTTCATTAGCTTCTACCATAACACAGGCTGTTCAAAGTGAATTGTAAGTTTGCTCAGAGTAAGTAAATTAGCTTGCTATAAAATAGCAGCTCTCACTCACTTCATTAAGGAGAAATGAAAAAGGGTCTTTTAACAGAACAATAATGTGGGTAAAAACAAAAATGAATTATATATCAAGTTTAATTTCTTATACTGATTGTGTCTTGCAATTTCTTGTAAGATTTGAGTATACTCTTCTATGATTAGATGCATTAAACAGATTTAAAACAAGTAGCAACAGAATGTTCATGAAATGTTTTCCAAATACTTACCAGATAAATCTGGGTTGCTTTCAAGACATTGCTCACAAGTTCTTAATGAACAGGATTAAAGCAATCTTATAATAACCTAAGAAGATTATTAAATGGTGTGATTTCTACTGAGAGGGTGGGAGAAAGTTAATCAGACTTTATGGCTCAGTTGTCAAATCACATACAGCCAGGTGTATATGCTCTATGTAAATTGTTTGAATGGGCACATGTCATTATTGTACAAATGAGCCTCTCCCTCTCCCTCCCTCTCTCCAGTTGACTTTGCCCTTCAGTTCTTGCAGTCTAAGGTGGAAGAGCAAAAGGGAAAAGGTTGGGTCTTTGCCCTTCCATGTTCTTTCAAAAGAAGAAGTTCCTCCTTCCTTGGACTTGCCCTAGCTCAATTACCATTTTGCCTGAGTGGGTAGGGAAGCAGATTCTCCTGGTAGATTCACTGTTCCACTGCTCACGTGCTTCACATGCCACAACTCAGCCCAGGCTTTCAGGTTTGCTTCCACATTTCTGACCTCAAGGATCAACCTTCATTTCTCAATTGTCTTGTGAGTGTTGGGCACAGATGACCTTTGGATGCCATCAGCCTTAGCCAAACATGGTGGGTGTGGCATCATAAGGCCTCACTGATCACCAAAATATTATTTTTAAAAACTGCTATAATGGACTGCTGCACTATTTTTTCTGATGAGGTCAGGTCAGATAGGTGATAGATCCCCACCAACAAACATTTGCTTTTTTTAAACTACTGTAAAGATAATATCTACTCACAAAGTAAAATTTGGTCCAGAGTTTTTTTGGTATGTAAAACTATTCAAACCTATTTAACATTTCTCAGCATCAATAAATAGCATTTCCTTGCCTTCTGAAAAAAAAAATTACGGGAATTACCACCACTCTGAATAGCATACAATACACATTTCAGTCCTAACAGCTGAGGCATTTATGGAGAAAAAACCTATAACAAAATAGTGCCTTTTGCCACTCAGCAATGACTGAAAAAGGGGTTTCTCTACAAATGTTTCTTATTTCTCAGAGAGATGCTACAGATTTTTTTTCTGACAGCAAAACTAAAATAAATATATTCGAAATCACTGTTATACACTAAGAGACTTACTGGAAATCTCAAGCCATTAGTTGTTTCTTTGGTTGCCTCAAAAATGATATCTAACCAGAAGTTCAGTCTCTCTTGTCTAGGAGAATGTTCTATGCTAAGTTTCTTGAAACGTTGAATTAACATCAGATTCTGTACTAAAGACTTCAAATACCTGGAACACATACAAACAAATCAATTAATGAAACAATAGCAAGTATTGACAAAAGTTAATGACAAGGTAAGTCAACGATGGAACAAGACCTTTCATTGAAATTACAGAACTGACGCTGAAAACAGATAGCTTGGATCATTAGACAACTGACCTTTCAAGGACTATTTGTCTTTTTCACATTTTACAACACACCGTAGCCAGTGGTGTCATCTAAATGATTTAAGAACAGGTACTCACTTTTGATTGGCATGTGTCGGGACCCGCCCACCAAAAGTGACGTCATAAGCCGGAAGTGAGGTCGTGGCAGGAAGTGACATGAAAAAAGTCCTTTTTGAGGCCTCAGACTATTTTAAACTGACCCAACAGTTGCAACAGTATTCCACAGCACCCCCAGAACATGTTAAGGAGGCCTGGCATCATGTTAAAGTGACCCAACAGTTCCAAAACCCCAGAGCAGCTCATTTTTCAGTGGCAAGGCAAGGCAAGGCTCCTCTCGCTGCCTGCCTGCCTGGCTCTGAGAACATGCAGGCAACTCAAACATGCAGGAAATTCAAACGTTGCAGGGGCGGAGTCAACAAGTGGGCGGGCGAATGGGCGGGGCCAGCCATAATCCTAGAAACCGGTACTCGCGTACCCCCGCGTACCCCCTGCATGACATCACTGACCGTAGCTAAATTTTAATTCTCTTAACTCACTTAACTCCAAGAAGAAGCCCGCATGTGATTTGGACTTTAAATTAAAAATCAGTACTCAAATTGGTTCGTATGGGAGCAACTGCTGCAAAGAAATGCGATGATGCACAACAGCGTGTCCTCGGGGTTGCCCTGCCCCCGCAGTAGAGCGGGATGAGGCTTGTGGGCTTGATCGCCGGCCGGCAGGGGTGGAACAAGCGCTCAGTGATTGCGCTTGCTCCATCCTCCTGTCAGTTGGATCCCGACCGGCAATCCCCGCCTGCCTGCCCGTTTTCTGGCTGAGATTAGCTGGTCACTTTGGAGCTGGGTAGGAATTTTTGCTTCCAGCATGATTGGCCTTTTGCTGGTTGTTTTTCGCCTATCCCAGCCTGCGATGTGGTGGCGGGTTTAATGTTCTGGTCACTTCAGGCGGCAGGAAGCTTGCAGGGGGGGGGGGGTAGGAAGGTTGTTGTTTAATGTTGGCGTCCATCTTAGGCAGCCCGGGCAGGGAATGGCCATGGCCTCATAAGGTGCTTAGCCAGCTCAGTGAGGTGGCTTACCCCTGGCCAGACTTAACACTGGCTACCCTTGGGCTTCGCCAGAGTGAGCTGGTGCGGTCACTCTGTCTTGACCCTTAGGGTTGGCAATGAGGGACCCAAGCTTGTCTACGATGGGCTGTGGGTCTGGAGTCAGGTGGCATGCCCGCTGATCATCCTGATCACCCGAGGAAGCAGAAGACTAGTGCTGTTTCCCCACAGGTCCCGCATGCTAGATAAATAGTTTACTCAGCTGCAAGTCAATATTGTTGTAAAAGTTAATAAAGTGGCCGTTAACTCTAAGCCTTGTTTTGTTTGTTTATTCGGTTTCGGGTAACTATTCTAAGTACACAAATCGGCACATCACATTTACACTTCTGTCATCAAAATTCGCTGTGGATATTTGGGATTAATTCTCAGGAGGCTCTATATCCATATCTGCATTTTGAGATATGCACCTCCATCTCATGCACCATCTTTTTTCTTTTTTTTTAAAAGAATGTTCTTCAAAGGCAATTCAGGTATATTCTAGTTAGGAAAAAACCACATCAACGGAAAAGGCAGAGGTAGAGCAATGGTTCCTATTTAGCATAGAATCTTTGTTTTACTGGTTTCTCTTATTTACTTAAGATTACAAACTGAAGGAGACAACTTTAATTTATTTTGCTATGCAATTTGCTTTGAAAGCTGTTTTGCTGAAAAGCAGTATATAAACATTATTGTTAATACATGCTTAAATGGAAGCATACAGAATTGGGTTCGTACCTTTCTATGTTCAAATACATTCTGCACTTAAATTCTGCATACTACATAAATAAAACATTAAGATGTCTCATACAAACAACAGAGAGGCAAGCACATTGAAACTCGCCTGTTGCACAAAAGCCATAATATCTGTTATTTCTATGCTTTTTAAGAATATAAAAATGGCAACTTTTCTCATCATTGAATAAAGAATGCTTATCATGCCCTGGCTTAAGGTAAAGGTATTTCCCCACGACCAAATGGTCTAGTCATGACCGACTGTAGGGGGCGGTGTTCATCTCCATTTCAAAGCCTGTAGAGCCAGCGTTTTGTCCGAGAACAAGCTTCCGTGGTCATGTGGCTGGCATGACTATATGCCATAGTGCACGGAACGCCGTTACCTTCCCACCAAAGTGGTCCCTATTTATCTACTTGCATTTAGGTGCTTTGGAACTGTTAAGTTGGCAGGAGCTGGGACAAGCAACAGGAACTCACTCCATCGCGCAGTCTTGAACTCCCAACCTTCTGGTTGGAAAGCCCAGCAGCAGCGGTTTAACCTGCTGCACCACCACGTCCCTCTGGCTTAGAAGAACTTTAATATAGCCCAATGAAGGAAACAGGAAGGCAACACACATATTCAATTATGAACCGATACATACCAAATTGGCGGTTTCAGTTTAAAAAGTCTTTCTGCTGCCTGTACTGCTTTACCAATGTCATTGGCCAACATGCTTACACTGAAGAACTGTCCAACATCCCAGTAATTATTCATTTTTTCCAAGCTCCCTTTTCTTCCCAACAAACTATTTAATCGCACACCTTGAAGAATTCAGATAAGAAACATTCTGTTACAAGCAAACCCAACAGTTCCCATTCAGAAAGCCTGAAAAGAGGAGGACATACATGGGGAAAAAACTTTCCGTCTGAGAGATAGTTTGAACTCTTAAATGCATAGAGACATTACTAAGCATCAACATTACTAAACATCACTTGCGGGAAGGAATAGAAATGTTGGAGATGGAACTTTTGTCTCTCACTGGTTATACATTGACTTCAAGAAGAAATGAGTAGTACTGTATAATTTGTATGTGGTCAAAGGCATTAGTTATAGACAACCTCCTTTATAGAAGTTAATACTGGAAAGTATATATAGTTGGTGTTGTTCACTTAGAACTGAAAGTACAACACCCTGACGTATATCACATTGGCCATAGCAACTACTATTAAGTATTATAGAGCATTATCAAAGTCCCCAGCAAAACAACTTCAGCACCAAAAATATATATCTTTGTTCACCTATTTTCCTTAATTCCATGGAAGTTTCAAACTGCTGTCCTGCAACGATCAGCAAAACTGCAAGGTTAATTCCAGAATACAGAGTTGACTGGAGCTCAAACCCTTTGCGATACCTGCAGAGACAATATCTTACAAATTGGAAAACAGTCTTGCAAAGAAAAACATTTGAAATTCTCAGCTCACAATGAACAACTATTGCTGCATACTACAAGATCTTAATTTACAAACAAGTAACCCCTTACTCTGGAAAAGAAAGAGTGGAAGATTTAATCAGCAAAAGGGAAAGGAGAACAGCTTTTGACTATATTTAAACCTGCTAATGCACATAATGTTGCCTGAACAATTGTGTCCAAAGATGAACCATGCAAGTAAAATTTTAATTTTTGCAACAACAAAAATGGAATAATTTTTATACCATTAGTGACACAGGGATTTCAAATGAAAAATTAATCTTAAAATTTAAGATGAAGACTTAGCAGGTAATTTTTGTCTTTTTAAAAAAGCTTCTGTATATATAAATAAGGCACTCTTCCCTGTACTGAAAAATGAGAGTTGCTTCATAAAATATCCTGTCAGTTCATGCTTGTGATTGCCCACTGCTATCCAAACTACATGGGGCCCATCACAAAAACAGCTCCCCCGTTTGCTAAAAGTGATGACATCATCGTTTAATAACTTGGACTCCCAGAATGCTATCAACCTCAAAACAGATGGCGATTCTGATGGGCAGGCACAAGCATGATGGTGGGTGGGTTTAAAAGGAAAGAAATAGGCAGAAAGAGGAGGAAATGAAGGGGAAAGAAAGGAGATGTAAAAGATGGAAAGGAAAATGTGAAGCAAAAGGGCAGAACAGAATTGAGGACTTGGCGATCAGGAAAAGCGAAGGAAGGACGGTGACATGCTGTTTGCATGTCGCCGTGTTTGCCCCCCCCCCCCGTGGGTGCGGCAGGCCGGGCGTCCCCCAAATTGGACTGCAGCCCGTTAGGTGGGTGGGGCGAGCACTGCGTTGCGCGCGCGCTCTAACCAGGCAGTTTGGACCCGACCTGTGAACCCCACCCGCCCGCCCATCTACCAGTCTAGACTAGCTGGTCGCTTTGGGGCTGGGTAGGAATTTTTTGCCAGTTGCCCGATTGGCTTTGGTGGCTGGTTTTTTTTGTCTACCCCAGACTGGTGGGGAGGCGGGTGGTTTAAATAGGAGGTCACTTACGTTGGCAGAATCAGTGCGGGTTGGGTAGGTAAGGTAATTTATGTGTCCATCGGAGGTGGCACAGGTAGGGAGCTGGCTGGGCCGCCCATACATTGCTTAACTGGCTTGGTGGGTGGCTGGGCCGGTTCCCTACTCGGACTGCAAAGGCTGCCCAAAAGGCGAGGTCCTGAGGTGAGCCGGCGCAGTCAGGCTGCCTCGCCTATCAGGCCAGCGATGATAGCCCGGGATGGTCTATGACCAACTGTGGGCTAGAGCCAGATGGGACGCCCGTTGGTCATCCAACGGCTAGCACCGTTTCCCCAACCAGGACCCGCACTTTATGTGGATTGTTGCCCTGCTGCAAGAGTTGTATTGATAATTAATTAAGTGGCCCATTAGTACCTAAAAGTCTGGTCTCGCGTGCTTATTTACGGGGTTGGGGTAATATTCATCCCTGCTAAATGGATGAAGAGAAATTTTTCAAAAGGTTGTCCTCTTATATTTAGCAGGGGGAGAGCAACTGTTCTCCTTCACGGCATCTTTTTCGATGGCTGTTGCCTCTTTTGTAATTTTTTTAAAACTGTAAACCCTTTGAGGACCAGGAACAACTTATTGATTTATTTTACTATGTAAACTGCTTTGTGAGCTATAACTCTTAAAAAGTGGTATATCATCATCATAGCAGGATACTTGTGGATATCATATACCTGGATTTTCAGAAGGCATTTGACACGGTCCCCCACCAAAGACTGCTGAAGAAACTTCACAGTCAGGGAATAAGAGGGCAGGTCCTCTTATGGATCCAGAATTGGTTGAGGGCCAGGAAACAGAGAGTGGGGGTCAAGGGGCAATTTTCAGAATGGAGAGAGGTGAAAAGTGGAGTGCCCCAGGGATCTGTCTTGGGGCCCGTGCTTTTCAACTTATTCATAAATGACCTGGAGACAGGGATAAGCAGCGAGGTGGCCAAGTTTGCGGATGACACAAAACTTTTCCGGGTGGTGAAAACCAGAAAGGATTGTGAAGAGCTCCAGAAGGATCTCTCCAAGTTGGGGGAATGGGCAGCCAAATGGCAGATGCATTTCAACATAGACAAATGTAAAGTGATGCACGTTGGGGCAAAAAGCCAAAACTTTACCTATAGGCTAATGGGTTCTGAGCTGTCTGTGACAGCTCAGGAGAGAGATCTCGGGGTGCTGGTGGACAATTCAATGAAGGTATCAACCCAGTGTGCGTCAGCAATTAAGAAGGCCAATTCCATGCTTGGGGTCATTAAAAAAGGGGTTGAGAATAAAACAGCCAATATTATCATGCCATTGTACAAATCGATGGTAAGGCCGCACCTGGAATATTGTGTACAGCTCTGGTCGCTGCACCTCAAAAAGGACATAGTGGAGCTGGAAAAGGTGCAGAAGAGAGTGACAAAAATGATTATGGGGCTGGGGCACCTCCCTTATGAAGAAAGACTGCAGCGTTTGGGGCTCTTCAGTCTAGAAAAAAGGCGCCTGAGGGGGGACATGATTGAGACATACAAAATTATGCATGGAAGGGATAAAGTCGATAGAGGGATGTTCTTTTCCCTCTCTCAAAACACCAGAACCAGGGGGCATCCACTAAAACTGAGGGTTGGGAGAGTTAAAACAGATAAAAGGAAGTACTTTTTTACCCACCGGGTAGTTAATCTGTGGAACTCCTTGCCACAGGAGGTGGTGATGGCATCTGGTCTTGGTGCCTTTAAGAGGGGATTGGACGGATTTCTGGAGGAAAGGTCCATCGTGGGCTATAGGCAATGATGGATTGTGCAACCTCCTTACAAAGGTGGTGGGCTACTGGTACCGGGTGCAAGGGAGTGGCAACAGGATGCAAGCATCTTGTTGTTTCATGCCTCCCTGGGGCACCTGGTGGGCCGCTGTGAGATACAGGAAGCTGGACTAGATGGGCCTTTGGCCTGATCCAGCAGGGCTCTTCTTATGTTCTTATGTACTTAATTGTGCAAAGGCAAAATGAAGTAGCAACATTCACCACACTATCACTTCTCTTACCATTCAATGGCTGTGTCTCTGCTACTGGTGTCTTTACAGTCTGAATCAAGGAATATGTCCTTATAGATTCTCCCACACAAGCAGAACATGTCAGGTGCAGGATGATCACATGTCTGCAAGACCTGAAGCATCACTTGCAGTGCCTTTCCTCGGTCACCTGCATTGTTTCTTCTGCAATGTAAGCATAAAACTAGGAGATACAGAATCATACATTTCTACATACAAACACAGCTTTTTCTTTCCTGCTAGTAGTGTTTTCCACAGGTAGATTTGACATCTGGCATATAGGTTATGCAAGAAAACACATGCAACTATTCTCAGACTTGCCAGCTCTTCCCTTTATCCCAATTAGGGCCCAATCCTATCCAACTTTCTGCACTGATGAAGTTGCAATGCATCCTACCTTGACGTCTCTGTGACTACCCTACCTCCACTGCAGGATGCAGTGTTGGCACAGCTGCATCAACACTGGAAAGTTACATTAGACCCTTAGACTTTTAAAGTAAAACAATGTCTTCTATTAGCACATATTGCTAGAAGCTACATGAGCAGCAACTGTATTTATGCTAAGTCAGTGGTTCCCAAACTGTGGGCAGGATCTAGCAGTGGGTCACAAGCCAATTTCAGGTGGGTCGCAAAGCACCTAGGGCAGCCATATTGAAAATATGGAAAGATGGAATGCTGGAAAGTGGGAGGGCTGTGTGGTTGTTTTACTTGTGTCAAGATTGTAAATAGGCTCTCTTTCTGATTCACTTTGCTATTAGAAAATGGCAACAACCCAACTTATTGCTGCAATCCCAAGAAAGCAGCAGGCTTTGGTGTCACAATGGCAGCACTTCCAGGCATAACATCACTTCTGGTGGGTCCCAGATAGATTGTCATTCTAAAAAGTGGGTCCCGGTGCTAAAATGCTTGAGAACCACTGCTCTAGTTGATTAGTTTACATACAAAACCTTTTGGCCAATGTATATATTTCTACACATTCTCTCTCTAAAAAAAAAAAAAAAAAAAAGGTAGAAGTAACTTCTTAAATTACTGAAGTAAGAGAAGGAAAGTCACTTATAAATTACATCTTTAATGTTTGTTAATGTGCTTTGTACCCATGGAACACATTATATTCCATTGACACATTGGTGTGTATTCTTTTTGTCCAATACTAGATACATTTCATCCACAACAGTTTCTCTACTAGAGACCATCTTTATGTAAGAAAATATTTCTTCATTTTGAAGACTGAGTAGGTGCATTGGTAAGCCACAACATTCTTCATATGAATGCTGTTTGCAAGTTGAGTATCCATTATCCAAACTGCTTGAGATGGGAAGGTGTCTGGATTTTGGAATAATAGCATAATACCATGGGATAGGCTTCTTCTTGCTCTTTTCACTGTTACCCATGTGGGTGTCTCCTGACTTCTTTGACATTTTTTAACAACTGCACCCAACACACAGCAGAGAATAAGAAGTACAGCCTATATGTGGGAATTTTTTTTATGTTTTTTTAAGTCTTGGACAAAAATGTCTGGATTTTGCGTGTCCGCTTAAGGGATAACCTAGATGTACATGGTTTGTCTTACATGAAGCCAACTTAAAAGCTGGATGGTTTATACAGTAGCTGTTATTGCTGTCATTTTAAAAAACCAGCCTGATGCAACAGTTTGTCAAATCCAAACAAGCAATCTGAAATTCAGCGCCAATACTGAACATTAAAATTGAAAAACCTGTAATAACTGAACTGCATTACTCTACAACTGAGAATCCATTCCACCTAGCCATGGAAAAACAGAAAAACTCATGTTGAAACAGCTGTAAGGGAAGCTCTCTGGGAAACCAAATACCTGGAAATTCTGGTGACATCAAAGGAACTCATAAGAACATAAGAAGAGCCCTGCTAGATCAAACAGCAAACTATGGTTTGATCCAACCAGGAAGCAACATACAGAGGCAGCGCAATTCTGATCTTTCCTGTGCTGTGTGGTACAGCACAACCAAAATGGCCACCGCTGTATCCTGCAGGGATAAGGAAGCCATTGGAGGTTTCCTTGGGGGGACATTCATCCCCTTACCCAAAATAAAGCCCTGGCCTTTGGAATGGGTCTTCTCAAGTCTGTGCCAGCTAAACATCCCTGCCCAGTAATGCCTCCCTACCACACTTGCCACCCTCCACATGCCTGTGCACCACCCGTTGCTCAACTTTTCACCACCAGGGCATCTTCTGTGGCATAGATGAGGTGGAACAGATCTTCCTGCTGATTCTGCTTACTCTTTGGGTGCTGCAAACATGCCGTATGGCACATTTGTGATACCAAACACTGGTGCTGGGCTGCAGTGCTGGCACTGAGGTCCAATAGAATCAGGCTCTAAAGTTCCCTACTTAAGTACAAGTCACGTTCCATGGGTCTGTATTTAAGTGGAAACGTATGTAAGCTGAAACATGCAGTTCTTATTGGCCTAGCACTATCGTGACGGTACAAAAGCACCAATGAAGCCATTTGTAACTTGGACATCCATAACTTGGACATTGTAACTTGGGAGCCAGCGTAGTGAGTCTTCCATGAAAAGAGACGGAGAAAAGAAGGTTACAAGCTCCTTCATGACTCCCCAAAGCATGTTGTCTTATTTAAAACAATCATGTCTTGTTTTAAGTAATAATGCAGCTGTATAGTATAAGACTCTATAAAGAGTCTTGCGGCACTTTAAGGATGACCACATTTTAAAACATGCACATTATCAGTGGAACTGAATATATTAAACATGATGAAGTATTTTTAATCAACAGTACTACTCAAAGATTCATGTCTAAATAAAAGCAGATGTGCCTTATAGTTAAATAAATATAGTTAGAAGGCACTCCCATTGTTTGCATTAAAAAGACATGTCCATGTGAGCAGAAAAAAAATTGCAGTAAAAAAGCAAACACTACTTTGCAAACTAAAGGGTACTTCAAAATGTTCTGCTAATGTCCAGTGAGATTTAAGCTATTTATAAATCTATTTTCAGATCTGCTGATGAATTGCTAACACCTTGATATTTAGGAAGAGGTTTATATAATTTAAAAACTAGTGTGGTTTGTGATGCTGGACAAGTCAGTGGCTGGCAAACAGTAAACCATTTTCATTCATAAAAGGAACATAACATTAAATTGTGTCAGTTTATGAAGAAATCAAAAGGCAATAAAAGGATTCCTACTGCATAGCTGCATAAGATATCCATCCACATATATTAAGGTGGCAAAAATTTCCTCTGCAAAATACAACTATATGGATGTGTAATTAGTTGTCTAGTATTTGTTATAATTTATTACATTAAGTTTATTTGCATGTATTTTACATTACTCAGCAATAAAACAAATATACATTTCTCTTGAAAGCCATTCTACATCAGATTATCCAAATGTAATTGACCAAACAATGTTACTAATTAATCCTGGAATGAAAATTATGTATGGATTGCCAAGATCAATATGCAACTCAATTTTCTTCGCTGTAAAATGTTTTCATGTATTATTAAATTCATGAAGGGGAACCATACTGTTTATAAATGACTTAAACTACACTTTAGTTAAAAATATTAAGAAACAAACACCATAGCCCAGAGCTTGCTTTGGTGAAGTAGGCATCATCAAAAGATAAATCAACTTTAAATTTCTTTCTTTGCATGTTTTCTTTTCCTACCGCTTATTTACAAACAAGCATAGTTTATTACAGTATATTTCGCAGCATGTCTATTCAGAGGTAAGTCCTATTGAGTTCGACAGGACTTAGTCCCAGTTGCGTATAGGATTGTGGGGTACAAGTGCTAGCTTACGCATGTTTACTGAGAAGTAGGTTCCACTGTGCTCAAAAAGATCTACTGCCAGGTAAATTTGGATATGATTGTAGTCCCACCATAACATAAGCTACAAATAGTCTCTTGAACTGCCTTTGAGAAAACTGATGGTCTAGAACAGCAATTTTCAACCAGTGTGCAGGTGTGCCATGGGAGTTTTGTTAAGGCCATTTATTTGTAGAGCCATTGGAGAATGTGAGCCTCCAGCCAGCATTGTGGTGTGCCTTGTCAGTCGTAAAACAATAACAGCAGCAACAACTGATGGTGTTCGTTGACAATTTTAGAACCTTCACAGTACACCAGGAGTTAAAAAAATAGATTTTAGTTGAAAACTGAAAACAAAAACCAAACTAAAAAGTTGAAAACTGCTTGTATTGCGCAGAATATCAACATAGAATATTGATGACCACCCAGAAAACCACTCACCACCACCCAGCCCCATTGGTGTGGATTAAAAGGTTGTGCTTAACAGATTGGTTCTTTATATCATGGGCAGCTCAATCCTGAAGCTGCCCTGAGGTGGCACAAATCCCTTGTGCTGGCTCCTGAGTGCCACTCCTGAGTGCCACGTGTTGTAAGGCACGTTCACAGCTATACTACTCCGAAAAAAAGGCTGAGCCAGTGGACAAAGGGGAGTCCAGGAGGCGGATCATGCCCAGGACGGGGTGTCTGGGTGACCTAGGCCAGATCCTGTCCTGATTAGCCTTACATGGACAACTTGGATTTGTGCCCACAAAACTGCAGGTGCAGATCTGAATAGCCCTATCAGGCTGGCTGGTGCGTGACACAGAGTAAGGGGACTGAAATCCCCTTACTTCGAGTTGTGCCCAAACCTGCTCCTCACCTGTGCTGGATACAACGCAGGCCTCTTGGCCTGCCTGTTCGATCTCAGGTTAGGATTTAGGTACTACCACATATTTACATATAAGCAGGTGTACGCTGTTTGGAAGCTCTGAAACAAACACCAAAGGTAACATAATTAAACAGAGCTTTTTCAGTTTCCATTTAGTCCATAAAGTCCACAGGACTTTAAAAAATGATGTGGTTATGTCAACCATAGGAAATATCTTATCTCACTACTCAACACTTTTTATTCTTCAGAAAGACTAACAGCTGAGTTGTTGGGCTTAAGGGTACCTGTTAGTTTGGGCAGCAAGTCTGGTTATCTTTCCATCATGTTCATCTACAAGCGATATTAAGGCTATGACTTCATTCTTGAAACAGCTGTTACCAACACTTTACTATCCGATTTATCATTTATAAACATGACCTCAGTGTTAGATTGCATAGTAGTGAACATACAGGACAGCTGAACCCGTAACAAGTATGACAGAACCATTCACAAAGTAATAGGCTTTAAAATAAGAACATGCAGTATTTTCATGGTGCGGCATAAATAATCTTAGGTCACTTGCTTATTAAATTCACTTGGATTGGCTGTAAAACTGAAAGTTGTACTATGATAATAAACCTCAGCTACATTACTACATTTATTGACTACTTTACAATTTACAAGAAACAGCTTCACTGAAATTTTTCCTTACCTGACCTACAGATTTAGGATAAGATGAAAACAAATGAAGGGAAACAGGGATGATCACATCCCAGGACAGTATAATTTAGTCAGTAAAGCTATTTATATAATTCAGCCTTGATACAAGCTCTTACGTAAAACACACACACAAACCATATCAAACTCAGTGATTCATTTATACGTCTAAGGGGAACAGAGTAACTAATGAAGGCCAGGAGACGTCAATGTAAAATATTCCCTGTGCCTAGGAATATTCATAATTGATGGAATTTGATAGTGCAGACAAGTGTATGCTTCTTCCCATCATAATTTTAGGGCCTTTTCATATATGACACTTTCCCTAAACAGACAATTGGCGGAGAGGATCATCTGTCACTAGTGGCACAATCCTATTGTGGCTCTGCATCAGTGGAGCGAGCACTCTGCTAGTTCAGACTGTTGCAAATGTGCTGAAAAACACATTGCAGCAGTGTTGGAGTTAGTAGCACTGACTGGAAAGCACAAGCCTTGCCGGCTCTGCTACATCAGCATGGGGGGGAACTTTAATAGGGTTGGACTATGGGACTCTATATCGGTCTACTTCAGGAAGTTATGTATATCATTACCAGCCCACTAAGTAGAATTCAAGTTATGTATATCATTACCAGCCCACTAAGTAGCAGTAGGTATAACCCACAGAAGGTTTTTTAAATATTTACTGGAAAGAAACAGTATGAGGAATGGGTGAAAAAAAGATCAGCCTACATAGAAGAGAACTGAATTTGGTCTCAGGGTGAAATATTTTCAGTCTCTTTCCCACTTAAAACTGTGTATTTTCAGCCATGGCTGCAGTGATGCCCTATCTCTGCTTATAATAAACTAGGTGGACAACAGCTACTTCCCTATGGTATGAAGCACAGATCTCCTTACATATGGCCCACTCCTGCAGACTCTCCATGTAGATGCAAGAGCTCTGCAGTGCCCTATAGATTGTGCAAGAGCCCCACACAGATCGCATGAGAAGCCCAAGCCCCACGCAACTCCTACACAGGGCCCGGCAAACCATGCAAGATGTCCGAGCCCTTGCGCGACTGCTGGGCAGAACCCAGCAGATTGCATGTGAGGGCTAAGCGCCCGCGCGAGCTACTGAGCCATGGCAAGGCCTGATTTTAGCCTGCTGCGGAGCTGCTGCATTTTAGCCTTGCTGTCATGTTTTTGTTGTTGTTGTTGTTGTTGAAAACTGCTTTTTGGGCGTTAATGCACACTTTTTGGCGGTTAAAATATCTGAATAAAAACACAAAACATTGCATTTTCGTGTTTAAGTTATTTTTCAGAAATAGATTAAAATAGATTACTTTTCCAATTAGAAATAATACTATGGCTGCATCTGCTGACACTATTTCACCTGTATCATCTACCTAGTACACTTTTAAAGCATTTAAAAATAATAAAAATGAGAACTTGACTGAGAATAAAATACATATATAACACCGCAATTTGCTATTTTAATCAAGAAATTTTGGAAAAAATATCACCCAAAAACACACGTCTCTGATCATGATGGAGAACACGTCCCAGATGTCCACCATGTGCCTCATGATGAACTAACATACCTCCCTAGCCATCAGCTGAGTGTCATACAGGAGATAGGAGAGGGACCAGAACTGGCAGGTTCCATCTTCTGTGATGGGGACAATAGTGTGAGGCTCCACGGCCCCATTAATATTTAAATAATTGCCATACGACTTAAATTGAAGGACCCTCAGCTGTTATTTATAGCAACTACATTCAAAAGAAAATGCCTCCTGTGTGGAAAGTTACACTGTGCTATACAATTCTTGAACCCCTCCCCAGGCCACTCCCTAACTTTTCTGTCCGGGGAACACAGGAAGAAAGAAGAAAGGCTTGTCAAAATCTTGGGGTAGCAGAGTTTTGCATTGAGCCAGAAAAACAGCTCATTGTACTGTTCAGAGTAAACATTAAAATGATTGTTATTTTTCTTGCCATATGGACTTAAAAAGGGTTAAATTAGAAGAGCTGTACTGGCCTCAGTTGCCATGGAGGCCAATCAGGTAGCATAGGGGGAAAAGCCAGCCAGTAGGAAGGGTTCTATAATTAACTCACCAAATCTAGATTTAGGGGCTGATTAGGGTGAAATCCTCAACGATATTTTAAAGAATTTGTATGGATCACCGTTGTAAGAAAAAAGAACAAGTTGATATTTCATCAGGCGTAAGAGATATTGAGGAAAACACATTTGACCCCTTTTTATCCCCTTAGGGGTCAAATTTCTAAAATTCCTTCTTAGTGGGTGCTTATGTCATGTAAGAAATATGCTCCCCAAATTTCAAATTCCTAGGACCAGGGGTTTTGGCTGGGTGTTGATGAGAAACTCAGTCAGGACATCTCTTTTTATATAAATTATGGATACAAACAGTGTTTAATCTTACCGATTCAATGCAAATGCATAGTGAAATTTAATATTGTGCTGATCAGCCAAATCACAAGTTGGGAGCATTTCTAGCGTTTCCACTAGTTTCACCATAGCATCATAGTCCTAATAACAGTGGAAAAAGTCAATAAAAGAAAGCTTTAATAAATGAAATCCATCCATCAAATAGCTTTTACTTTTCTAGCTTATTAAAAGTGACCAAGGCCAAGAATTCTTAAGAAAGATTTATAGACTTGCTTCACAAATACTTCTTCTCAGAAAAGAACTTCAGAGCAAGATAGTTTTGGTCTATAAGGAACAAACAACTGTACTGGGACCAGAATTTATGAACCAATACAATCCTTGATAAATCTGTCCTTTGTGTTAACAAGCCATTTATATCACTCTACTAAATGATTGACAGTTCTTTAAACATTTTTCTATGTCCAGCTGAAGATGAGCAGGCAGTGAATTGCAAAGCAGTTTTACAGCTAAATTATTAGTAGGAAACTTATTGACAATTTTAAACCAAACAGCATTAAAGAAAAGCAACATATTAAATTGGGTTATAGAGCTCAGATGACAAAAAGGTTATATAGTATGTTTTCTCAAATTGCAAGTCGTGTATATGAGTATCATGGAAAAGGGCACAAAAATTTATAGCAAACAACTATAAATAAAACATTGGTTCTAATAATTCATTGGTTAATAATTCATTGGTTGAATTAATAGCTCAAAAAGCCAAGACCTACAGTGAGTGAAAACTCTGAAAAAAAATGAATAATTTTCCTTTATCATAAAAGTAAAATACCTGGATATCTCGGTATGACAGAAGTAAGTTTATTACAATGTCAGAAGTCAGGACTTCAGTGTTGTCCATACGAAGCTTAAGCCTGGCCAATTCCTTTGCCAGCTCTTCTCCTTGATATTTCTCTCTGGCTTTTCTAATGTCATTTAACAGAGTTTCCTTGTAGTAAGTACTAAGGGAACAAGCACAGGAAAAAAGCAAGATTTATCCAAACTGCTGTGCTGAGCTAACTAAACTGTTAACCATTAACATATTAATCAATCAATCAATCACTAGTATTTATATACCGCTTTTCAACACAAAGTTCACAAAGCGGTTTACAGGCAAATAATAACATTAAAGTTAAATGGCTCCCTGTCCCAAAAGAGCTCACAATCTAAAAGAATGGAGAACACCACCAGCAACAGCCACGAGAAAGACACTGTGCTGGGGTGAAGAGGGACAATTGCTCTCCCCCTGCTAAATATAAGAGGACACCACTTGAAAAAGTACCTCTTGCCTCTTGCTTAATTAAGCTTCTATTACTCTTGAGGAATTCCTACTGGAAAATATCAGGAGATATTTCAAGTATCTTCACTGAAAACAATTAAAAAACATTAGGAAAAAAAGAGTCACGTGGGTTCCACCTGGCTGGTCAAAAGCCTAGAATGGGCAGCAAATAAGCTGAATACATGGAGCTGAGGTCAGGATTGCATCACATGGCCCCAGCTTTACCCCTGCACATGTTTTGGATATTCTGAAGAGAGATTATTCACATAAATCTTTTACATGCACTGGCATATAAATACCTAATGCCTGATATTAGAATATCTATGCCGTATACTTTTCAGTTTTTCAAGTGTTTTCCCAACAAATTGCTTATTTCAAAAGGGTTCAAAGTCTAAAAGAAACATCAGGCAGACACCAACACACAAATAATGGAAAAGATTCTATGCTGAGAAAATTCCCTTGCTACACATAAGAACCACAAGCCAGAGAAATATGTTACATGGATAAAGTTGCTACCACTGCAGGGTACAGAAAACATAGCGTACAAATCAAGCTGATTGGTTGTCTAGTTCACATATGATAACTATCGCCTTTCCAACCACTTGTTTCCCTTTGATCAACTTCTGTCTTGCTTCTTATTGCATTACTTTTATGAAAGAAAACAAAATTTTCAGAGGCCCAAGAATGTAACAGGGACATGAATGAATGACTAGAAGCCTTTCTCTTCCTGAGAACGTTGTACATTTTTCCAAGGACTTAATTGTTTAATGACAATCATCTTAAATTCTACCATAAATTATATTGTGTATAAATGCTAATAAAAACAAGAAAGAGAACACACTTAAATGTATTGTTTTTCTGAAATAGATTCCATTATGCAATATTAGCTTATTAAGAAAATAGTTAAAATTTCAATAATGCTACATTAAAAAAAAATCTAAAGCCAATGTACACATCAGTGGCATCACTAGGGGGTGCAGGGCAGTATGAACCGGACCGGGTAACACCCACAGGGGGTGTGACACCACTAGTAGGCAAAATTGTGGAAGTCTTGGTATTTTCAAATATTCCCATCATGCTATACATCATTCAATGGGTAATTTCATGCAGAATGCCATGAAACAAACCACACTGAAATATGCCCATCCTTATACCCAAATAACCAGAAAAGGAAAACGCAACTGCCTTACATAACAAAAACTGGATTCCCTTAACTCAAAACTGACCCATGAGACTGATTGTTCCAAGAAGCAATGAGATGCTATTATGACACAGCAGGGAACCAATAAGGTGTTAGTATGAGTGAGCTCTCATTTCCATGCATCAGAGTTAATACAAGAACTCTTATTCAATTGTGTGAGTGTCATCAAGTTGGCCACTGTTTTTTGGTGGTTACTGATTTGTTGGGTGGACTGCAACCCTAGTGATGCCACTGAATTTAGTCGTGTGTGTGTGTGTGTGTGTGTGTGTGTGTGTGTGTGTGTGTGTGTG
>JAJKFI010000006.1:20398181-20425772 GCA_029204185.1 Lerista edwardsae
ATGTGAGTGGGGGGGGCAGGGATGGGACATATAAACACCCGGGCACAAATGTGAGTGGGGGGGTCAGGGATGGGAGATATAATCAGGCCATCTGTAGCCTGGTGAGTGGGGGGGGGGGGGAGGTCAGGGATGGCACCTATAAACACCCGGGCAAAGCCGGGTACATAAAAGCTAGTATGAAATAAAAATCACCTTCCTAATGAGAGCATTTATACAATGTGTTCACAGCTAGGTCACTGCACAATGCAACAGTTGTTGATCCACACACAGTTAATTGAAGCAAGTTTTTTTCCATTCCAGTTCATTCCAATGAAACATCACACTAATCAGATAGATCTTCATAATAATGGCTTTATTTAATGCCAATAGTCTCTAATATTCACAGTATCCACAGTTTCATATATCATGGAACAGAACCCCAGCGGTTATTGGGGCATGCCTGTACCTAGAAATGTTCTCTCCTTGTCATGGCCTGAGCATTCATTTACCCATTTTATGTGAGGGTAATTGATAGGTGGATGTTTGCCTTCTGGGCCTCTGGAAGCCCAATTGGTCCCATGGACAATTTGTTTCTCGCTCTCCCATGGCCTGACAAGATGTGTTGGTTTTCATCCTGTTCTAAATATTTTTGTGTATGTATGTTTGAGTTTAATGTTAAAATCAATGTTTTAATGCTTTTGATGTACAGTGTACTTTTTAATGTAGCCTATAAGCCACCTAGGGCATTTGCTTTGGCAAAATGGCAGGATATAAATTCTAATAATAATAATAATAATAATAATAATAATAATAATCATCTTTTAGAGGTCTCCAAGGCAAGATGACCCTCAGTCTTTTGACCAGGAAGCAAGCCCCCTGCAAATGATTGGGCCTGATATTTCCACATAGTGACTCTGTGGTGGAGCCTGGTCTTCCTATGTTTTCTAGTTTGGAGTCTATTTTGACGTATGGAGCTACATTCAGTATTCCTGGTCCTTTTTGTAGTGCCCACATACTGGAATGACTGTATCCTAAATGTTTCTCTCCAGTCCATCAAGCTTCCATGATGCCTGCTATATCAACAAATTTCTTTGCAAATCAAGTACTACAGGTGCCCCCCCCCACTCTTGGCCTTAAGGCTTCTGACACACCAACATTTGACAAATTGGTTTTGTGTTACTAGCATGTGCCTCATTTGCTTTGACCACCTATAAGCTATATACAGTAGTCTAGATCAGGCATCTCCACATGGTGGCCCACGACAGTCTTTCCAAGCACAGAAGAACAGAGGCAAAACCTTACCAATCCATGCCACAGTCTCTTATCTTCACAGCCAAACCTTGCAGAAACTCATGCTTCCCCCCCCCCGAAACTGGGTCACAGAACCTACTGGGGCAATGTGCGGCAGAAGCGGGTGCCTGGTGCAAGTTTTGCAAAGATTGAAGATAGGAGGCTGTAGCATGAAACAGTAAGGCTTCACCACTGCCACACTGCACCTGGATGGATTATTGTGGAGCACCAGATCCAGCCTGGGGGCTGGGGCTTGGTGGGTCCTGCTCTAAATTTGGACTGAAGAGTAGGCTTTACCTAAGCTTATAAAATGACTTTTCGCTATCCAAGACTTAATTCTGGCCCTTTCTCAGTTTATATCTATATACTAGCTATCCCCTCTTTAAGTTCAGAACTGGTTCTTCTTGAGCTTTATTGCAGCTAGTTGAGCTTTCTTTGCCACAGAACAGCCAAAAAGTAATAGAAATACTTCACATAATACATGATTCAGAGCGCAATCCTAACCTGGAGTTTGATAGGCACTGTTAGGCCAGCGAAGTTTGACCGACACAAGGACCACCGTAAAGCATGTTTGGACCATTCTCTGAGTCAGGGAGGATGGCACATGTCTATGTGCTGGTCTCTCCAACTCCGAGAGTGGTCCAAACATACTTTATGGTGTACCTTGTGTTGGTCAAACTGTGCACCTATCTTCAATCTTTGAGAAACTTGCCGCCCTAATTTTAGGTTAGGATTGCGCTCTCAATATTTTCAGTTTTGCTAAAAGATATTGCAGTTCAAATGCACTGGAATCAATGATGAACAAACTCTCCGGCTCAGAGAAAATGAACTATAACTCCTAATTCAGAAAATGGCTTTTCTAAAATCCAATTTAGAAGGTGTTTTAGTCTATGACCCATCCCCAGTGAGATAACTGGTAACACAATAAAGTTCAATCCAATAAATCCATAATACCCCTTTTACCTCTACTGACCCATGCATTGTAAAAAAAAAAAAAAAAAAGCCTACAAATTCCAGTACTCCTTGCATCTGGCATTCACTCACTGCAGCATGGTGAGGTGTAAGACAGGTAGAGGTCCATTGGTCAGGGGCCTACGTCCAACAGTGGACTCCCATGGTTGGGCTAATATAAACCCTGATCCCCCAGTACTGTCTGAGCTGTGCTCAGATAATAAATGAGCATTGCTTACACAGACAGCAGATGAACTACAGGAGAGAGTCCACTTAATTAGAGGCCAAACTAGATCAGATCTATTTTTAAAGCTTTCAATTGTTAACGTTTTTTTTCTGATTTAGAAACATTCATTCAATTACAAACAAAGCAACCACTTAGGCCTTTTCACTTCTTGCATTAAAATAATCTTAGTTGATCACTTGAATAAATTATAAAGTAGTTTAGTGACGTAATGTCCACGTCTAAAAACTCCACTGTCTTGAAAATGTAATCATCTTAATAGCTCAGTTGTGCATGGACGTTATTGCTCTTACAATTTGTTTATTATTTATATGCATTCTTATCCATGTTTGCTTAAAAGCAAGTTCCTCAAATTTCACTTGCTTTCAAGTAAGTCTGGATTGCAGCCAGTTAATTCCTTTGTAATTTTTTTGACATTGTAAAGACTAACAAGCAATTATTTCACTGCAACACATGAAAAAGCTGGTATTTTTCTGGTATTTCACTGCAACACATGAAAAAGCAGAAGATTTAGCCGAGAGGGTTAATGCCTCCGTTTGCCCGAAGATAACAACTAAAGATCTCAAGGTCGTGAGCTCGAGACTCCCGGAAGTCTGTGTGAGCGGCAGACCTTGCAAACTGCGGCTGATTAAAAAAGCTGAGTTTCAGCTGCCTGTGGGAGGAGTGTGCTGAACGCAGCTGCGTCTCTGGTGAGAGCAGGGAAGCCGTTTATCAGTCAGCAGACGACAGACGGGTGGCTAAAGAAAGAAGGCTAAATCCAGAAAGAAAGATCTGTTTGAATGTGGTTCTTGAAAGATAGAACATTCTGTAAATTGTAAAAACCTTCGGGTTTGTGAAAAAGTCTGCCTATGTAAACCGCCTTGAGTTGTAATCATTAGAGAAATCTAGTGACTTTAAGAAAGGCGGTATATAAATACATGTATTATTATTATTATTATTATTTATGACCCTCAAGTGAGATAGCTGCTTTTACTATATATTTTCACATGACTGGCAATGACAACATCATATAATGCTTTCTCAGGTGTAAGGATAGCCTACTCAGGTGTAAGCAAGCAGGGCAGCTATGTTCTGGGCAGTTCTGCCCAGGCACATGGGGTCAAGGGAGGCTGAACCTCACCTGAGCTCCTTGGAGCAGAGATCCAAGACACAACTGATTGTCTCCAGTCACTTTCAGAGTCTGAGGCTCACAGAGATGCAGGCCTCAGACAGCCTTCAGAGGTGCCAGAAGGGCATACCTAGTTGTTTTTTTTATTTTGTGCCCTTCTAACATTTCCAGAGGTCTCAGAAAGGCTCTGAATGTGACTGGAACAAGCTTCTGATCACGTTTGGAGACCTAGTGACCTGGACGTGTTATGTTACTTCCAAGTCACTGGGCTTCAGAACATTCTGTGAATGTCATCACACGTCCCTGGTTCTGCCTCATCTGCTACCCCCACAACACACATCCCTGCATCTGCTGACACCATACCATCTACCTAGTACACTTTAAAATTATTATAATTATATTATTTTTACTGCTACTTTCTGCACTTTTCCTCCTTGGGAAAGAAATGAAATCTGTCAGACCATGACATTGAATCACAATCTACTATGGAGTTTATTAGCAAGATGTACTTCACTTAACAGAAACAGCAAAACCATATGTATCATTTTATGAAGATGTAGTAAACAAACCCACCGAGAAGCAATAGGCATATGCAAATCCACTTCACCTAAATATATAAAAAGACTATGGTGTTAGTTACATCTGTACCCAAACACAACATCTATCATCATTCTCCAGGAACACTCATCACTGACTAAAAATAGCAGTGCCGGTTATTTTTTATGTTTAAATATCAAATGAATTACATATGCCTCTGAAACAACTTATTCCTATTACTACAAAATTAAAGCCTATTAAACATTGCAAAACCAACTTTGCTCCAAAAATTGCACAAAAATTACATGTAGCCTTTATAAACATGTTGAAAGAAGTCTACAGATGTTCACTCTGTTACAACCAGTGGTAGTTTGGAGACTTATTTCAATGGGATGACAATTGTACTTGAAAAGATCACATGGGCGATTCAAGGTCAGATGTAATTATTACCCAATATTTACCCAATCCAAGTCAAATATGTTCTGGTACAAATCTGCTCTTAAGTTTTGTTGACTTAATCAAATATTTTCCTTTAAATATTTCAAATGCGCTTTCCTTTTAAGAATGAAAAATTCCAAGGCTTGGGCTTTTCCTTGCTAAGGACCGCATGCCCCTAACATAGGACAGAAAACACCTCCTCCAACACAACTGACAATCCAGTCCTACCCAACTTTTCAGCACTGACGCAGCCACAATGAAGCATTCCCTAACCTTGAGGAAGCCTCTGTGACTGGTCCTACCACCACAGGATGCAGTGCACTGGGACAGATGCATCAGCACTGGAATGTTGGATAGGATTGGGCCCTTAGTCTATTCTCTTAAAACTGCTACTTTTTTCTGCAGTACAATAAATGTTTTATCATCCAAATTTCAAGCACTGTTTGAGACTTTGCCCCAATTAGCTGGAGTATGTGTAGTGTTTTATTCCCACAGCGCTAATGGCAATTTTAAAGAGATCATTTACATCAGGAAAAAAATGGTTAAATATTTCCTCCCTACTTGGCCACTACTTGTATCACATTCAGACCGTCCCACAGTTGCATAAACACAAACACATCAGGCAATCACATAATGAATACACCTTGTGTAATATGCAGTTTAGACCAAGGACACTATGGTGTTCTGAAAAACAATCTTTTTATTATCTGTTATTTTTAATGGAATATCCAAAGCTGCAACCCCATATACATTTACCCTGAAAAGGGATTTACTTCCAAATAGACATGCATAGGATTGCCCTGCAAACACCTCATCACACATAACAGAATTACTTTTACATAATATTAATACCATTATAATTTAAACTACCAAGTACACTCAACAAAGAGAGCAGCCTTCTTCTATGCATATGATCTAAGCTACCAACAGATATTAAATTACACTAAACGTAATCTTGGTGTGTTCTGGTTGGTATTTCAATGTAGTTTTTTGCTCTGCCTGGGCATAGTTTCCTCTCTGAAAGGCCATTGGTTAATGGGTAACTATGGCATTAACCAAGTCCACAGCATAACTGATCTCCCTGTCAACTGTCTCACTCTGTGATTTCAGGCTGGCAAAAGGATGTCTTCAACAATGATCTATACTGAACGGTGAGATGATACACTGAATACTCAGATACTATATAAATGCCAAGAAGCTTATTCTTATTAACTAGATGGATTCCACAAGAGAGCTGGAGTGCAAACAAGTTGGCAAGAGCAGCATGAAAAGAAAGCCAAAGTATTCATTGCTTCACCAGTTAAGAGCATATTTAGAATTTGTATGATTGCTGAATGTTTATCTGATTCAGAATGCCTCTTAGGTCTACTTCACAAATTATGTTTTAGTTATAAAGCTAAGTTTTTTTAAAGATACACATGCAAATATGATGTGCGAGTAAAAAGCATGCACTTGTAAGAACATACTGTCGGTCCTCATTATCCGAGGGCTTGAGATCCGCAGAATTGGAATCACCATGGATTGTAAGCCCATGAGATGGAGAACCTCAGAGGTTGCAGCTGGGAGACCTACTGAGGCCAGACGTAGCCTCCTTGCACCTCAAAACACCTCCAGACATGACCAGAAAACACTTCTGGAGGACCTCTGTGGGCCCCCTTCCCACAGAGCTTAGTATCTGTAGGTTGGTATCCACGAGGGATCCAGGAATGGATCACCTGTGGACCGAAGGCCAACTTGTATATCATGCAGGTGCACTCATCAGAGAGCAAGGACTGGCTGCAATTCTTTAATACAACCGCAAACCTGAGTTTGCTGCCATGTAATGTGTGAGTGATACACATGTAATGTGTTGTATACACATTTTATACAACTCTGTCAGTTGAATTTGCTTACCTCAGTTTTCCTCACACATTTTCCTCCTGCAAAAAATGAGTTGGAGTATTTATTATTATTTTAGTATAGAACCCCGAGTGCCAAGGAGAAAAATTCCACATTCTGGGATCCTGCATTTATAGAATGGAATCACATCCATCCTTTGTATTGCCAGTCTCCTCTCACAAGAAGTACGTTTCTTGCCATTCTTGGCAGTCCCTCCATTGTTAGCTTATAGTACCAGCTGAAAAGGAAGCATCCCAACTTCTAGTCAGAGAGCTATTTTACGGCACATTAAAACTAAAGGAAACTCTCTTGTTGGAACAAGAAGTTTAAAAGCCATTTCATGCAAGATCAACACAGCCAGATTTTGTTTAAAGACATGTATAAACTAGCATGAATTACATGTTCAGACTCGGGTCATCTTGGTGGTTCTGATTTTTTCAGACCCCTTGACCAAGGAAGTCTAGCTTACAATATCACTATACTATTTTCAACATATAAATAAACATAGCTGTTTAAGATAGCTTTCCAAAGAGCCTGGTTAGCTTATTTGTTTTCATATTATTGTTGCCATCGAGTTATGATGCATTTTTCTTATTCCTTCCTACTGTGGATTTCATGAATGATATTGTTAATTCTGGACAATGTTAGATCATTAGTTGATTCTATTAATACAATAGTTTGAGTATTTTGACATTATTTTAGTATTTAATACAAATTTTAACACAAAAACAATAGAACTCACTTGGCTTTTTGCCACTTCACTTTACAGCAAGGAGATAAGAAATCACTCCAAAGCCAACATATACAGCTTTGGTCTTTGTGGGATTCTCACTCCGATACACATATCACACATCTGGAACCACATCTGCCCTATTTCACCAAGCATACAACCAACTTTGTTCTCATCACAGAGAAACTCTTGCAGTCTTTCCTATGTGACATCCATATGGAGCTTGGGCCTGTAAAGGGATCGAACACATATTAACAGCATCTCTATACATTTTTACCTTTACCTTTTTATATACAAAACCAACGGATAACAATTCTGTACTGTACAAATTCATTTTGCCATTACAGAACTTGCTGATCCAAGATTAGTTGGTTCCTTTTCATTAATACAGTGGTTCTCAAACTTTATAGCATTGGAACCAACTTTTGAGAAAGATACTCTGTCCGGTGCCCACTGGAATTGGTACCGCGGCTAGAAGTGCCATCACTGTAATTCCAGGTCCTGCTGCTTTCCTGAGAATACAGCAATAAGTTAGCTTATTTCTCAGCCATTTTCCAATAGAGAAGCGAATTTTAAAAAAAAAAGCCAATTTGTAACTTTGACACAAGCAGAACAATCACACAACCTTTCCTTTTTCCAGCATCTTATTTTCCCATATTTTCAACATGGCTGCTGTAGGTGCTGCGCGACCCACCTGAGATTGGCTCCCGAGCCACGGTTTGAGAGCCACTGCAATAATACATTTTACATGGTTTTCACTACAAGGTAACTGTAAAAATAAAAAGCTGTATGAAATGCTGGCCCAGGTCACTATAATGTACTTTTATAATGAACAAGAAACAATGGTATCAGGTAATTAACAGTAAAATCTCAGCATTTATACAGCAATATTTTATACAGTAATATTTCCTTTTACAAACTGGATGAGAGTAGTGCTTAACCTTACACTATTATATACCAAACTGACATACACAGTCTGGCTTTGCAATGCATCTTGGGTCCTCATTTCATCTGTAATTCAAATAATCTAACTGAGGCAACAAAATCTACAGTGGTTTTGTGTTTTTTTTTTCCTTGCACAAATATTGCAAAATATTTTTTTAACAAATATTTGCATGCACAAACACGTTTCTGTACACAGCAGAGGCGGAGGAAGGGTATAGCCCGGGGTGGCGCAACCCATGGGCACTGGCAGCGGCGGGGCGCCATTGTGCGGAGTCCGCGGACTAACCCACGCTGTGTGGTCCACCTGCCCTCCCTGGCGTTTGTTCCACTTCAAAATGGAGCTATCCCAGGCGCAGGGAGACGTGGCTGGGCGACGCACAGGGCAGGGTGATGTGCTGGGGGCACTGTTTCATCTCCCTGCCATGGGCATGCTTGTGGCTCCATTTGTCCCTGGTATACAGATGTACTTGTTGGTTGACATCCATCAGACTGCTGCTTGCATGGATTTGTTGGCCTGGATGTCCTCATTCATACACAACTCAAGAGGTGCCAGAGAGTCTCAAGCTCTCTGATTTCTTCCATCAGATTTCTTAAACAGGGGGCATTATCAGTTTCCCTGAAGCCTTTGTGCTCCAAGTCTCCCAATCTCAATTTCTACTATATGCCAAATTAGGACACCTGCAGCATGGTTATGGCTTGTCAAGTTCTACAACCTTGGCAACTGTCACTACACCTGGATAGTTTTTGCTTAAATAAAGGCAATAAAAACCTCTTGAAACACCATTTCTTTCAGTGTTGTTTCAATGTGAAATGCTAACAATATATTTTAAGATGTTTCAAGGTACAAAGAAGCACTTAAATGAAGTGATACTAGAAAACATAAGATGTCCATTAAGGCAACGTTTTTACAGTAACTCTCAGTGACCATAATTTAAATCATCTTAAGTTCATTTTTTTAAAAAGTCATGCAAATTTCTGTGATTGCAAGTGGGCAATAGCAAACAGAAAAAGACAATAACATATTTGCTTACTCTGTACTTCCAGAACTGCTCCACATTGACAAATACTCTACTACCTGAAGCAGTATGTCTCTTTGCATTAGTGCTACTTCACAGTTTTGCCTACCTGTTATGCAGTGTTTATTTTTTTTAAAATGGGTCAGTTCTATGAGGTTATGAAGCCTCAGTGCCAGAGTAGTCCTAGAAAGCAATTACATTATCTGCAGCACTTGCAGATTTTTAGCTAAAATTCTTTTATAACTGAATTGACAAGGTCATTTTTTCAAGCATGCAGAAGATTGAAACACTTCAACAGATTAAAATTAAAGTCAAGTTGACTTTCTTTCCTGAAGTAGATTTGATGAATATCTTCAGAAAACTGTACTAGGTAGTTTTTATTTTTCATTTTTCATTATATATTTTCACTTGTACACAAACAATACAAGACCTTTACAAACTGATCAGGCAGTTATAGAAGAATTGTTGGTGAAGAACAGAAAATTCACACTGATAGGACAGATTTTTCAGCTGTAGTTCCAGACTTGCATATAACCGGGCAAACGGGTATAATAATGGGTTTAGAGTTAAATAATCAGATCTTTTTCTCAAGCTAATTTAAAATTAACTTGGGGAAACCTGATGCATACATCCCAGTGACAACTTAAAAGGTTCAATGGTTAAAGAGTACATCTCACTCACTATGTTAAAGAATAACAGCCCTTTACCAAAGAACTAATGAGTTAGGGCGCACTTCTACCCAACTTTCTAGTACTGATACAGCTGCAATGCAACTTCAAGGTAAGTGAACAAATGTTCCCTTACCTTTAGGAGGCCTCCATGACTGCTCCCTCACCACAGAATGCAGCACCCCTCCCCAATTGGGACAGCTATATCAGGGCTGGAAAACTGGATAGGATTTAGCCCTTAGTTATTTGGACAACAGCAAGCCCAGGCCTCTCTTTCACTTGCATCACATCAAGAATGGCACTGGTCAAAGGCCACAGGACAAAGAAGAGCCCACTTGCACAGACCTGCAGTGAAGATGCCCATACCATTACAGAAATCTCCTAGAGTGCCAGGGATACATTCCTGAAAAACAATGTTGTATGAAACAGTGTTCCAATTCACAGGACTGAATTTACCAGTGCATTAGGTCAAAGGTCTGCTGCTTAATGGACCACTGCTGCTGTCATTCGTCCTACATGGTAGCAATGGATAACAGAGAGCTACTACCAGGAAGATGAGCCAAATTTTGACTCATCCTTGGGAACTTCAGGCTTCTCATCAGAGAAGGTGTATAAAGTAGGTTGCTTGGCCGGCTGTTTCCTTCACATTTTTGTAACAAAAGTTTGGGCCCATGCTAGCCAGAATACACTGCTCTCGTTAGTGGAGAACTAGCCAGAATATACAGTTTCTGTTGGCTGAAAGCACAGTGCTTTTCGGCATTGAACTTTAGAATGGTTTTGTGGATATTAGCTTTTTTTAAAAAAATACAGTAAAGTTGCATACTTACAACAAAGAGTGTTATAACAAAACAGCATTATAAGAGGCATCATTGTATTGCCAGGATAGTGACTGGGGTAAGGACAGCAAATCCATCTTTCATCCAAACCTTGGCGACAGAATAGCCCTTCCTTAGTTAGGAAGTCTATAGGCTGGTGCCAGACAGGCTCATTGTCCCCTATCACATCTCAGTTCAAAACAAGAGGAAAAATGGAGTAAAGAAGGTCCATGGAGCAGAGATGTATTGCTAAGAGAAATTACTGTAAGCCTAACAGTAACAAAGCTCGTAACAAAGAAGCTGCTTCTACAACACATTAAGGTACTGCCTTAATGCCAATTTGCAATTATAGGGGTTTTCTTGTAAGCAGTAATGTATGGGACCTAGTCTTAATGGCAAACAATTATTCTGAAACAGGTTGAAGTGGAGGTAAGGTGTATTCCAGTGTGGGCTGGGAAGTTGCATGCCATAATTCAGCTGTTACAACGAACCTAAATATGTGAATTATCTCCTCACCACAAGATGAGTATTATTTAGACTGGACTGACATTCCTACTCTCCAGTATAATCCTGCATTATTTAAACCAATTCACAGAAGATGCGAATATCAGCAGCAATTATGGGATAAATGTAATCTGGGGATAGACCTTGCTTGCAGCTTCCAGGGGCCTACAGTTTGCCAGTATTAGAAAGAGAATGCTGGACTAGATGAAACATGGTGCGATTCAGTGAGATCATTATAGTATTATGACAAAATCACAGTGCCTTGCAAAAGTTCCGCAGCAAGTTAAGACCAGGTGACATTTTGCAAGAGTTAGGTTACAAGTGAATTAACATTTTCAATACAATGGAGCAAAACCAAGTGCATTTTTTTCCATCTTGAATTTGTAAACCAGACATGTTCAATTTTAACAAACATTTTGGAATGTACCTGAACCTGGTTTAATTTAAACTCTGTGCATTGTCCTGCAACTATACAAGGTATCTTACAATGTTTGTAACATGTATCCTCTCAACAGGAAAAATAGCTATCCTTTTTGTACAAACTATAACCGAGGCTGAAAGATATTGGATTGCTCTCCATTGCTTCCTTCCCATTATGTACTTAGCTTGAAGCCTGTGACCCAGTAACACTACTTTTTTTTCCAGTGTCAGGAAGCTAGAACGGGACATGGAACAATTGATTGGTTTCAAATTGGGAAAGGAGTACGACAAGGCTGTATACTGTCACCCACCTTATTTAACTTATATGCAGAATACATCATGAGGAAGGCATGGTTGGATGACTCACAAGCTGGAATCAAGATTGCTGGGAGAAATATCAACAACCTCAGATATACAGACGATACCACTCTAATGGCATAAAGTGAGGAAAACCTAAAGAACCTTCTGATGAGAGTGAAAGAGGAAAGTGCCAAAATTGGCTTGAAGCTCACCATTAAAAAAACTAAGATCATGGCAACCATTCCCATCACGTCCTGGCAAATAGAAGGGGAAGAAATGAAAGCAGTGTCAGAGTTTATTTTCCTGGGCCCCAAGATCACCGCAAATGGTGACTGCAGCTATGAAATTAAAAGACGTTTGCTTCTTGGGAGGAACGCTATGGAGAACCTAGACAACTTAATAAAATCACCCTGCCAACAAAGTTTCACATAGTCAAAGCTATGGTCTTCCCAGTAGTAATATATGGCTGTGAGAGCTGGACCATAAGGAAGGTGGAGAACCGAAGAATAGATGCTGTTGAATTATGGTGTTGGAAAAGACTCGAGAGTCCCCTGGACCGATTTGAAGGAGATCAAATCGGTCAAGCCTACAGGAAGACAAGCCTGATTGCTCCCTGGAAGGACAAATCCTGAAGCTGAAGCTCCAATACTTTGGCCACCTCATGAGAAGAGAGGACTCTTTAGAAAAGACCCTCATGCTGGGAAAGATTGAAGGCAAAAGGAGAAGGGGGCGGCAGAGGATGAGATGGTTAGATAATGTCACCGAAGCAATATGCATGAAATTGGGCGAACTCCGGAAGCTAGTGGAGGACAGGGAGGCTTAGCGTGCTGTGATCCATGGGGTCGCAAAGAGTCGGACACGACTTAGCGACTGAACACCAATGAAAAAGCAGGATGTGGCAGAACTTAAAATTATTTTGCTTGTAACTCAGCCCTGAGTTAACTGCAGCCTGAGCCACAGAAGGAGAATTTAAAACAGCCAGAAATAATAAGGAAAGGACTCCTATATGCTTTTTAATAGTGGGAGGAGGAGGAGGACTTTTAGGCGCAGCTTGTCAACTCCTGCACCTGCTGAAATTCCCTTTCTGACACAGCTATTACTTGGGCAAGAGCCCTGCTAACATTGCGCGGGGTCACTGAGAAACACCATCCACATGAGGCAGGCTATGGCTCTCCACGGTGCTGGCGGTCATTCGATTGCCACGGAGGCAGGTCTTCCCTATCCCACGTTCCAGTCCCAGGAAACTCTTTACTTGTTGGGAAATAAACCAAGGACTTCACGTGCAAGAACCAGCGGGCGACCTGCAAGAGCAGCCCCTCAGCCAGCAGGAGGCGTTGCGCAGGCGTTTGCTACAGCGCCCCCTATGCCGGCACCGCCCCCTTTGTCCTAGCCAAGATCCCTCCAAGAAGGCAGCTATCTATCTGGAGCCCTGCCTAGTTCACACCCAGGCACGGGGAGCCCGAAGTGCCGCTTGCTGCTGCTCCCCCAGCAGACACCTGTTACCGCCTCTCCCGCGGCCCAGCGACTCACCCGCGTCGTAGAAGGCGTCCAGCACCGCCGTCTCGCCGAAGTCCAACTCGCCAAAGTTCACCGTAGTGAGCTGGGCGCCTTCGGCCTCGCACGCTCGCACCAGGCACAGCAGCGCCCCGGCTTCGGGACTCCGCGCCCCGGCGCCCGCTTTGAGGTTGCTATCGTTGAGCACGTACACGGCCCGCAGGGAGCGCTGGCGCGAGACCGAGCCATTGCCCTCTCCACCCCCAATGGCGGCGGCGGTGCCGGCTGCGCCCGGCGTCGCCTCAGAGCCCGCGAGAGCCTCTGTGCCGCTGGGCGGACCGAGCGGCTCCGAGTCCCCGCTAACCCCTTGCTGCTCCGCGGCCGCTGAAGCGCTGCCGCCGCTGCTTGCCGCGCTCTCCATGGGGTCCGGTGGCCCGTACTACATGGGCGAAGCGCGCGCTGCAAGGGCAGGCGGCGGGGCTCTCGCTGCCCTGAGAAGCCGCCCCGGGGCGCTAAGCGCGGGTCAGGGCGGGCGTTGCGAAAGTCGGCAACTGCAAAGTTCTCAGTCACGCCGCCAAAGGCCCACTGCCAAGCGCGAGGGAAGGAGACCGGCGGCGGCAACGCCTCGGTGACGCCTCCTGTGGAAGCCTCAACTCCGGAAAGCGTACTTCATGGGACGGTGTCGCCGGCCGGGGCGCATCACGCGCACGCTTTGCTTGTCAGCCTCTGACTCCGACACAACTGCTCGCTCGCCCTGTGTGTGGCGTTTATAGAAGCCTGGCCCGCACTCGAGGGGTTTCCAGGGGAGGGGGCGGGGCGAGAGAAGCGCCACGGACCGTCTCCTTTGCTAGAAAGATGGCCCGAGTTGTGCATCTATCTATGTACACGTTCAGGACAAAACCGAAAACATGAATCGTGTCATGACGGGAAAAGTGCAACTGACTTTTGTTACAAGTAAGTTGCACTTGCACCGTGTCTAGACAAGGGTGTCCTAGAGAGCCTCACACTTGCTCAGCCTGAGGTCAGGCAAGGTAAGGCTGGCAGCGCTAACGCTGCTTAGTAACCAGAATTATTCACACTTGGGCCCCAGCTGCAGAGCCCGCGCTGGTGAGGGACATACGTTCTGACGCAAGTAGGTAATGCTGTGCCGTTTTCTTGTTAATACAGCATCACCAAGGAGCGTGGTATTGGGGAGCTAAGTGGGGAAATGTTAAGTGTGGCAAGAGCCTGAGTTCCTGTGTAACCTGGCTCCCTCTCGCCTTCAGAGCCATTCGTGGCTCAGAGCACAAAGGCTCCAAGGCAGCTCTCCAAACCGCGAATGCCTCTGGAGGCAAGGGGGCAGAACTGCGTTATGCAGGAGCTCAGGCTTCTGCAACATTCCCTCCCCGCAATGCCCCTGGAGCATGGTGTGTTACACAGAGTGAAAGACAGGTTAATTACTTACATGATAGATATAACTTCAATTGAAAGTGACTCCTCCAGTTCTTCATTCCCGCCCCCTGAAAACCAAAACAGTTGTGGAAGTCTAGTGTTGTTGAGTTAATTGGGGAAGGGGAGGAGGTGTCCCAATGAGTAACCTTTAAAAAGAATATAATTCTTACAACTGAAATAAACTATGGCAAAGCCAGTGTTTTCCCACAACACCATACTGTTGGGGGGGGGGGAATCATCTTAAACAACATTATTACTAAAGTTAACAAAACAAGTTAATGATCTAGTCTACTTAATTTTACCAATTTCGTTGTCTTATGAAAGGTTAGGATCAAACTGGCTTTGCCAGATTAAGAATATGCTGCTTGGTACATGCTGGTTAGCATGTGCACATACTTTAATCCAGCTAAAGCCAGTCAAGATTGACAGCACAGTGTTAGGCTAGGCAGGTCTACTCAGAAGTAAGTCCCACTGAGTGCAATAGACTTCCTCCTAGGAAAGTGTATATAGGATTGTGGCCTAAATCCCATTAAAGGCAATGGTTTTCAACCAGTCACTGACTTCAGCTGAACCAGTCCTTGCTTCTGTGAAATGTTTTTCCTTTATGAAATTTATACAGCTATCAACCATGGTTATTATGACCAGACCACAGCTATTATAGGGGTAAAAAAGGAAATGTGCTCTTATTGTCCTAAATAAACTATTTTAGTGGTATGAATTCTTAGATGTACTATATTTTTCAAGACATTCCAACTGTGACTATACGTTGTTCTCTCCATTGTTAAGTATGATTTTCTGTTTACTAATTGCTTACTAATGACAATTGTATATCTTAAAGATCCCCACTTTTTGTGCCTCAGATTTTAAAATGGCAGAGATGCAGCACTTATTGTGTGATTTTAAAATGGCAGATATTGCGACTTATGTGTAAGTATGATTTAAGGATGAAACAGAATCACTGAGTTGATAGGATATAAATACTTGTGAACATGAAAAGAAAATTATCTGTAGTTAGAACAGTTACTATTCTCAGATACAGATTAATCACATACAAATTAATTGTATGTCCAAATTATTGTATTTTCCCCAAAACATAATACTGTACTGTCTTCATACAAATATTCCCACAAGCATTGTAATTCTCAAATACTGGGTAAACCAATCTAGAGATTCTTCTGTAGGAGGATGTTTTTGAGCATGGATCACTTCACTGGATTACAACAGAATACAACACATGTGGATTCTTCTTGGCTGGGTACCTAAATGCACCAAGCATGACTGTATATGGCTCCTAATATTATGAGGCACCACATATGTAGTGCCCAAACAGGATCAATGCTGATGATAGAGCAAGGGTGTCAAATTTGTTTCATATAGTGGGGCCAAATAACATTCATGGCAACTTCTGAGGCACTTCTGAGTGATGACATTGAGAGAGCAATCCTGGAGTTAGGCTGGCACAGTTAGGCCAGCAATGTTTGGCCGGCGCAAGGACCATCGTAAGGCGTGTTTGGACCACTCTCAGAGTCATGGGGATGGCCAAGGCTGGCCTTAAGCCAATGTGACCAATGTTGTCACATTGGGCCCCACACTTTGGGGGGTCCCCAACCAGCACAGCAAGCATATCGCCTGCTATTGCAGCCAGGATCACTGAACTGTAAGTCAGTGGGGTGAACAGAACAGCTTTACCTTGGGCCGTCCCACCTGCCCCTGCCTCCAAACTGCCCAAGATGGGCTTCCTGGAAGCAGTTGGCGATGACGTCATCATGTAGCCACCAACTATTTCCAGGTACCGCACGTGGCACCACAAGCTCTTTTCTTGGTGAGTGGGGGGGCCCTGCAGGGAGAATGGGGACCCCAGCAAGAATGCCCCACATTGGGCCCTACTGTTCCTAGAGCTGGCCCTGGGGATGGCACATGTCTGTAGAACTTACTGTTCAGAGATCAGTAATATCTCTGATATCTCTGAATATCAGTAATATCTCTGGCTGCAATAGCAGGCAATATGCTTGCTGTGCTGGTTGACTCCGAGAGTGGTTCCTTACGGTGTCCCTTGTGCTGGCCAAACTTTGCTGGCCTAACTGTGCTAGTCTAACTCCAGGTTAGGATTGTACTCTCAGTAGGAACTGATATCATTTAAGCAGGTGATAACCAGAAATAAGCATTTCTTTCTCAATTAAAAACTCATTATCTATAGACAGTAGAGAAAATATACAAATATTTTCAAGATAGGGGGCACCAGAATTATCATGCAGGCCACCCATTCAGCAGCACTGCTTCTACTGAGACATCAGTAGATATCTTCTACTGAGACATCTACTGAGACTGAGAGGTGGTCTGTGTAGCGATGCTTTGGCAGAAGTGATGCTGCTTCAAGGGCAGCCTACATGATAATTGGACTCTCCTGGTTTCTCAGCAGCTTCTCCTTTTCTCATCCCTCTTGGTCTGTCTCTTTCCCTATACTGTTCCACACCAACAGAAGCCTCCTTCTGCCTCTCCCTTCCAGCAACGTATCAGCTCAGCAGCTGAGAGCAGCTGATGGTGGTGCTGGGAGAGCCCTGTTTTATACAGGGGCCAGATAAAGAGTTTCCGTGGGCTGTATCCGGTCCATGGACCTTATGCTTGACATCACTATTATAGAGCATGAAATCCCTTTGTAATTACCCAATGCAATTTGGGTAACTCCCTGTTGTACACCTAATCTTTTGGTGGCTAAGTTCAAACTTTCTTTGAGAATGCTTTCTTCCACGTTTTTCAAGCAAACATCATCATTAATGGATGAAGCAGTTTGCACTCGTTTGTTTTTCCTCATCCCTTTTCTCAAGCAACTGTGCCATCAGAACCTCTTACTGTTAAGAAGGAAGAGCAGATAACTAGTAACAGGGAGGGCTTGCTAGGGACAGGAAAGCACAACTGGAAAGTACAACTTCCTGTTTGGAAGCATGAGATTTGTATTTTTCTGTCTCCTGAATTGGATTGGGAGATAGAAAACTACAAATTCTATACTTCCCAGCAGAAAATGAAGCTGGATCACGGCCTTTATGTAAATTGTGACCAGTTGAAATCCCAGACTACAGGATTTGATCATGTAAAATGATGTGAAATTCAATGGTGGTGTTGAAAAGTACGTCCACAATCAAAATGTGTGGTGGCCTATCTTGAATGTTATGGTTAAATGGTTTCTCTCCGTTTTGAAAGTGGTTTGCAGTGCTGCTTCAAAATATAAGCCGATTTAGGGCCACGGAAATAGTTGCATGGTTCTCTGGATCATGGCCAAGACTATTATTAGAAGTGTCATGTGTGATTATCATTTCTCTAGATAAGAATGTCATGTATGGAACTCAAGCACAATCCAAACCTGATTTTAAGTTAGCCCAGTGGTCCCTGCACCGACCAAGGGTGTTGCAATCATGCCATAAGGCACATTTGCAGCACCCGGAGAATGAGCAGTTTTGGCGGGGAGGTCAGCACCATTCCGCTGACACTGAATCCAGAGGATCTGCTGCTGGTGGAGGTAAAAGACATGCCAGATGGTGGTGAGGCGGTGGAAGCGTAGAACGGAGGCAGGGAGAGGGCGTTTCTGGGTGGTGGGAGAGCATAAAGGGGGAGTAGATCAGGCCTGGGAGAGGTGGGATTGGCGGAGCAGGCTTATCCTGTTCTCCCTCCAAGTCCTGAAAGCCCTACACAGGGCTGCTTGGACTTGTGCCACAGATCCAAGCAGCTTCATGGGGCAGGCTGAGGCATTTTTGAGGTAAGGGAAAAAAGACATCTGTACCCTGAAGAGACCTCCAGTCTGTTCCTGAGTTGCGCTGGATACAGTGAAGGCCAAGTAGTCCCACTGCACCAGTGCAATTTAGGATTGGGCTGTCAAATGGACACCCAATTAAGATAATTCAACAGTAATGTAAACAACATGGAACCCCAAGCTGGTTGCATGGACAACTTAACAAAACTGCAATAGTATGAATGTCCTTCTACGTACATAATGCTGCGTGTCCTACTTTCAGTATGTCTCAACCTGCTCCTTGATGTAGTCTTGTATTTTCAAGTTTGGAATCTGGCCATGGAGTGAGAAAATTGAGGGCCCAATCCTATCCAACTTTCCAGTGCTGATTCAGCTGTGCCAACAGGGTTTGCACTGCATCTTATGGTGGGTGGGCACTCACAGAAGCCTCCACAAAATAAGAGAACATTTGTTCCCTTCCTTCAGGGCTGCATTGTGGCTGCATCCACACTGGAAAGTTGGACAGGATTGGGCTCTGAAATGGCCTGGGGGGAAGGGCATCTATGCTTGCGAGAATTGGTGGCAGGGAAGTATTAAGTATCTCCCTTTCCTATTAAACGTTTTTTACTTCAGTAACCCATTCTTCCTCCATGAGTTGTTCTCTCTCACAGTGATCACTCTGTCTACTGGATCAACTACTGCAGTAGTTTGACTCATAACCGTCTTTTAGAAGATAATGCTAGGGTAATGGTAGCTCTCTGCTCCTTGTGGGATACCACCAGTGGTGTCATTCAAATGATTTAGGAACAGGAACTCACTTTTGATTGGCACTTGTCTGGAACCCGGAACCAGCCACGGAGCCCGTTAGGATTCCCGTTCTGGTCCGTTCCCCCTGAATGACATCACTGCCTTCGCCCCCCTAGGAATCCAGAGTCGCTCCCTTTAACCCTCTGAGTGCCGGCCAACCAAGAAGAAAAGCTCTTTGCAGAGGAATTGGGAGGGGGGGAGGAGGGAGAATGAAGTGGGCAGAGTCAGCCCTAATTTTATCTAGTGGAACTGAGTTCCCCCGCGTTCCCCCTGCATGACATCACTGGATACCACCTTGTCTCTATAGTTGTCTAGAGAAAAGTCACACTTCCCTTTCATGATAGCACCCTCTGATGCTAATACAGAAATCAGCCTGTTATTTCTTCTGCTCCCTTAAGAACTCTGTGACACATGCAACAGGTAGGCTTTGCCTAAGATGTGTTTCACATGTGCCAGGCTGGCACAACAAGGATAACAAAAAGTTTTGGACAAAATTCCCTGGACCCCTGCTGAATTTAGCTCATACCCGGTCATCTCGGGATCCATTAAGGTTAAACCTGCTTATCAGAGCTGTTGGGAGCCAGTCTCCCCAAAAAGAGATACAAAGGAGCTGACTGGCTGCATTCAGCTGGAAGATACCAGCCAAGTGAAAAGGAATGTCCATGTTGTCAAACAAGGACAGGATTAATCTTACCTCTCCTGTGCCAGGAGATGCTGTGACCAAGCAACCTTATCAGTCAGGGAACTTTTAGCTAGAAAAATGGTTTGTTTTCAGATCTGAAAGATAGACTTTGCCTCCCATGTTCCCATTTTTACCCTTTTTATTCCAATAAACACTTTCCTTGCTTTGATTAAACAAATCTGCCCGCTTGTTTACTGTAAAGGCACATTTACCCCTATGTCTGTTTCATTCCTACCCAACAAATGCTACGCATAGAGGCATGTGGGGGTGGAAGGAAAGAGAAAAGACATCAGTCTTTCCCCAGCTTCCCCAGGTAATTCAGCAAAGAGGTCGGTCAATTGATACCTGACTTCATGACTTCAAACCCACATTACCTGAGGCAGCGAGTGCTGTTTATGTACACCAGCATATATTCTGTAGGCTTAGATGTGTCCTGGGGAGGGAGATCAGCTTCACAAAGGTGAGCCTGGTTTTGCTGCACTTGAACTGTTCAGCATCTACATGCAGCTGCTGGGAGTGATAATCAGTATGGAGCATAGTGAAATGCTGATAACACACAGGTTTCAATTTTCTTCTTCACCAAATTCAGACAGAGTGATCTCCTTTCCAAATCTAAACCTAAATAAGAACATAAGAATAGCCCTGCTGGATCAGGCCAAAGGCCCATCTAGTCCAGCTTCCTGCATCTCACAGCGGCCCATCAGGTGCCCCAGGGAGGCATGAGACAACAAGATGCTTGCATCCTTGTTACTTCACAGGTGAGGGCTAAGAGATGAAACCCGGCTTAGACAAGACAGCAGGGCCAATTGTTAGCAGACCCTTTGGATCTCAGGATAGGGGGTTGATCTGTGCTGCTTGGGGTCCTGCTGCTTTTCAAAGAGAAGCCATACCATCTGGAAGTACTCCTTGGACCCCAGGTGAGGGTGGCAGTAATGGAAGTTTATTTATTTATTTATTTATTTATTTATTTAAGAAATTTTTACCCCGCCTTTCCTCTGCCGGGGCAGATGTCCAAGGCGGCTTACAATATTAAAAAAGATAAAAATAAAGTATAACAATTAACATTAAAAACAATTAAAAACAGTATTAAACAATAAACAATCAAGATTAAAAACACAAACAATTTAAAAACAATTAAAAAATAAAATAAAACACAAGCCCCGTGGATCATAATAACCAGCCAGCCAACCTGTCAACAATTAAAAGCTTTTTGGAATAAAAAGGTCTTCAGCCCCCGCCGAAATGTAAACAGAGAGGGAGCAGTTCTCAATTCGAGGGGAAGGGTGTTGTACTCAGGGGGACTTTACAGCTGCAACACCACATCCAAATTGTGCTGTCATGTCCTGGTAATCTTTTGTCTTGATTCCTGCAATGTACTTTTATGCGCAGGTGTCCTGATGGGGACATGAACTCAGGACTCAGCTTGGCAATGAATGGTAGAAGGCAAATTACCCTTATTTTGGCATGTCTGCTTTGATTTTTTGTTTCCAGGTACCCTCTTTTGTGATGGTCATTAACTTTGAAAGCATAAATGACTTGATCCTGTGAAACTGAAGGAACAATTTTCTCTCCTTGTTCCGTTCTAGTCCTTTGCTGCTTCATGTTCCTTCTTTACAAAATTAGTTCTTAAGAGAGCACAGATCTTCCTAATGAGGCTTGTTTTGTTCATGCTCTCGATAGTTCCCTCTGGCCATTAATTTTTCTTAACACTTTCCCTTAAGGAAGTGATGAGCATTTTAAAAGTCTGAGTGTTCAACTGCTTTTATCACTGCTATTCTACTATTTTTTTGTGGTTTGTGGTTTTGCAAGTTGCTTTTAATATGGTTAATAGAAAAGCAAAAGTATAAAACAAATGTCAACAAACTACTTTTAGTACTAATATACTCAATTCGTTGTGATTTAAAATCACAGTCTTGTTAATTTTAAGATCAATTGCAATATTATGTGTGACATTACAAAATTCTATTTATGTATGATACCATGCATATACCTTGTTTTCGTTAGTTTCTTTTTAGCTCTTTATGAATGCTACCAACAGAATATAAAACTATCACATGGCTTAGTTTCAATCTTCCTGTGAGGATAAGAGTTTTCCAACATAAGAATTCTTTTTTCATGTTCAGCATCCCTATAGATCATTTCCTGCCCAAAAGGGAAAGTCTTATGGTTTATATCATAGGAAGCAGAACTTAAAACAGCCCACTTGAAAACATTCATGTTGGTGAAAGATAAGGCCTTCTCAGCCCATGGGATTGAGGTTTGTGTCATTGTCTTCAAGATGGTTGACATGATCAAAGAATTGTCCCTGGTGATTTTCCTGTTGTCTTTAGAAAAGAACACCAAACAGCTATTTGCTCTGCTTTCCTTGACAGGACTGAATCTTTCTCCTTGCAAGATTGACAGCCCAATCCAAATCCTGTGCTGGAATAGACAGGCTGACTGGCTGTACCATATACAGTGCAGGGTTGGGGCTGGCTGCTGTGCAACCCAGGGCAAGGGGAATAGATTCCTTACCCAAATGGGGTTACTTTGGTCTGTGCCACTGAAATCAGCGCAAATCTGAGCAGCCCAGCACAAGGACAGTTTGCTTAAGGGGTTAAGGGCAGGGGTAAGATGTGGCCTAATTGCCAGATCCTGGCACCACCCACTCCCTGCGCCAGTCTGCCCATGGGCCCACTCTTCCCCCGCCTTGGTCTGCAAGGGAGTTTTGCCAACTCACAGCACAATCCTAAATTTTGGCTCTGCTGGCACAGCAGCCATTTCACTGGCCTAGTGTCGCAAACATGCTGTAAAACGTGTTTGTGACTAGAGCAAACAGCCCCAGTAGGAAGGCCTGTACCAGCCTGCCAGTGCTGCATGCAGATCTTCAGCCGCCAGCAGAGGCGACTATTCCACCAAGCAATGCAGTGTTGGCGGGAGGGCGGAACAGAGGCAGAGAGGGTGTAATGGGGTAGGGGTGATGGTGGAACAGTGGGGGACTGGCCCAGGAAGTGTTAGAATCAGCAGAGGAGGCCCTTCCCAGGCATGGCAGCTTTACATAGAGCTGCTTGGATTTCTGCCAGTGATTTAGCTGGCGCAGATCCAAGGAGCTCCGTTGGAGAGACTGGAGCATTACGCAGGGTAAGGGGAAAATATCCCCTTTCCCCAAGGAGATCTACAGCCTGCTCCTAACCTGGGTGTAGCTGAGCTGAGCTTGAAGATTGAAATATAAAAATGAAAATTGGTCAGATTTAGGACATAATTCTCTGAGTCAAGCAGACCTGTACCTGGCCTTTGTGGCCTCCTGGGCACATCATGTGCGGGTCCTTGACCTGGTCAATTTTCCCCTGGCCATTGTTGTGAGCGCCCAGGTGCTCCTGTCTGTTTCCAAGTCAGGAAGTGGGGGCACATGGTAACCTTGCAGCTGCGGCTTAAAGGATGCATGGGCACCAATTGCTTCCCGAGTGGGGAAGCAATTAGTACTCATGCTGGTGCCCCCTGCCATTTGGTGCCCATGGGACTTGCCCTGTTTTACCCCACGGCAGGAGCGGTGAGGTCAGGTACAAACACTAGCTTAAATTTCACACAAATTTTCTAAGAGGTCAGCAAACCTGTAATACCAAAAATGCTGTGAAGAGTGAAATTTCACAATGCCATTTTGCATGTTAGAATTCTCTGATTATTAATTTCTCCATTTGAAGTTTGATCACCAGCTTAATTCAAACCCACTTCTAAGAGGAATGTGTGGAAAGATGCAAGAAAAATGGAATTGGAATACTCTTGAAGATGAGTATTTTCTTGAAGATGGAAAACAAAAAAATTGGTGTACACATTTAGGACCCAATTCTATGTTTGAAGTTAGAACACCAGTTTAGTTGCGACGTGTGAGGGGGTCATATGAAAAATGGATACATGTAAAATAAGATCTCAAATGTTGTGCATTGCCAATTATTTTACTTTTTAGGTGAGAATGTCCTCCTTTAAAAAACAAATACATCAGATAACCTCAGTGAATTAAAGCATTTTTGTGAGCACACAAAACTCATTTTAACTTGTAGATGAATATTTTAAGTCATCTATATAGTTCCCTTAAAATAAAGCAAGAAATGACCCTATCAGTGAAACAGATCTGCTTGCCTGAACAGAACTGTGAGGTTGTGTTGTGCAAGGGCTGGCACAGAGACAGAGTATGTTTCCTTGAAATCTTACACAATTAACTTCCTTTAAAATAATTCAGTGTAAAAACAAACAGCATTGCAACATAGACATTAGCAACTGATGTCTGGTTGCTGGATCAAGTCTGTTCTGGTGGGAACTTAGAATATTTTTATTTGCAAAAATAGCAGTTCTGCTGTAGAAAAGTGGACAGCATATTGCCATTTTCTCAGCTTTAAACTTTGACTTCTCCTTCACTGACAGATCCAACTTCATGTGCCAGAAGAGTGCTGGTGGCCAAGGACATGCAACATGCAATACACATGCAACATCCCTAACTGGAACTGACCTCAGGGCTAGACTAAAGGATAGCTATTTTGAATATACACAAAAGTGGAATATAAATATTGCGAAATAAAGGTTATGTTGCAATTCTTGAAGTGGCCTGAGACTGCTAAACAAATAAATAAATACAGAATGACACTTGCAGATACAAAGATTGAAAACCAGTGTGGTGGCGTGGTTAGAGTGGTGGACAAGGAAGAGCTGGATTCAAGTCCCTGCTCAACCATGAAGCACACTGGGTAACTTTGAATCCACAGTAACTTCCATTCTAATCTACCTCTTGGGATTGTTATTTGCATAAAGGGAGCTTCTTGGGCAAAGGGTGGTATATACAATACAGATCTCACTTCAGTGCATAACATAGGGAAAGACGGTATGAGCATGCAATACAAGTGTAAATATGGGTTATAAACAAATACAAAAAAACCCTCGGCTAATCATGACCACAGCTGTATATTCGGTGACCCACACAGAACACTAAGTAATGAGAATTTCTACTGAAAACACTACATAAAATTTAGGTCCAAATGTGAAAAAAAACACTGCTTTTGCTTATTTTTGATAGATTTTGATACAAATTTAGATCAATTTCACAAAAATAACCACTTTTTTTGACAGTTTTGAGGAATCCACAAATAGTTTTCAGTTAGGGATCAGGAGGAGTGGCAGAAACAGGAGAAAACTTGCTTAAATTTACATGAACACGCACGTTCGTAGTTCACAGTGCATGCTGGAGTGACTTTAATGGAATATGGAAATAGTCAGTAGCAGTTTCTTAAAGCTGCAATCAGCAATCAGAGTGCAGCTTGGGAATTTTTGAGCAGGTTATTTCGGGCTGGGGTGAGTGTGCCAGTAATTGCTTGCCTTTGTAGGACCATTCACCCTTATTTATTGCACTGTTCGTAATAAAAATTTGGATAAAAACTTACAACACCTAAATGTGTTATTTTAATAAAGAAATTTTAGAAAAAATATCACCAAAAGTCCTCATCGCCATTTATGGCACACTTTCATTTCCATATGAAATGCAAGAAATAAACGGTGCTCAATAAGCCTAGTATTAAAATGTTTAATTTTATCAGTGTTGCTAAAGGCAATTTTATAGAACCTGCATGGAAAATAGTTGAATCACCTTCATCTCAAGAATTCTTCACTCATTTCTCTTTCTCTTTAGTTTTGACCACAAAAACAAGTACTTCCAATATAACCGCATTGTAATTACAAGTGTAAATTATTGGTAATCTTTTGTCATGTCACTGGTAATCTTTTGTCATATGTGAAAATGTAATTTCTTCATAAATGCTGTCTATTATTTGTATTGTAAATGCAATGCAGAATGAATTAGTCTTTCCAAGAACAATGAAACTTTGAACAAAATATTTCCACAAAATCTCATTTAATCTTATTTTACAAATCACAATACTTTGACTCTTCAATACAGTTTTATAAAATGACCATTTACCATCATAACAGGTGGTGGAAATACTAGAGGTCCTGATTTCAACAATGAATTCGGGTTTTATTTTTTCTTCTTTAAAATAATGTTTCAGAACTATGTCGTATATTTCAGGGCTCTGCCTATGGATCCATACTGTAACAATTCAGTTTTTCAAGTGAGTGAAATCAGGAATCTAGTATGCTGTCCTATGGATTCCAAGTTTTATATAACATATTAAAAACACTAGTTCTCCGCTCGTTGACTTAAATTAATTTTGAAGTTAGTAGCTATAAAGTCTTTATTGCTAGAAAACTATAAGAGAACTAGAAATGTCCAGTAGGAAACACTGGTTCAGAGCCATTCATTCATAGATTCGTTAACATAGCCAGTTAACATAGTTAACATAGCCAGTTAACATAGCCAGGCCTCACATCATATTGGTGACCTCTGTATAGGTATTGATCATGACCTCTGATCATGGCAGGTATTGTGTTTCTTCCCATGTCGGCACCACAGTGTGGCATGAAAAGGAACCACATAATTGACCTGGCATAGGGTTTCTGGCTGTAAACATTAATAGAGCAGTGTCAGATTCAACACAATCAGACAGAAGCAGTTACTAACCAGCTTTGTGAGAGTGGCTTGGAGACACTCTCATGGTGGCTTTGCATACTTGCCACACGCCTGCACTTTGGAACACAGGAGAATTCCCAGCATGTATATGAGTGCATGTTAAAGCATATCTTATTAGCAACACATTCAAAATAGCAAGCCATTGAAGAGCAGCCATGTCAAAACCCATAGACTTGGCATCCTAAGAACACATCTGAAGCTTTCATTAGTCTTTTGCCCCAAATCCTCAACACTTCAGGCACCATCTTCACTTGCACTGTTGTTGCAATGCCAGATGGTTAACAAGTTGTTATGCTGCACTGGCATAATTTTTTCAGCACACTATTGTAAGTACTTGTTTTAATACTGGGCATTCCAGTTTCTTTTGCAAAATGACAAATAATACTGATTGGTGCTTCTCATATGAACGTGGGAAGATCTAGAAGTCAGTGTCTTTAAGTACCTTTCATGCTTAAAAGATACTTATCAAGATGGAGTTGGTTATTTTTATATAAAGACCTTCATGCTCTTATAAAATCCTAAAGATATCACAGTGACTAATGTTTAATTAATGCTTGTGTAAAAGTTCATGAATGGGAAATATAAATGATTAACTTAAGGATTATGACGTAATCACTTAATATCAGATACTTGATGATCTGTTTTGTGTGCAGATATTTACAGATTTCAACTTTAGAGACATCTTTATAGACACTACCAGCACACTGCGTGTCTGGCTGCCAACTGGACACAGAATTAAGTGTCAAAGAAACAGCCTTGGATTCTTAGGTCTCTGGGGAAATGCTCACTGCTCATACGTCATACGATAAATAGATCTACTGTGTGATATTTTATGTAAACTTAATAGCTCCGACAGTAGAGCAGTGCAAAAACACCATTGTATTAACACCCTACAGCAGAAAGTGGATGTTTCAGCAGCACATGTGTTCCAGGAGGCTGAATGAACTCCGTTATGCAAATACAAAAACCAGCTACAGTTTGTTATGAGCTATTTCAGATTGCATGCGCACAAACACACATTCTTTCTCCCTTACACACACACACACACACACACACACACACACACACACACACACACAC
>JAJKFI010000006.1:20425782-20442651 GCA_029204185.1 Lerista edwardsae
CACACACACACACACACACACACACACACACACACACACACACACACCCCTACACCTTAAAAGCTGAAATCCTCACTACCTTTAAATATAAAAAGTAAACATTGATTTTTTAACACTAAGGAAAACTCATATACTAGAATGCCATTATAACGAGATGTTTCAATTTTCCTGATGTTAGCAAGCTCACAGTGGAGTGTGACAAAGGACATTTAAAATACCAAGTTAATATTGCACAAAGGTCTGTGCATGAAATAATACAACTCTCTTTTGCTGTTTTATATTTTATTTGTTTTTGCTCTTAATTACGCATATTCTGTTCACCCAAGATGTGCAAAATTGGAAATGAAAGCAGATGTTTAAACGTCCAAATGAAATGAAGCAGAGGTGAATTGAGCTGAACAAACAAAAAGCTACAGCTGTTGAAATAGAGCTGCTTCAACTTTTGTGGTCATTCTGCCACCACAGCAAAGAAAAAAAAAAGTGTCTCTTGAGCAAGAAGCTAATGTACTGAAAGAGTGACCTCTAGTGGACAGACAGGCCTCGATGTGGTAGCTACATTACTAAAACCTGGCCTACAACCAGTTCCAATCCGTGTTTGGCAAAAGAAGGCACAAATCATTGCAAAGACCAGACTTCTCTTCGTTTTTTCTTTTTAAATACACTATTTGTACACAAATGTAAGATTCATCTTGTAGGTAATTTTTGGACATAAGATTGCATATGTAATAGTATTTAAAATAACACAAATTAGGTTGCTTTATGTGAAGCACAAAGAGAGAGAGAGAGAGAGAAAGAGAGAGAGAAGCAAACAAACAATCCCTCACCCAACATTCATTTCTGGCTATATGCAGTACAAATATTTTAAGAACCTGTGACAAAAGACAGTTTAAAAATTTAAAATAATAAAACCTGTAAACTGATAAACCTGAAGTACACTTTACTTATGGAAAATATCATTAAAATAGTACCACTATGAACTAAACTGCCTGAGTTTTCCATTTGTTTGTGAACTTGAAGTAGAGAAGATTTTAGCACGGTCAGAACAATTTCAGTCACAACAAGTGCCATATCTGGGCAACTGCGTCACATGGAAATTTTCCCTCTTCACTGGAATTTGTGTTGTGCTATTAAAATTCTTGTGCTAGTTGTTCAAACATAGGGATGCAGAGGCAGGTCTTTACTCATTTGGCACAAAGTTATTTTGTCTGGGGTATACATTTTGAGTCTCTGTCACAATGAATAATACAACATTCTATATCTCAAGTATTCACTTTGATTGAAGAGCTTTCTTTATATCATTAACCTCCATCTAGAAAAGGAAAAATAAAATCCAGATCATATTATTTTCAAGTAGTTAGCTACTTTATCAAACAGTAAAAACAGCAAACACCTAATACGTGTTTCAGTCTAAGGCAGTGGTTCCCAAACATTGAGCTGTGGCTCCCACAGCTGCAGAAACCAGCCAGGTGAGGTTTTCATGAAGATTCTGTGGTTCCCTGGCAGTTGCCTCCACTGCTGGATCCTATTCTCTGTGCTGGGCCACGCGGCCCAACGTGAAGTTCTCAAGTCTGCACCAGCAAACTAGCTGGTGCAGACTTGAGGAGGCCCAGCACCAGTGCCCTTAGCAGGGGGAAGGGGACAAATGTCCCCTTATACCAAGGTGCCTCCTACGGCTGCTGTGGTGCCCACAGGATGCAGAGGTAGCCGTTTTGGCACTGCTGCTCCTACGGGGCAGGGTAGCTTAGGATTGGGCTATCAGGCACTTCTGTTTGGGGCAGCCACTTGTAGAGTCTCCAATAGCATGGCTAGCTCTCTCCAGGGTACATGTGTATCACCTCTTTGGATGCCACACTGTAAGATACAAATGCAACCCATACTGACATCCAGAGCTGCCCTCTAACCTTGAAGCTTTAGGGGGAATAAGAGGGCAGGTCATCATGGATTAGGAACTGGTTGAAAACCAGGAAACAGAGAGTAGGTATCAATGGCAGTTTTCACAATAAAAGGAAGTGAAGACTGGTGTGCCCCAAGGTCTGTCCTGGGACCAGAGCTTTTCAGCGTGTTCATAAATGACCTGGAGCCAGGAAGCAGCAGCAAGATGGCCAAGGTTGCAGTGGCTAACTTTTCTGGGTGGTAAAAATCAGAAGGATCTCTCCAAACTTGGAGAATAGACAGCAAATTGACAGATGTGCTTCAACGTAAAATAAATGTAAATTAATGCACATTGGGGCAAAAAACAAATCAAAATTTCTTATACAGGCTAATGGGGTCTGAACTGTCTGACGGATCAGGAGAGAGTTCTTGGGGAGCTCAATGGAAGTGTTGACCCAATGTGCCATAGTGGTGAAGAAGGCCAATTCCATGCTGTGAATCATTAAAAAAGGGATTGAGAATAAAACGGCCATTATTATAATGCCATTGTTCAAATCAATGGTAAGGCCACATCTGGAGTATTGTGTACAGTAATGGTCGCCACTTCTCAAAAAGCTTATAGCAGAATTGGAAAAAGGTGCAGAAGAGAGTGACCCAAAATGTTGCACCTCCCTCATGAGGAAAGGCTACAGCATTCAATCTAGAAAAAAGGCGCCTGAAGGGGGACATGATTGAGATATAAAAATTATGCATGGGATAGATAGATGGCTGTTCTTTTCCCTTTCATACAACACCAGAACTATATAAAAATTGAGTATTGGGAGAGTTAGAACAGACAAAAGAACATATTTTTTACCCAGTGAGCAATTAATCTGTAGAACTTCTTACCACAGGATGTGGTGATGGTGCCTGGGCTAGATGCCTTTAAAAGGAATTTGGACAAATTTCTGGAAGAAAAGTCCATCACAGGTTACGAGCAGTAACGGGATCTGGGAATTAACTACAGGAACGCTGGGCGGGACTTACGCGTGATTGGCAGCCCGCCCGTTTCGTTCCGTTGGCTGCCCGCCGGCCATGCGGGCTTCTCCTGGGCAGTGCCTCCCACCGCTACGCGTCTGATCACCCGGCGCCCCCCCCACCCGTCCCCCCCGGTGAGCCGGCACCCCTCCGAGGCCAGGGCGGGCGGCAGACCGAACAGACGGGCAGCCAATGACGCGTAAGTCCCGCCGAAGCCCCGCCCAGCGTTCCTGTAGTTAACTCCCAGATCCAATTACTGGTTACGAGCCATGATGGGTATGTGCAACCTCCTGGTTTTAGAAGTAGGCTACCTCAGAATGCCAGGTGAAAGGGAGTGGCAACAGGATGCAGGTTATCTTGTTGTCTTGTGTGCTCCCTGAAGCATGTGGTGGGCCACTGTGAGTGCAATCCTAACTTGGAGTTAGGCCAGCACAGTTAGGCCAGTACAAGGGACACCATAAAGTATGTTTGGACCACTCAGAATCAGAGAGGCCAGCACACAGACATGCACCATCCTCCCTGACTCCGACAGTGGTCCAAATATGCTTTACAGTGGCCCCGTGCCAGCCAAACTTTGTTGGCCTAACTTCAGGTTAGGATTGCACCCTGTGAACCGGAAACTGGACCCTTGGGAGCTGTAATTGGGGTCTTTGAATGCTTTCCCCATGGAATAGTAAGAGCTGGTCACACGGGGGACTCTTTTCAGTGCTGCAGAGGTCTTCAGTTTGGAGACCACTGGTTTAGAAAGTTGAATATAGTTTCTTCATTTCAAGTACAACCAAAGAAGTCAGCAGGAAACATCACACTTGGGACAGCTAAGACTCACAGTGCAATCCTAAGTAAAGCCGACATAGTAAGGCCGACATAACAGGGCTATATCCTAAAGCCCATTAGGAGGCAGCAGCAGCAAAGTGCAGGCCAAAGGGAGGTTTTCCCTCTACACCACTGCATAAGCCCCACTCATCCCAACGGGGCTGCTCGGATTTGCGCCTGCTGTTTTCCAGGCACAGGTGCATGTGCGCAGGAGCGGCTCAAATTGAGGCCACCGAGGCTCGGAAAGGGGTTTATGATTTGGCACTATGGCCTTACTACGTCACAACCCCATCTCTGCCCACTGCACCGCCCAGTTATGCCCCCGGCATGCCTCGGGAACGCCCTCGGCGAGGCTCAGCGCTGACCACGTGCCGCCGATGCTTGACCAGCACAAGGGCTGCACTGCTGGCGGTTGTGATGATGCCCAAGCATTGGTGCTGCTGCTTGCGCCAGTCCAACGCCGAACCGCTGAAGCCAATGCACTTGACGGCATATTTGCAACAGCGCTCGGCCGGTGCAGAAGCGTAGCGCCGGTGTAACAGAGGTATTGGATTGCGCTCTCAGTCACTGCAACTATGTTTCTAAAACCTGAGCTTTGTAGAAGCACGTCCATTGGTTGCATCATTAGACCACACAAATTCAGGAGATTCCATTTAAGCGTCCACTACATTAATGGGAGTCTTGCCATTGCCTTACAATAGAGCCAGAGTTTCCTTCATATTTTATTTCCCATTGTTGAAAGAAAGCCGTATAGTTGCTTTATAAAGTTTTTGTTTTAAAGTCATTAAAAAAAGCAAAACCTTTAAATATTTGTAATTTCATCTCAAGCCATATATAATTAAAGTACCTGTAATCGTAGCCGGATCTTCTTTTCTTCATCTAATTCAGACAGCAATTGCTTAATCTCTTTCCTAGATAAAACAAAATAGTAGTGATTAGACTATAGAATGCTGCATATATTATTAGAGAGTACTCTAATCCTTTCTCCTAGAAATGTTCTATGAACTTGGTTGCACCACATCAAACTCTGTCTAAATGTGCAACTAAATGACATCAGGAGGTTGATCATGAGATCTCTGCAGTTTTGTACAAGTATGAATTCAGTTGCTAAGCCCTCAGTTCCAACTGATGCTGGAGCAGGTGAAAGAGTAGTTTAACTTTCCACTTGTGTTGTTTTCCTGATCAAAATCACTCCCCACAGCTGCCATTCATATGGGAAGAACATTCAGGTTCCATAGATATTAATATCTTTCCCCTGTGGAAAAACAGCAGCTTGGCTGGAGGGTGGGTGGGGAGAAAGGTTAATTCCCTGCATCACAACTTTGATCCAAATTCCATTCCCGCAGTGACTTCATTTACCATTAAAAAGTCTGCACTAGATCTGATCATGGATCTCTCATGATCTTTCAGCATGATTCTAAGTGGTTAAATCACAAATGTTGCTCTGCTAACATGGCATTAGGCATTTCTTTGAAGTGGTTCAATCCAGGACCAGCAGTTGCAGCTGAGTAAGAATTGGGGAGAACCTTGGTGCATGCAGAGACATACTGCATGCACCAGGTACTCACTATATCTTATTTCACCTGCAACTCCTGGTCCTGTATTGGAGGCTTGCATGCACCCTTCTCCTGCCACCTACTGGCCAGTTGGATGTAGTCCTTGGTGGCCCTCTGTAATTGTAGGACTCCCTGGGACAAAGCCAGCGGCTGGAGCCCCTCCATCTCTTCCACTTTTCAAGGGTGGGAGGCAAAATGAAGGGAGGAAGAGTCCAGAACACCACCCAGGGGCCCAGACACCCTGTCTGCTCCCGCTTTAATGCAACTTGATGTCAATCCTGCATGGGCTACATGAATAATATACATGGGAAGAAGTAGTTCATGGCACTGCAGCAATACCTGGAAGGATTTACTACTTACTTTTGCTGGTCTTTCATTGTTTCAATGATAGTTCGCAGCTCCTTAACTTGTGTTCTCAGCTCTTCCAAAGCTGCTTCACCTTGGCTGGAGTGATCAGTCTTTGGCTTTCCTTCAGTACTGAACAAGGATGGGGAATTTGACCTATGGCCTGTTGTTCCTACTGAAACTGAATGAAGAGCAGATGTTGATGAGGATGATAATGAAGATGGAATATTGCTTCCACTTGTCAAACTCCCTGGCTTGGCAGGCAATGAAGCTTTGTTATCAGACACCTATTAAAAAAGACAACACACAAACATTAGGATACCAACAATATGTTTTCTAGCGATGCAATACTTGGTCCAGCAGCCATGCCAAAGGCACTTTCAGCAGATATTTCATATGGTTGGTCAGCACAGTTTCACACTGCTGCTCTGATACGTCTTTCCAAAATGATTTTATCATCAAGCTGGCATGAGCCTGTCGTGGGTCATCACCCATAGAAGCACTGCCGGCCAGATTTCACTCTGAATTGCTGTTACTGACCAGAAAGGATGTCACCCAAAACTGGGTCACTATGAAAAAAAAAGTCAACAGACATTATGCTAACGATTACAGGACAGAAAGGGAAAAAAATTCCCTTTTTGCAATGTGAAAGAAATTGAAGTGATGGCATTTGGCTGAATTTTATTTTTTAGATGTCAAACTTAACTAATCAACTTAGCTCTGCACATGTTCCTCTAAAAGCATCTCTATAGATTCATGCTAGAGACAAAAGAATTTAGATGATAGAGGAAGTGAAATTTCCCCAGGGAAAAAAAAAAGAACTCTGAAATTAAGAAATCTGTACAAGCGTAGACCTCTCTTAGATGTCTTGGAAAATATGGAGTTTTCCTGCAGTATGAGGTTCTATTTTGCATAGGAAAGACATCCCAGAGAGACACTGAAAATGGGAAACCCAGACAAATTCCTACGTCGCGATGACATTCTCTGGGCAAATCACTACAGACTGGATTTCACAGATGATTTCTTAGTAACAGTTAGACAGTAACAGTAGTAGGTCATATGGCAATTTTCAAGATCATGTATACACAGAAAATTATGTGATGGCCCCTTTTTATTCTTTTAGGGAGGCAAAAGGAGTATGGAAATCAGGTGAATACGCGGCCCAGGTTGGAGGTGGTACAGGGATCAGATTATGAATTTACTGCCTAATGCCTATTTTGCAGTATACATACTTATGACATTTCCACGATGGGGACTTTTTGCTAAAAATATCTCAGATAACTTACTAGTGATATTGTAACAGTCTTTGCTTTCTTTAATGGTTCAACTACTTTGTGTGGAGGAGAAGCATGCTCTTCCTTCTCATCTTCAGGACTTGGTGAATCAAAAAAGTCAGGACTCGATAGTGAAGACTGTGGGAACAAAAGAATATTTTCTTGCTATTAACTTAAAAAGAGCTTACATATTCAGTAAAATTAATCATCACTATATCTAATCCAAGACAAAAAATGCATGCCATAATCTGCTATGGTCCACAATTCAAACAAACATTTGAACTTCCCAAATTCTATGAAATGTTTCAGGAATTTTTTGGTAATATAATGTGTAAGTTGCCCTGCAAAGTTAGTCTTCTGACCAGTAAGAAAGACTAGTAAGAAAAACTAGTAAGAAAGACTCATGCAATCAGTTTCCTCCACACACCACACCAAGTAGGACCACACCATGGGGTAGCAGTTCCTACATTGCTGCAGATGCATTCAAAGAGAGTTAAACTGTAGTTATTATCACAAATTGTGAATTAGGGTTTAGGAAGCAGAATCAATATCTTGCATTGAAGTAAAAACACATTTAAAAATAGATAGAAGCTGGAGCCCTGGCACACATTAAAAGTAAAACTGCTGGAATTAGGTTGTATTTGCATGGAGTTGAAGCACATGGCGGTATACCTAGTAGTCCAACTGCTCCATTCTGTAGATATATAAGAATATTAAAAGCGTTCTGCTAGATCAGATCAAATTCAGCATCTTGTTCAGCATCTGCTAGATCAGATCAAATTCAGCATTAGTGACCAACCAGATGCTTTTGGGAAGCCCAGAAGCAGGACTTGTAGGCAAATAGCCCTCTTCTGCTATTACCTCCTGGTAACTGGTATTCAGACCTCATATTGCCTCTGAATTTGGAAGTAACACATAGCCATCATGACAACTAGCCACTGCTCAACTAAGGGACAATCGTATCCTAATGTTCCAGGTATGTGAAGCATCCTGCAAAGGGGAGGCTGTCACAGAGACTTCCTCAAAGTAAGGGAGCATATATTCCCTTGCCTTGGGGCTGCATCATTGCTAGAAAGTTGGATAGGATTGGGTCTGTAATCAAACTGCAAAGCCATCTAAGCTAGTGGCCTTACCACATCCTGTGGCAGTGAATTCCATACATTAAGAGCTGTGTAACGTACTTCCCTTTGTCTGCCCTGCATTTCCTGCCAATTACTTTAATTCGATGATCTCAGGTTCAGTATGGGAAAAGGAAAAATACATATGTCTGCCCACTTTTCTTAAAACCATGCATTATCTTATAATCCCCTATGTTGGGCTTTATCAACTTGAATACCTTAAATTACTTGCTCCTGAATCAACATGATAGGGTGGATTGATTTAAATCAAGACTATTTAAATCAGCAAGAAGAAACAGTTGATTAATTCATTAATATCAAGTTCCCATATATACTATCCCATTTATTTCCTAAACAGTGGTGCCAATCTAACCACTAAGCCTAAGCAGCCCAGCACTTGTGGACTGAACACACATGTTGTTGCAAACATGCTGTAAGGCACACAGTGGCAATGTGGAGGCTTGTAGCACTGGTGGAAAATCCTGTGCCAGTCTGCAGGCGCAAGTTGTTCCTGTGAGGGCAGATAGGCTTTCTGTAGGCTGGCAGAGGGGTGGGGGAGGGTGAAATGGAGGCGAAATGGAGCTGCAGCACTGCTGGGAAATGCTTTCTGGGGCCACACCTCTTAAGGGGAAATGGCCCCTCTTTTGTGCTCTATGGTGGGTCACGACCCACCATTTGAAGAGCACTGGTTTGCGAAATGGGATGTCTCTTTCGATATTTTGCTTAAAAGATTTAAATATTGTATATCCACCATCTTCCTCACCACTATGCAAGTTATTCATACTCTGGCAGTGCTTGAGCTGGAAGATTAACAAGCCATTCTTAGTGCAATGCTTCTTAAGACACCTACCACCAAACTTGACTTTATATTAGGCTTTCAGCAGAGTATCAATGCAACATATAGGTATGGATTAAAGACAACTTGTATAACAAGCAAGTCTACAGGCTATGTATGCAGGACTATATAATTGTGAATATTCTAAGTACTCTCAAGTGATATTTGGCATTACACTTTGGGATTGGAAGTGAGTGTATGTGGAGGCAAGGCAGGGGATTTTTTTGTGAAAACCAGCAGTGCTGTCTGGTTCCCATACTGAGTGATCTGGGGAATAGAGGATGCCTGCAGAAGGGGCTGTAGTCCTCCAGACCCTCCCATTTTCCCCTCTTAATAAGAGAGACCATGTCTTGCATCTTCTTTAGTTGACTTGCTGCTAAGATGCAGTCACAGTTTAGCTTTGTTACTTTTTTCAAATAGGTCTCTGGGTTTGATGGATCTAAAGAATTGGACATGGAAGAAAAACAATGGCTAATCCTGTTGCATAAATGCCTATAAGACAGCACGTCCAAGAGTTCACATATTGTTATAATCATAGTCCCCATGCTTCTGTCTGTTTAAAGATGCTGAATTAAGTGGAAGAACAACTTTAGATTTTCATTTCAATCATCATGTAATGCTCTGCTGCAAGGTGCAAAACAGTCTTTCCATGAGCAAAGACAACATGCACTTGTAGAAGGTTACCTATAGATTTAACCCTCAGTGCTCACTCATCTTGATATGAAATAACGTTCTTAAATATTCAATTATTTCCTTAAAGCTAATAATTGTTTATGTATCATTCCAGATCCTAGTTTTCTTTGTACCTCATTAAAACAACAAGCAAAAACCTGAAGCAATTTGCATAAAATTGGGATGATAATAATTGCAAGTATCTCTTAACATTGCTTTTCTGTGCCCTAATTAGGAAAAAAACAGAGCCCTGTTAAACTTATAGGAAACCTCCATGCCTTTGTTGAAACTGGACTATGACCATGCATTATTTGTATTATGGGATGAAAAAGGAATATGGATATAAAGTAGAAAAGATCTTCAAGAGTACTTACAGATGTGAATGACTGTGACGGGGGTCTCCTGCCGGTAGCTTTTGGTCTGGTAGCTGTTGGGTGGCTGAGCTTCTCAGCAACTGGTACTACGGAGTCAAACCCTTCCAGATCTTAAAAGCATGGGAAAAAAACCCAGATACAATAAGAACTCTGAATTATGTAGAAGGCAACAAATGATATTGGTCCAAGGTTATCCACTGAGCTTAATGGCTGAGTGGTGATTTGAACCCAGTTCTCCCTGGTCCTACTCCAATTACCTAATCATGATGACCTTTACTTTTAAGAATAGATCAAACCTCTGCACTATACTTATTTCTAGATGTTAAAAAGTAACAGAAATACACAAGCACAGATAGTTTCAAATTGAACCCACATACTGTTTTTACTAACAGTAAATAAACTACTGATTTAAGAGCATTGCCAAAAACAATAGTAGAAAAGGTATGGAATTTAACATACTTGCACCTGGAACAAAATGTAAAACTTGCACTGAATAGAATGAACATTTTATTTTCAAACTAGCTGTTTGCCCGCAGCTTCGCCCACGTGGAAATCGTAACGCAATAAGATTTCATAAACTGTCACATTCACTGAACGATGATAAACTGGAAGACTTGCCGAGTTAGCTTCCCTTAAATACGACCCTCTAAGATTCGAGTGGGTGCTGGAATTGTCTTGATTTCTAAAAATTTCCAGAAGGTTCTACAGAGTTCCATTCATTCAATTCGACTAAACTTGGGCTTAAATGTCATTGGGACTGTCCCCGATCAGGTTAGCGACCCCGAAAACTATGGATTTGACACTAATGTCGGTCATTTTGGACATTTCACTTTTCACCCCTTCTCATCCCCCATGCTGAAACGGCATCGGGAGTGTCACTATTCGTCTCAGCGACCCCGAAAACTATGGGTTCGACAGTAATATCGGTCGTTTTCGATTATTTTTACGTCACCCCCTTCCCACCGCCACCCCCAGGGGTGCTAGGAGTGTCTCACCCCACAGCATTTCTTTCCAGATTGTAAGTCATGGTACCAAGTTTGGTGTAAATTGCTCCAGGCGTTCCAGAGTTATGCTGGAACGCAAACGCACACGCACACACACATATATATAGATTTATCCCTTTTGTTCTGTGAAAACATCCGGAAGTGACACACTAAAGTCTAAATGTACTTACAGCATCACTTCTGAAAACACCCAATAGTGTAGTATTGTGAATTTTGTTTCTTTACTGCCCGAGCAAATGATCCCTTTTACTCCTAATAGGTTTGTGTCTAATTCCTCTTCTAATCAGGTCCTGCAGTATCCAGTTTGTCCTACCACAGTGAAATGTTACACATTCTGTCACTCAATATTTGGCAACATATGGACCTGCACGTTGATCCTTGCAGAGGTCAGATGCAATCATTTACAGAGAAAAGCCTTCTATTATGCAACTTATGTTCAGCTGCCTCATGTAAATCTATTATCTGAAGCTGATCATTAACTTAATTAGTTTATTCTTCATTTCCGCCAGAATACTTAACACAACAGAATCTGATTTTAGAATAATTCACTCAACCAATCTGCCAGCTGAACAGAACAGGGTATGATAAATCAAAATGGCTGTCAGAGTTAATATAGCTTGATCTGATCCCCTGGTTTCTCTTTTCAGTCTCTATATAATACTAACATTGGAGAGCATCCAGAGCTACCTTTCTTCCAGAGTAAGACTCACTTCCTCCAATGACTCGTCTTCCAGAACAGCTCTGGATGCCAACCATATTTTATAGGATGAGCAAAGATTCTCATACTGATTAAAAAAAATGCTCATCCTATCTACCAAGAAACCAAGACTATATGCCAAACCAGCTTCAGTGACATGACATTTCAATTTGCAATGCCTCCTCATTTAACAAGTAGTTAATTGCTGCTAGCAAATGGAAAACAGCCCAAAATAAGACAATTATGAACCACTAGGCACATTTATGTACTAGTATAATTTTATTCACTCCTATGAATACTTTTTTTCAAACTGTATATAATCTCCCCTGGAAGAAGACAATCAAGACAGAAAGACAGTTAAGCACAAAAAAGTCACTTAGGAAAGGACTACTGGTTCAATTCTCTCTCAAGAAATGCTCTGCATCTGAAGGCTAACATTCATTTTCTTCAAGCAGTTCTATTACCTCTCTCTAAATTACCTGACCTATTCAGCCCAGTTGATCTTTAAACAAAAAAACAAATTGAACACACACACACACACACACACAAAACAAAGTTTGATAATAAGAGGCTTCCATGGCTAGTGTAAGATGGCGACATATCATGCACTTAATACTACAGGGGCATTGCTCCGCCATCTGCCCTATTGTATGGCAGATTTAAAGGGGTGCCATATGCCAAAAGGTGCTGTCGATGTGGGCGGGACATAGAAACCATATCACATTTGCTTTTAGACTGTCCACTTCTCGATGAACAGTGATAGAAGTTCCTAGGCTCAATTCTGACCAACTTGGGAGGCTGGATAGAATAGGATCAGGTTCAGTTCTACCTACAAAGATAGTCGATATGGTGGAGAGAACGGCAGCTTTTATAGGTGTGATTAGAGTCAAATTCGTGAACACTCTTGATACTATGTTTAAGAGGTGAATCAGTATGGATCATATGTAGTATTGTACTGAGTATGCCAATAAAGGTTCATTTGTTTGTTCTTTCCATCGATCTATCTACTTTACTAAATAATCAGCAAGAACTGCACTGACACAATACTCAAATGTTTGTGTGGTGGAAGTGGCCATGAGATAGGGAAGAACTAGATAGGGGTTGAGTTTTAGATGGGGACAGGGTTTGCAATCTGAATATGCCTGTTTGAAAAGACTTTGCCATTTCAAGTCAAGCCCAGATCCCTTCTTGGATCCAATTCTCTCACCTTGCCACTGCTACGGCCTTCAATGCTAGTTCTCTTCCAATTTAAAAACTAAACCAAACCCCTTAACTTTGTGAAGTGGGAGAGTTTACTATACACAGGAGAGGCCTTGTGAGAGCCAGCCTTAGCTACAAGTAATACTCTCTCAGGAACATCATTTCTTTCAAGGTGATTATGGAGTTTGTGGCTTTCTCTGCTTCTGGATTCAGTTCAGAAGAACAAAGAAATTACAAATCCCATGATCCTTGATAGGAATGATACTCTGGAACATGCTCACCTGAGTCACTTTCACCTGAGTCACTGCAAAGAGGCTCTTGTATCTAGTGAGCCCTGCTTGTCGCCATGTACAAAGATAATGTTGGAGGGGGCAGGGCACATTTTTCACCACCTCATTTCACCTTGTTCTAGGATTTATTATGAAATAAGGCTATATGCCTTCGGAACCACTTGAACGGCCTAACTTCTGATTACCAGTACAAAACCTGCTCAGCAAAACGCTATAGGAAGGAGCAAGAAAAATATCTGAGAGGCCAGTATGGCAGAATTTTGCCACTGAGAATACCATTACAGCTATTGTTGCAGAAGGCTCTGGAATCCTGTGCCTAGAACTATTTTCCAGAATGCCTTTGTTCAAAACCAGACTCTTTTGTGAAACCTTTGGATTGATCTCCTGCTGATCTCGTCTCCTGCTGACAAGTAGCCTTAAGCATGTGTTTAAGATGTTTAAACATTCTAAACATCAATTCCTAATACCCCTTTGGCTCTCATCATTCACTGCCCTACACGGTTGCCCTTTGCGCCTATTTACACTTAGAGCGCAATCCTATACCCACTCTGTGCTGGCGCTGCGCTCTTGTGCTGGCAGAACGCTGTTGCAAACAGCTGTTGCAAACGTGCCGTAAAGTGCGTCCGTGTTGGTGCTATAGTGCTGGACCGGCGCATGCACCAGCATCAATGCTCGGGCGCTACTACGCCCATCGGCAGTGACGGCGGTGTGCCAGTCAAGCATAGTTGGCGATTGGTTGGCGCAGGGCCTCCGCGAGGGCATTCCAGGGGTGTAACTGCGCAGCGCAGTGGGCAGAGACAGGGGTTGTAACACAGGATGGCAGTATTGCCAAATCCTAAACTCCGTCCCTGGCCAGGGCGGCCCCGATTCAAGCCACTCCTGCGCATGTTCCTCTGTGCCTACTATTTTGCCAGCGCAGATCCGAGCAGGCCCACGGGGGTGACCGGGGCTTACACAGGTACAAGGGGAAAACCTCCCCTTGTCCTGCACGTTGCTGCTGCTGCCTCCTAATGGGCTTTAGGATATAGCCCTGCTATGTTGGCCTTACTAGGCTGGCATAGTATAGAATTGGGCTGTTAGACTATAAGCTCCCAGAGGCAGAAGCTTACAGTTACAGAGCTTGTAAGCTCCTCAATCTGTTTGGAGATAGGTTGTAGCTCAGTGGCAGGACACAATTTTTGGATGCAGAAGGCTTCAGGTCCAGTCCCTGGTATCTCTTAGCAGGGCATTTCTAGTCAAGGTAAGCATTACTGAGTTAAATGGACTGACTCAGTTTAAGGCAACTTCATAAGTTCACTCAATAAGACATACCGTGCTGGTGCTATCAAAACAATAGCATTGTGAGACTGGGATTTGATGCTGTCAATATGCATGGCGCTAGATCCAGAACCTGCGGCCCAAAAAAATGTTCAAATGATAGTCTCCACCAGGGTCCTTGAGTACATCGACTCAAGAGAGGGAGCTAAGCCAAAGTGATTCCTCTCCTCTCGTTTCTCAGGCAGCCCAATCCTAGCCTGGGCTGGAATAGACAGGAGGCTGGCCTGACCTGTGCCATATCCAGCCCATTAGGAGGCAGCTGTGGTGCAACCTGTTGCAACGTATGTCCCCTTACCCCGAGTAATGCCCAAATCACCCCAATAGGACTGGTGCAGATCTGAAAAAGCTTGTGTAAGGCAAGTCTGCTTGGTAGGGGGATTAGGATACAGTATATCTGCTGGCGGCCAGTCCCATCAGTGTAATTCACTAATGAAGTAAAAAAAACACCAACAGAAATCAAAACTCAACTTCGCTTATGGAAATGTTTAACTAAAATCAAGGGCAATGTCATTATCACAAGTACAAACAGCTTCAACAACAATGGAGACATTCCCAGATAATCCTAAGAATGAAAATGAGTGTGCGGCTCTCTGACAATCTTACCTGATACACAGAGAAAATGTACAAGTGTGCATTTAAGGACCTGTTCTTGGTTCTGAAGAATAAGAACTAATGTTAAAATTTATGCTTCAAAGACTGATTTGTCCATTTCTGTAAACAGAAAGTCTGTTTCAGAAACTTGTGCTAAGGACTAGTGAGCCCTTCAGACATAGGCCTCAAAACTCCAGGCCACTTGCCAGATGCCCCAATGTAATTCTCCTGGGCGTGGTGAGGCGAGGACTTCCCCCTTCCATCCCGGAGCCTTCCATCTTTGCGGCTGTGCCTGATCTTCACACAGGTTCGCGTTGAGTAGCTGCTTCCCCTGGAAAACTGGGGTGCAGAGGCTTCTGGGACAATGTGTGGTGGAAGCAGCTGCCTGGTGCAAGGCTGTGTGAAGATCAGGTGCAGGCTCTGGGGCAGAATAGGTAGGGCTTTGCCAGCACCACCTGTGCCTGGGAGAACTATGCTGGGGCACCTCAGGCTGTACTTTAGAAGCCCCTGCCTTAAGAAAAATATACATGGTTTCCTGAAAATTAGGAAATATATTGAATAAATCACCATTAAAACTGGCTTAACCTACACAATTTTCAAAATAAAATTGAAATTGTGGTAACTGTTTATATTACTCCTAGGATTGTCTGAAAAATTGAGCCACAATGAGCATGAGAAATCTGGTGTAGCGTGGCTCTCTTGCTTTTTTCTATTAATCCTGAAAACACAGAATCCCTGTAAGTGCATGAAACATTCTCAGAAAATCAGAGGCTCCTGCAAAGGCATTATGTCAACTGTATGTAATAATCAAAGCATTTGTGTAGTACTTTTTGAATGTGCAAAGCATACATGTATTATAATACATGGGTGCGATCCTAACCTGGAGTTAGGCCGACACAGCAATGTTTGGCCGGCACAAGGCTACTGAAAAGCATGCTTGGACCACTCTCGGAGTCAGGGAAGATGATGCAAGTCTGTGTGCTGGCTTCTCTGACTCCGAGAGTTGTCCAAACATACTTTACAATGTCCCTTGTGCTGGCCAAACTATGGTGGCCTAATTGTGCCGGCCTAACTCCAGGGTAGGATTGCACTCTGTGTAAATTAAGTATTATTATTCCCATATGGTAACTGAGGCTGAGAGGAAATGGCTTGCATAAGGCCACCTACAGTAGTGGAGTTCATGGCAGAGATGAGATTTGAACCTGGATATTTCTGACATTCACAGGTCAGTGTCTTATACACTAAGCTGTACCAGTTCACCAATAAGCTTGCATTCTAGTTTAACAATGGGCATCAGGTTGAGTATTAACAATTATTTTGATTTAATTTTAAAGTATGTTCAAAAACTGTGTGTTTTAAAACTTTGACAGCAACACATTTGACAACAGATAAGCACAAGGGAGTGTAATGTTTTTAGAGGTATTCAATTAACTATTGTGGACTGCTTCTCAGTCTATGCAACAATTGTATCTGTAATAGTAAACCAAACAACAATACGTCAAAAGAATGATACAACACATGCAGTTCATTCTCAGGTAAAATATGGCAGGACAGACAGAAGGTGGAAAACAGCCTTACCATCATCAAGTGAAGAAGAATTACCCATGGTAAAGGGGTGTGAATGGGGAAAGCTTGAAGAAATGTGAGTGGAAAGGAAAAGAAAGGCATCACTGGAAATGTAGAAAAAGAAGAGAAAAGGAAAAAAAGGGTGTGAGGAGGAAAGGGAATAGATTTCTAAAGACACTTAACAATAATAACAAACTGGTTTTTTTTAAGCATCAGAGGGTGAATCACACATATGCCTCATGTGCCAATCTTCACATTAAACACACACACACACACACACACACACACACACACACACACACACACACACACACACACACACACACAC
>JAJKFI010000006.1:20442661-20465890 GCA_029204185.1 Lerista edwardsae
CACACACACACACACACACACACACACACACACACACACACACACACTATTAACTAATTAAGAAATCCTACTCTGTTATAAATGCCTTAAGAAAAGTACATCAAGCAGCTATATCCTCCTGGAAACCATATTCTCACACAAATGATGACCATAACTTTGCAGTCAGCACAAAGGACCAAGACAGAGACATTGACATCAATCACACACAGTAAGCCCAAAACTCATCTTGGTCCATGCTGATTGCAAATTTGAGGCAGCATAGTACAATCAAGTAACATTCTTCCTCTCCTACTCAAGGGAAGTTAACATACGATTTCTTTTTCTTTTTCTAAACAACCTTGCCAACTGACAGTATTTCTGGACTGCACTGTTCTTAAAGCAACCTTTAACCATTCAGCTAATGTAATGTCCATTCTCTCCTTGTTGAGGTCACTACCACATAAAATGCCAAGACAGTTTTGAGAACATTTCTCAACTCACATGCATTTCACTTTAATTCCACTTGCTCTCATTCTGCCCTCAGTCCATTTGTGCATAAAAATCTAAGTACATCTCTGTCATCACTGTTTTCAAATTAGCACCCACAAGACATAATTTAATCAATTTATATGTTTCCTTGCTCTCAAATAATTTACAAGCCCATTAAACATCCCTAAATAATCATTTCTAGTATGATGAGCAAACAGCAAAATGCTTTAATTTTTCAGTATTTAATTTTCTCGCTCTTTTTCCATAGGACTATTTGGTTTTATTATGAAATTAAGTGCGTTTTCATTTACTCTGCAAAATGACCATCAAAGTCTTATGAAAATAAGAAGACTATCAACAAGCCACACTCTACAATGAATGAATTTCATTATCCCAAATAGGGGGCAGTGATTTTACCATTTCAAATGACAGGCTACTGTAATCATGTAAACTGACAAAAAAATGTAAATGTTATACTTTGAATAAATTAGTTCCCTCCAGCAGAACAAAAATATTTAAGAATAACCATAAAGTTGCATGTTGGCGTTTTATGCTTTTTTTCAGGATTTTTTTCTATGTGGGTTGTTCTTGGCACACTAAAAGCACCAACTAATTCTGTTCCAAGTGTTCTAGTGCATCCATTATTGTTGTTATAGTAATTAGAGCGTAAACCATAGAAATGTTAATTCTAAGATGTTAATTTTTAAAATTTTAAATAATGAAAATTTAAGTTACAGTTCTATAACTAATCCTATTAATACTAAAAAAGGCTTTCAAAAGCAGAACACACATGGCATCCCAGTAGCACCCATCACTACTGAATGGAAGAAATAAGACTACTTCTAAAGTGCATAAAATTATTAAATGCTGTACAAAAAACAGGGAAAAAAGAATTTTCACACTTTCCTGGGGGTAAGCCTCAAACACAATTACTTCTGACGTGAATAGAATTATGCTGTAAATGTGCCAATTTAAAACTGCATACAACTTTATTTATAATTTACTTTTCCCTATAGCCACCTTACTCTTCTCAGTTTAAAGTTCGGCTAAAAATGCTGCTTAGAAACTGAACAATCACCTTGATATTAGTGATCCCACCCAGCAGAAAAAAACACAGACAAGAAGCAGACACAAAACCTGTAACAAAAATATACTGACAACCTTGAATTCTAAACAGGGTTACTTGGAAATAAGCCCTAGGGGCTTTTCTTCCTATTAACTATGCTTAGAAATGCAACTTAATGAGTAAAACTTTGGTTTTAGTATCAGTTGCAAATCAATGCAAAACTGCCAAGTCTGGAGAAAAGGAAGATTAATTTCTGCAGCATAATGTACTGTCAATATGTGCTCTATGAAGCAGCCCCAACATAAAAATAACAGTGCATGCTACCAATGAAATGCAGTAATGCTTACAATTTAGGATACCAAGACTCTGCCTCTTATAAAAACATGTCTGCTGCAGCACAGTTGTCACTGAACTGAGTGACTGAAGCAGATGACATTGAAATATTTTCATCAGCAGATAGCACTATCCCTGGGCTTGTTTACAGATATGTGATCATAGTCAGAACACCTCACTTTCCAACAGTCAGGAGTCCACTACACCAACCAACCTAGGGCACATCTCTCATGGACTGCAAATTTGCGGAGGGGGGAACTAGAATTTAATCAAGGTGGGTTTCATAGAATTTCAGGCTGATGCATTTCTAAGCTACCTCAGAAATCTACAACTCATTTACATATACAATAAAATAACATTTTAAGGTAATTCTTTTTTTAAAAAAAAATCTCACATTTAAAAATCTAAATAAACAATGATATGCAAATACACAAAACATCTCCAAACATCTAAAATACTTTGAAGCCAGTTCTTTTGACTTTACAGGAACATTAAAAATTAAAATACAATACATCTATTTCTTAATTAAAATATTAATTGAATGATTGTATTAATGCTGTAAAAGTGAATGAGCATGTAGTATCTTGATAAGACTAATCTTAATGCCTTTTTAAACCAGATAACTTTATTAACTCAGGGATGAAAGCATGCATCTCAACTTACCAATGTCATTGCTTCTTTCGGTGGAGTCCTTTTCTAAGGTGCTAGACAGTGTACAGCCCACTAAATCTACTTTTGGAATATCACTCCTGTAGACAAAAGTGAGAGAGACATTTAGTGAATTGTCTATTACAGAAATTTTTAGTTTCCAGTTAACAAATGGGGGTGAAAGCAGCATTCCTCTTGCACAGCACCTGGGTCACAACAAGCTGTCAAAGGGAGCCATGTCTTGCAAATCGACATGCTGCCTGGATTAACCTTATCTTGTTTCTCTTTAACACCTGTCAAAAGAGCCTATTTTAGACACACTAGTGTCCTAAACAATTTATCCAACGTTAACAGCATCTTGAGACGAAGAAAATAAAGGACATCTTTTTTGGTCAGTAGTTTTAAAAATAATAATTTGTGCCCATTTTGAGGATAATTTGAGGATAGGAAAGGCAGAATGTGCAGACCCATTAACTGACAAATGGATAAGTTATCATGCTGTGATAACAGAGTTAATTGCTTCATAGTTCTGCAGCTGGCTGCAGTTTCTGATTAGTTCTGTCACTGTAGCTCTTGCTGCTTAATGACTTTCTATGGATCATTTCAGAGGGAGGTCTTTTGCATCTGAATGGAGTATTACAGATGAACACTGAAATGGGGCATGTAAAGAGAACAACTTTGTAGTACATTGTATAGGTTAACCAACTATCAAAGAAACAAGTATTTGGGGAAAAAGTGTCTTGTAATATTTGCAATTTATTTATTTGGACAAGTTATTTCTCTTCATTTCAAAACAGTGCATGTGGGTTGGGGAGCAGGGATGATTTGGCTCAAAACCACAGCAGGGGCGAACTACTAAAGCATCCCTGGTTTATCCCTGTTTTGCACCTCCCACCTGCTCTTTATGCCAGAACAACCCCCTGCATGCCTCTTTTGCTCCATTGCCACAATGATCTTTTTCCCATCATTGAATATCTGGAGGCAGGCCATAGCTCTGATCTGGAAGCTTGAACTAATGACTGATGTTTCCTGGCTGAACTGAAGCCTCTCTATAGGAAATTTTTCTCAACATTGAGAGTTGTACAAGATGAAAGTTTCTTCAGAACCCCCCCCCCCCATATCATTTTATTTACTGCAGCTATTTAGCAGGTAGCAATGTTCTCTTGCAAGCCTGATGGTTGACAGTGGCTGGTCAACAAGAGGACAAGAAGTGCTGTCACTAAGTGAAGCTGCCTCTGCCCCTTTTGCAACCACCCAAAATTGCCAAAATGATTCCCATTTTGCCATCTGCAGACAGGGCAGTGATATGAGGGGCATTTTGCACAACTCCTTTCCTGCACAAGTTAGAAGTGCCACTTGTTCATCCTCTTTGGCACTTTAGAGTCCAATGATGACAATGCTGCTTCTAAATCAGTGAAGAGTCATTGCTCCTATGAAGTAAAAATGCCCCATACATATCGAAAGCCAATAGAAGCCTCCCACCCATAAACAGAAGGCAGGGGATGTGCAACTGGGCTACAAATTCTGGTGGGGACTAAGGCTACAATCCTATACACACTTTCCTGGGAATAAGCCACAGTTAACATAATGAAACTTACTTGTAAGTAGACATGCATAGGATTGTCTGTAAGTGTTGCACTGACGTCTCCCAAGTCCCTGACACACTTTCAAACTGGCTCATATGGCCTAGTCAAACCCCCCCCCCCGCCCCAAATAATCTGTTTAAAAAGTAAATACTTAAAGGATCAAAACATACCTTTGTGGATCTAAGATACATTATAATGTTGTCTGCGGAGTGGAGATCAAAAGTGGCCTACAACTCTTTATCTAAACTTGGGGCAGAACTTATGGGGGCCAAATAAGCTGTGTGGTGGTGGTGGTGGTGGTGGTAACGGTGAATGTGACTCTGTTGCCAACATGGAGATATAATTCACTGGAGGCGGCATCCCTTTTGATTTAATAGGAGCTGAGTGAAGCCACCCGGGGTAGACAAAAATGGCTGACTCAGATCATCGCTGTGAAGGAGGATTGCCGTGAATTAGTATAAAACGTGTGATCGTGTAGAAAATAAAAACGTGTGATCGTGTAAAACATCATTGGTAACCTTATTATGATTTAATATGCATTTCCAAGGTTAAATTCCTCATAATTATATTACTGAACATACCTGACAATGATTTTAATTACCTGTGCAAAGTAATCCCATTTTTCGTACAGCAATTTGTGTACCCGTATGCAGAACACATAGGCATGCTTAAAGAGGTTGAGATTAACTTTTAAACACGTGAGGGAGATTTTTATTTGAGAATTCGCGGCAACCCTCCCTCACGGCAATGATCTGAGTCAGCCATTTTTGTCTACCCCCGGTGGCTTCAAGATGGTGACGTCATGCCGTCTCTAGTGAATTCTATCTCTATGTTTGCCAAGCACAGCCAATTGACTGTGGCAAGATAGGGAGGGTTGGCCTAACTACCTTGGCAACAGATGTCATGATCTTTGGTCCAAGCAGATACCCTCTCTGTATAATTGCTAAACACTTTTGCCCTTTTGCAGCACCTTGTGAAGATTGCTGGGAATTCAGTGGTGGGAACAGATGGACAATCTTTCGTAAAAAGGACCAATTTGGTTCAGCTCTAACCAGAATTCTACTACAGTTTTTTTATGAACGGTTTAAGAGTGCAATCCTAAGCAGCACTGGGTTGGCAAGGCTCGCTGGTCAGTGCCAAATCCAATGCTGCTTAGAGCTGGGTGGCTGCAGCCTCCCCGTGGCAAGTGAACGTTTGCTCCCTTACCGTAGGGGAGGCTCCAGCCTCCCCTATGCGTTCTTCGGATCTGCGCCTGCTAAACAGCAGGTGCAGATCCAAGGAGACTGTGCGGCCTCCTGAATCAGGGCTGTGCGGCCTCCCGAGCGGGTATAGGATTTGGCCATATGGATTGGGGATCACTTCCCAAACTTGTGGATTGGGAATCACTCCCACCCTCCAAACATGACTGGATTTTCTGTGGCCTGCAGAGGCCATGCGTGACTGCCCACGGCCTCTGCAGACCTCAGAAAACCTCTGGATACAACTGCAGCTTAACTCTGATTGGGTTTAGAGGTTTCAGGTTAGTTCTGGGGCCTTGAATTCAGAGGGTCCATTATGAAATCTACAGATGTTGAAACTGCAGATAATGCAGGCCCACCTGTACTTCAAAAAGGACGAGCACATGTGTGCACAGGACTGCGGCATAGGAGTTAAAAAAATTTTTTGAATCACCCACAGATATCTTTGTAGAGAATCAATTACTCATCACGTCAATTAGCAAGGGAAGAAATAATACCTTGTATGGGTCATAGGCACAACTGGTCTTTCTGGTCTTCTTGGAGGCAATGTACCAGGTCTGCTCATAGAGTTTGTTTTGGGTGGTCGAGGTTTCTTCGGTGGTATAGCAGGAACAGAAGGCTTCTGTAAATCTAACAGTTTTTGTTCTCTCTCTGGTCTTTCTTTAAATCAATGTCCCCCCAAAAGAATAAAGACATTTTTAAGGAGGAATTTCCAGCATACAGAAGCTACAAAATCAAACTGAAGAAAAAAAACTGCATTTTCCACTTCCATTCTCTTTATTGTGGCAGTAATAGTATATACTATTGGGGACGCGGTGGCGCAGTGGGTTAAACCGCTGCCGCTGGGCTTTCCAACCGGAAGGTTGGGACTTCAAGACTGCGCGACGGAGTGAGCTCCCGTTGCTTGTCCCAGCTCCTGCCAACCTAGCAGTTCGAAAGTACCTAAATGCAAGTAGATAAATAGGGACCACTTCGGTGGGAAGATAATGGCGTTCCGTGCACTACGGCATAGAGTCATGCCGGCCACATGACCACGGAAGCTTGTCCTTGGACAAAACGCCGGCTCTACAGGCTTTGAAGCGGAGATGAGCACCGCCCCTTACAGTCGGTCATGACTAGACCATTCGGTCGTGGGGAAACCTTTACCTTTTTAATAGTATATACATATTTTATTTCATTTGCTGTAATAATATTATCAATATTACTTATAACTTTTTAAATAAATACAAATAAATCCATTTGTTCCACAGAAGAATTAAAAGCCACATATAATATGCCTCTAGACCACACTTCATGACCTCTGTTCTTTATAGACCTAAACTTACAAGGTAGAGAACCTGCATTCTTAAAGTTAATGATTCAAGAGGTGACTCTTGTAAGTCAATAAGATTGCTGGGGAAGTAATTATCTAAGAAACATCAAGAACTTCAGAGAAAAGCATTGTGAAGCCCAGAATGCCATTTGGTAAAATACAGGCATTTTTAATATTCTATGGAAATTTATGAATGGGTCTAAATATTAATGCAAGCCCTTAGCTATTTGAAATTACAAATATACATTTAAGGGCAAAAATACTTAGAATTTACCGAATGTGTTATAGCAGTCTTGCAGATAATCAGGGTCAGTTTCACTTCTCTGAGCCCGCAAAGAAAAGGAGGGGATCTGACATACAGCCATCGGAGAAAGAAGGATTCCATTCTGGACCACGTATATGTCTTACACTTCCCAAAACACATGAGGTGAGAAACAGTCCCAATCACTGCCTCCAGCATGGAGTTCAGCCTTAAACAGAACTCTGTAAAGGCCACCCATCAATTTTGTTTTCCCTTTTCTGCAAGGGGAAGATTACTGTCTCTCAAGCAAGTGCTCTCAAACAGGACCACGTAGTCCCCTAGAGGAAATTTTTACTCTCCTCTGGGTGCTAGTTATCTGCAAGCCTGCTTTAGAGAGTAAGGTATATACATAATTTTATTGTTACAATTAACTCAGAATTACTGTATAATAAGTTTTGCAGATGCAGGGGTGAGAAGAATGATAGTGGAAGATAGTACATTGGCTGCCATACAACCTCATGGGTAAAGTGATATTCAAACCATGGTCCATGCTACACCAGCTATTACAGCACTATCTTTACAGTAAAGTAACATCAGAAGTAACTCAACAGTAAAGTAACATCCTCAATATCCGAAGGTCTAGGCACTTCAGACCCTCTGACTAGAGGGTGAGTCCAGAAGGTGTTCTGAGGGCAAGAGGCCATGTGCAGCCTCCCTAGCCTTCAGAAAGCCTCTGGAAGGCTGAAAATAGTCCCTTCTAGTTCTTGCCCCAAACCAAGAAGTGACTATTTTTAGCCTTCCGGAGACATTTTGAGGGCTGGGGAGGCTGCGTGCTGTTGTGTTTGGAGGGTCCAGGTCTGGCAAAATCCACAGGTTTGGAACCCATGGTTAGTTAAAACTGTGGATCCTGAGTCAGCAGATAGGGAGGTGGGACCTGTATTTTTATAAATGGTTGATGGAATTTACTAAGTAAGAGGAACTGTCCTTATACTGTACCTGCTCCAGAACTCACAACAGGGACTCTATGAATTATTCTATCCCATTCCCCTCAACCTAACAGCAAAAGGTATGGATAAGACATACTTGGCTTGATCTCTCTTCTAGCAAAGTTAGAAAATACAGAGCCAAACACACGTTTGCATCAGAAGTACACTTCCTACCTTTCTCTTCTGTTCGATGAGGAAGACATTCTGGTCTTTCTGGAGGTACTTTTTTTATTTCATGCTTTCTGTCTGTGGTAGCTGCCAAAAAAATGACAATTCACTTGGGGTAGGGGGAAATCAGAGTACTTGAAAACATCAAATTTGATTGGGAAGCAATATTGCAACATTTTCTCATAACAAAGCCTTATGGAATTGCATTCTAAGTATCTGTTTACACTGCAGATGGTTTTTCACATGTGCAAGTGTGCAAACACTTTGTTTTAGAAAGGACTAATTCAACAGAAATAATATTTCATAAATGAAATACCCCAAATTAGATATATACAGTGGTGTCATCTACTCTCTCGCAAGCCGGAACGCTGGGCGGGACTTGAGTGATTGACAGCCCGTCGACTCACTTCCGGTTTCTTCGCGCGCCCCGCACGGCTTTCCCTCGCCTCGGAGGGAGCACCTGCTCGCCAGGGGGGATGGGTGGGGGGCGCGCCGGGTGCCTGGGCGAGCAGGCGCCCCCTCCGAGGCGAGGGAAAGCTGCGCGGGGCGTGCGAAGAAACTGGAAGTGAGTCAACGGGCTGTCAATCACTCAAGTCCCGCCCACCGTTCCGGCTTGCGAGAGAGTAGATGACACCACTGGATATATATATATCTAACAAAACTACTACATACAGTTAGAACAAAGAACCCTGTAATAACTTAAATCAGTGTTATTCAAACTGTGGGTCAGGACCCACTTGGTGGGTCGCGACCTAATGTCTGGTGGGAAATATCAGGTCATGGAAAGCTGAGAGCAGCCATCTTGGAAACTGCAGAACTTACTCTTGTTATATTCTTTTTGTGATTGTTAACAGTTTGAATTTTCAAGTGAGGGTTTTTTTTTTTACATTTTGTTTTTAATTCAGTGCTTTTACATTATATTTGGTCCTAATCTTGCTTTCTGTCAGGTATGTTTCATGGTTGCACAATTACTGTAGTCCAAGATTCCATTCTTGTCCAAGATTCCAAATGTGAATTTGCATTTCAGGAGTGTCATTTTATTATGTTACAATGAAAGCATTTCCTGCTTGATGATGTCACTTCCCTGCCAACAACATCACTTCCAGGTTAATGACATCACTTCTGGTGGGTCCTGAGTGCCATTCTAAAAAGTGGGTCCTGGTCTAAAATGTTTGAATACCACTGACTTAAACAATTAAGCGTGCAATCCTAAACTGGATTTAGGCCTGCATATGCGAAACCAGCAAAGTTTAGCCAGCACAAGGGCCACCATAAAGCATGTTTAGACTACTCTCGGAGTCAGGGAGGATAGCTCATGTCTGTGTGCTGGCCTCTCTGACTCCAAGAGTGGTCCAAACATACTTTATGGTGGCCCTTGTGCTGCACAAACTTTGCTGTTTTAGCTTATGCCAGCCTAAATCAGTTTAGGATTGCGCCCTAAAACGAGCATTGTGGCATAAGCTTAGATAAGATTGTGCCTACTTTGATACAATCTCCATCTGATCACGCCGAAGTACAAAACTAACAACATATGTTTTAAACCTAAGGGTGCAACAGACTCTGTTGTGTTTGTTATTATACAGTAACACTGACTTGCCAACTGAGATTGACCCTTGTGCTCAGCTTTTATTTGCTCCGCTCTTGTTATTTAGTTAATAAAATTGTAGTCAAATCACCCTCTTAGTATTTTCAGACTCCATTGGCTTTAATTGCAGTTATGAGTATAACCATTATTAACGCTCTTCTTTTAACAACCATTTGATGACAAAGGCACATTACTGCTACAGAATGCTATCTGATAAACAATCCTTCAGATATAACATGTAAGTTTTTCTATAAAAAAGCATGAGCTTATACTTATAGGGTTTACAAATGCCAACGTGGCATTTATGTCTTCCATAAAGAACAATCCTTCCTGCCTAGCTTAGCAAAAATAAAATAAATTATTGTTTTTACACCTAACTCAACTGGCTCTTATCTAGTACTGCCAAAATCATTCTCATTGACATCAGCAACCCTGGAGCTTCTAGAACAGTTATCACAACTAGAAAGTATGTACAGTTCAACCATTCTGAAATGCCATAATATAGTGGCTGAGAGTTTCCTATAAGAGAGAAAGAAGTGTCTATACGGTATACAGTATTTTCTGATGCTTATAATATGACAGTGGTGCATTACCTGATCCTTGCTTGATAGCAGGAGCTGATGGAGGTGGCGGTTTCTTAGGTCTCTAAAGCAAAAAGAATGCACACAAGATTCCTAAAAGAATTTGGGCTGAACATAAAATGCACTTTATTCTTATACTTCAAAGAGAGAAAACAACTCCAGTTTGTAAATCGTTTACCAATTTAGCAAATAAATTAAACTGATGCAGAAAATGTAAAAAGACAAACTTTTTTTCAATTTAATGGACATAAGGAAGGAAATACACCATGTGTGTGCTAGAGAAGCCTACTGAATACCCAAAGCTATTTTCTGAAAAAGTAGGCATGACACAAGCTGTAAGGAATTTTATACAGTCAGCTAAATCAATAAATGCACATCACAGGAAATACACCCCAGAGGTCATGTTTTTCTCATTTGCTCAGATATGGTTGTTATCTCATTTGTTGAAGACACTGTAAAGCACAGTTATTAAAACTATCCTGATGGAATAAAACTGATTATGCACATCAACAACCTATTTGTGTCATTATCTTCTCTTTCATATCCACCCACTTCCAATCCAAAAAGGTCTGAAGTACAGAGGATGTAAAACAAACATGATTACTGAATCCTTCTGAGATTCAATTCCCTTCCTGCTTATTATGTTTGAGAGCCTGGGGATCACAGAGAAAGACAGGTGCATACCACTGCCAGTAAACTGGCATTATAAATGGCTTTGAGTATGACTAGAACATCTAAAACAGCAACCATGTTCAAACGCATGGCATTTTCTAACATTAAAAAATTGTTTAAGAGTTAAGGTGATTTCAAATTCATTAATAAAACACATAAATAGTAACTTAAAATGCTGGTTTTTATAGCTTGTTTGACTGGTAGTAACTCTACAGTTTTGCATTTTATGCTTGCTTTCCATGTTTCCCTTGATCTTCCAGCTCTAGTCTTCTCTGCAGGCAGGGAACATTACAGATGTTGAGGATGGTGTGGCATGGGCAACAGCTACCTAGTTTCAGACTGACCCCCCAGCTTTCTCTATATGCTTTCAATTGCGGTAGAGAGAATATAATACATAGAATAGAACAGACAATGAGCACAGTTGTATCCAACTTTCCAGTGCTCACGCAGGGTACCAACAGGGTGTGGACAGCATCCGGTGGTGGGGAGGCAGTCACACAGGCTTCCTCAAGGCAGTCATCTAGGCGTCCTCAAGTACTCTAGGGCACAATCCTAACCAACTTTCCAGCACTGGGGTAAGGACAATGCAGCTTTGAAGTAAGGGTTTCCTTACATTTCCTTACCTTGAGGAGGCCTCCGTGACTACTATTCCCCTGCAGAATGCAGAACATGTCCCATTGGCACAGCTATGTCAGAGCCGGAAAGTTGGTTAGGATTGCGCCCTTGGCCACTACACTACTCTTTCTCTCTTTCTCTCACTCACTCAAGATGTTCGAAGTAGGTCATTTTATTCTCAAGTCTTAGAAGGCCCGGTGTTAATTAACCTGCCACACACACACCACAGAGTATTATTTTTCATCATAATGCGATAAAGCAATTTAAAAATAAAATAATGAACTCTAAAAATAATAGAGCCTGGGCTTTCGTAAGAATCTTGCTGATTAGATGTCTTGATGACCTTTGTTGGTTGATACTAAGTTTGAAAAGAGTCACACAAACATGCACTCGTAAGTAACATTTGTAATAATTTTCCACGGGCTTTAAAGGTTCAGCTTTCTGACACTGAATCAGAATTAAATTCCAAAGAAAAGACAGAGAGGTTTCTCAGATTTAAGCTAAAATATTAGACTTTATAATATAAGGGACACTGCTCCTACCTCTTTTTCAAAGTCAGGAAGTAGCAGCTTAACAAAGTTATCTGGAAACACTCCTCTTCTGCCATTGAGCTCTCCTTCCCACCAGCCAGCATCAATGCAATCCTATGGAACATTAAGAAAATGAAAATAAACGTGCATGTTGTCATGAAAAGGGAAAGTCTAGGCCTAAGTCTGTGTCCATCTTGAAAAGGCAATTGCTTCTTCACAGCTGGTGGGAAAGAAGCTCTTTAGTGAGCGAAAGGAATGTGTTATCTGCTTCTTGATGGTCAGGAGAACCAGGTAACCAATCACTCAGTGGAGCACTCCCTGCTGGCTCAAGGATGCACTCATCAAGAATAATTTCTCACAGCTGTGTAGTTTCTGGCTGGGAGGGGATAAAAGCAGTGACTGTAGGTAGCCTATTTGCTTCACCTTTCTGAAGGTTTCCGATCATTCCGTATTCTAGTTGGCTGTAACAGGTGCAATTACCATAATTCACATAAACGGATGAAAACAGACCCATAGAAGGAGGGGTATGTTGGCTGGAGAGTCTCTTGGGCATTCTCTACTTGCTGTTCATCCCTTTCGGCTCTAACTTCCATCATAGGTGGGTGGCCAGGAAGGTAGCCTGGAAATCGTTTGCTCTTGTGGTTGAAGGAACCAGATGGGAGCTAGGAAATGTAGTCTAGGAAGCTAGCTTGTGTTATTTTAGAAATAATACAAGCCCAAAAATAAACCCAAAGACAGGTAAGATGCTGATTCAGTAGCAGATTATCAACCTTATCTGAGGATGTTTGTATTCCCCCTGAAGAAGCAGTGTGCAATCACTCCTGGATCCAGCCTTATTCCTGCATGTCCTAATGTAAGCTGTTGCCAGAAGTGCTTCTGCCCTGCTTCAGCAGGTACGCCAACTTCACCTATCAGACATGTCAACAGGCACCCATGAATAGGTTATAGCAAAATTAGATTACTGTAACATGAGGCTGCCCTTCAAAATAATTCAGAAATGTGTCATACAAAATGCTGCCATGAGAGCACTACCTTGGGTGAAGTCCTGAGGCCACATTACTGGCTGCCAATAATACAGGTGGTGTTTTTTTTTTGTTAGGACACCACATAAAAACATAAAACACCACCATTTGGGGATTAAAATATCCGAATAAAAATACAAAGCATAGCATTTTGGTGTAGAGTCCCTGTTGTGAGATTTCCCCCCCAGAAATTAAAATAGACTACTTTTCCAATTAGAAATAATACTGTGGCTGCATCTCCTGACACTATGTCACCTGTATCATCTAGTACACTTTTAAAGCATTTCTAATTAATAATAATGAGAACTTGGAATGAGAATGTAGTGTAAAAACACATAACCACAATTTGCTATTTTAATTGAATTTTGGGGGGGGAAAATCACCAAAACACCCACACCACAAGTTGCCAATACATTTCTGGGTGTAATTCAAAATGCCGATTATAACCTTTAAAACTCTGAATGGAGTACCTAAAAGGCTACTTCCTCCTGCAGACTACTGGTTAAGGCCTCTTGCATGTTGTCATTTACTGAGGTGAGGTAAGTGAATGGTAAAATAATGAATTTCCTTGGCTGTCAAAAAATGCGTAGCTTAATTGTATTATGAAGACCGCTCGTTCAGCATTCAAACTTATGCAGGAAAAATAGAAACAAATCTTAATATCCATAGGTGCCATCTAGGGGGCTGCGGGTTTTCCAGCCCCTACGTTAACGCCAGCCCCCCCCCCCGGCAGCCAGTACCCATGCCAATCAGTGGCATGAGCACCCATGCTCGAGGCCGTGGCATGCGATCGTGCATCCCGGCCTTGGGAGAGGCAGCTGTCGGCCCGGCAGACCCCTTCCCGAAGTCGGGGAGTGTGATTGTGCATCCTGGTCTCAGGAGAGGGAGCTGCCAAGCCGGCAGACCCCTTCCCAAGGCCAGGGCATGTGATTGTGCATCCCGGCCTCGGGAAAGGCGGCTGTCGGCCCGGCAGACCCCTTCCTGAGGCTGGGGAGCGCGATTGTGATCGTGCATCCTGGTCTCGGGAGAGACGGCTGTCAAGCTGGCAGACCCCTTCCCGAGGCTGGGGTGCACAATTGTGGTGTCCCTGTCTCAGGAGAAGTGGTTGTTGGTCCGGCAGACCCGGCTGAGGCCGGGGCGCGTGCGTGTCCCGGTCTTGGGAGAGGCGGCTGTCGAGCCGGCAGACCTCTTCCCGAGGCTGGGGCGTGTGATCGCGCACCCGGGCCTTGGGAGATGACAGGGGGTGTGGCCATGTCAGGGGATGTGGTCGTGTTAGAGGGCGTGGCCATGGGCACCCACGATCTGAAAAGGAAGTCGGCGCCACTGCTAATATCCTTATGTATGCTGTATGCTTATGTATGCTGTATATGCAAAGGTAATGGGAGAAAAAGAGAGTAATCTACGTGTGACATCTATTTGCATAGAACCACCTTGGCCTGCAGTAAAATAACACTTTCTGATGTATCATCATTGCTATGACTATAAAAATCCAGCCATCTGTCTGGCACCATACAAAGAAACAAAAAAAAATCTCCCTGCCCCAATGTGATTATCATGATCTGCTCAGCAACAGGAATAAACTGGTCAAAGGACTGCAAACAAAGAATTTTCAGCAGAGATGTTGGTGAAATTCTCCCAGTTTGGGTTCAGGAATTTTGGGGAAAAAAGGTGCTAAACCTTGTTTCTGCCTTGTTTTCACCAATCCTTCCCATAAACCTCCAACTACCCTTTGCATACCTTTACTTATACTTCTGACAGTGGGAGCAGCACCAGTGTGGTGATTTCTGTTATTCTTTCCTGTCCCTGATTGTCATGATGAGCCAAGTGTCAGGAGTACAACATGATTTCAAGGAGGCTATTGACTTTTTCTCTCCTATCTGTCATCCAGACCTGATTTGCTGGTTTCTCAGAGAGGAGAAAAAGGCTCCTTGTCCCCCTGCTTTATTCCTGGTGCACTGAGTACCTGGGCAACTGAGGACAGGGCAAAAGAAGGAAGGTCTCCTCCTTGATCATCTTACTTTCTGCCAGAAGTATGAGTAAAGGGTGTGTCTACTTTATGTTCAGATCATTGATCATCAGATCAAGTGTTGCCTATTTCAATTGGCAGCAGCTTTCCAAGGATTCAGGCAGAGGTTTTTCCTAAGCCTGCTATCTGGGTTTTTTGCAACTGAGAACTTAAGGATTGAATCTGGGATATTTTGTACCCCAAAGCATGAGTTCTACCGCTGAGCTATGACAATAAATCTGGGATACTTTTGGGTTTAATATTTTCCGTAACATGCAGAAAACTAGAATAAAAATACAACAACTGTCTTTTATTTTTGCCAAATCTTCAATTGCCTGGAAGGAAGGAAAAAAAACCTTACTACCCTCTTGGCAATCTCTACAGTACAAAATTACTTCCCTATGTAATTATTATGAGGTGCTTATTCAGACTTCAGGGGTTATTAAGAATGTGAAAATGACAGCATGACCTGTGCAGACCTAGTGGGTGGAAAATTACTGTATTAGAAGCCAAGTGGTAGAAGCAGGTTTTCAAATATACAACTACATAATGAGTTTGCATTTCCTGCATATTTTTATATCTCCCTTTAGATTTTTGGGAAGTTATGTGGGAACTGCTTATTCATGAGAAAATCCCACATACCACTGGAAGGACATCTAACTGAACTGACCATATGAGCAAACCAGCTACATGGCTCTTTATCATGGAATCAGCATCCCACCATCCCCACACATATGGATGAATCATGAAGCACCAACTGAAGGAAGAGGAGGAAAAAAGCTAGCAAGTGAAGAGCTATTATCACCACTTTTTACCCGCTGATGCTAGGGCTATGCCCCTCCCCTCTCACAGTAGCCATGAGGCACCAAACCCCTTGAGGAGGAGGAGAAAAGGGACTGTGAGTTTGCTTATTTTTTGTAACTATGTTGTGCATTGTAATTGATGGGGTCTGCCTTGGGAAGGGGGGCTTCCAAATAAATAAATAAATAAATAAATAAATAAATAAATAAGAGTCCCCAGCCATGCAATGTTCAGTAACGCATGTGACTCGCCATACAGCTGAGAGAATGTTTAAGCGCCCCTCCAACTGTGGAGGCCCTTTTGAGCGACAAACTAAAAAATGTTTGCCTCTACAAAAGGTTCTGCTTGCACACACAGAAAACAGATTGCTGTCACTCTTTTGCAAATTTGGCAACCATTAGAACAGGGGTCAGGGAACTTTTTTACCTTTTACCCCAAAATATATTTAGATACGCCAACTTTACCCCACCCCCGGCAGAACAAAAGAAAAAAAATTTTCTGGAACCCACTGCTTTTTATTTGATTAATTAATGAGCTTCATTAATGCTATGTAAATATGAAGTTGTAAAGGGTTTGGGAGGAAAGTTCTTTAAATATTTTTTAATCTTACTCTTATTGTAAATATCTAACCTGCTTAGTTAGATTTGATTTTGTCATATGGGATGTTAAAATATTCTTGCTTGATGACATCACTTCCTTTGGGCCCAAATGATAAAAGGTTTGAGAGCCATTGTACTGGATTAAAGAAAAACACTTTTAAGGTCAGAAAGTAAGATAAAGAGGCAGCCTCCAAAGACTTATTTCAGAATTTAAAAGATTTGTTTGCAACTCTGGATCAAACCAAAAAATGATAGCAGTAGCCATTTTTTAATGTAGATATCTGTTTCATGCACTTGTCAAACAGGGAATACCTCATTTTTACATCATAAGGAGTGTTCATGTAGGTAAGGAGATTCAGCTCGCCTCATACAAACATCTCTTAATGTAAAAAATTAGATCCTCTCCACTTTAAATATTAACAGGATGAATGGGAGCAAAACAAATACATCTGTTGCCCGATTAGTTTGACCCCCCCTCCCCTCCCCACTTCACAGAAACATAGCTGTGGAGAAGGCAAGGGCCATTCCTAATGTGTGCTAATACAAAGGGGGCTATGCAACTTAGCAGCACAGTATCTGCTTTTCCATTCTGGAGAAGGCAAATAGTACTAATACAGAAACGCAGCAGCAAGCGTTCCTACATTTTGTCTCCTGCAGCTCGCTTTCCCTCTTGCCTCGCCTCACGCTGTATGCTTGCCTGGCGCCTCTCTTTGGTGTCCTGCGCACGCGCACATGCCCCACACATCCCACGACACGCTGAGCCCCAGTCCGGATCAGAGGATTGTTGTACCGGGCTACAAGTTGAGGGGGAGGAGGACAGTCTGGTGTCAGCTCAGACTGCTACTCTGCAGCCAGTCGCATTTGCCCCAGCCTGCACGCTCCTTACGTTCAGTGGCCAGCCGGAGTCTATCAACTTCTGTTTGCTCAGAAGTAAGTTAGATTAAATTCAATGTGCTTTACTCCTGGGGCAGTGTGTGCATTGGACTGCAGTTTTAATTAAGATGGGGTGCAATCCTATTAATACTTAACTGGGAGTAAGTACCATTTACTGTAATGGGACTTACTTCTGAGTAGACATTCATAGACTTGCACTCTTAAGCGATCAATTCTTTAAAAAACCTCCGTTCCAATCAGCCCCTCCCCTGGCAACAGCACCCAGTCTTAGGAGACACCTTCCATCACACACGGACACTTCGGGACATTAAAGAAGCGCCACATCTGGCCTTGGGCAGCGATCGAAATGATGGGGCTTCGTGTTCTGCAAGAAGCCTGAGCGAGGGGTGTGCAGTTCCCCCCGGTAGGGCAGCGGGGGGGGGGAAGACGCGTGCCTTCCCTCGCCTCCAATGTCCTGCCGGGAGGAACCGCGCATCCCTCGCTGGACAGCAAGGGGTGCGCAGTTCCCCCCAAAAGGGCACTGGAGGGGGGAGGGAAGACACGTGCCCCAGCAGGCCAATGGAGGCGGGGGTGGGGGAAAGATGCATGCCTTCCCTCACCTCCGATGCCCAACCGTCCCTGGCTTGCCTCTTCACTGCCGCTCTGCTCCGCTGCCGCTCAGGTCCAATGCGCCACCACTTTGCCACGCTCCTCGCTGTGTCCACGTGCTCTAAACTGCCGTGGTGTGAAAAGCACAGCAGACGCAGAGCAGTATGGGGCGCGTTTTGCCGGCCAGCAAAAGTGGGCAGAGCAAAACAAACAAAACAAAACGGAGCCAGCCAGCCAGCGATGGAACTGGAATGGGGGTAATGGATGGTTGAGCTGCCAAGACACAGCCGGGCATGCATATAGATTCATATGCATGCCCGGCTGTGTCTCGGCAGCGCGACCATCCATTACCCCCAGGAATTTCATTTTTACCCCATTTGGGGTAATTTACCCCTGTTCCCAGACCACTGCATTAGAAGCTTAAAATTAAACTCTCATTCATTTAAGACAGACACCACCACGGTGTGTAACCAGAGGCAGATCTAAGGGAGGGCAAAGCTCTAAGTTTTGCAAGAAGCCTTACCTTGCAGTGGAAATCACTCCTCTCCTGCACCGTTGTAGCCAATCCTCACAGGGAAAAGCAACATCTTGGCATTGCTTACTGGCTACAGCAGCAAGGGAGAGGAGGGATTTACATAAGGCTTCTTGCAATACTTAGAGCTTTGCCCTCCCTGTAGATCCGCCTCTGTGTGTAACACAGTAAGTTTCTCACCTAATGAAAAGAAACAAAACACATGTATGCATACACACAAATCTCTGACAAATCTTTTTTCTTGTGGTGAAAAAAAAAGGAAATTCTCAATATGCAGAAAACTATCAGAACTTTAATCCAGATTTCAATAATTAATTTAAAAATGAAATGAAATGTCCAGGAAAAATATTGTCTGAAACAACTATAAATTTATTTCACTTTCATGATACAAATTATATTGAAAGCTTAACATTGGGATGTTGTAGGGTGTGTTCTGGATTTTCAATAACTGAAGCTGTTGTCTAGTGTCATAAATATTGCCCTATCTTTCATTCCATTCTATGGAGAATAGTAGTTTTATTGCAAATCTCTGTGACGTATCCCAACCTTTACTGGACTACTTTTAATTATATCAGTCCTCACTGAGGTGTTTCTGTACAACAGTGGTTCCCAAACTGCTGGGACCCACCAGCATTATTATTATCATATTATTGCATAATCATATTATTAAAGCAGAAGTTTACATCAACGTGCAGAAAAGAAGATCTACATATATTACTGAAGATATTATAAAATGTAATTATAAATCTATAATTAAAGATACACCTTGATCTGCTGTATCAAAGATGTAGGTGCATGCATTTTCCCAAAATGTATGACATCCAAGTTCTTTGAAATGTATATTTGAATTATGATCTCTCTTAATTTGATGCCAAACATTATTTGTTCAGTGATGACTGCATATTCTAGATGCTTATCAGCCAAAATCAAAGTTCTTTAGACAGATGCACCAAACACTTTCTAGTTGTACCTTAAAAAAAATGGAATCATTTTTTGATCTTTAATAGGAATGAGACTCTGGATACAACTTAATTTCTGGATGTCATGTGCCAAGGAGTTTAAAACAAGACATCTGAAGAATCTGTATGATTCTTGCCTAATGCCTTCTAATTTCCACACAGTCCTACTGCATACAGATGTATATTCCCTTAATGCTACATTGTTCCCAGGAGAAACCTGGACTCAGGTGGTTTTTTTACCCTTTACGGAATTGAGATATTTTGAGACTGCTTTTCAAAAATACCGTACTTCCATACAAACAGAAAATGCTCATTCGAGGTGAAATAGGAGCTGAAAGACATTGCTAGCCAGCTCATCTCTTAGCCCGTTGCCTGCTGGAGTCTGCTGAAGGAAACCAGGCAAGATGCGAAGATTGCTGATAGATGTGATGCTACTAAGGAAGCCAGTAACTTAGGGCCAGGGTGTGGTTTCTGAGGGAGGCAGCACTGGAGGGCAAGTGCTGGTTGAGAGACGATCAGAGAATATAACAACAACAACAACAACAACAACAACAGTATTTATATACAATATAGGTGGCATGTAGGTGACACGATCATCATAGTTATGTCTGACTGGCCAATACCTATTTTAAGATGACAGTGGTTAACTGTGCCAGACAGTAGGGTAAAAAATTAGAGGTAACACTGCTCTGCAGAAGCGGTGCTGCTGAAAGGACAAACCTAGATGATAATTGGGCTCTCCCATATGTTGAAAATATGATCAATATGTGCGTATGTTCTCTTCTGTCATGTGCAGCTAATGAGTTCCTGAGTGAGAACCAAGGGCTTATTTCTGGTCATCACCTGCTTAATGACATCACTTCTGGCCCTCAATAGGCATCATAGTTGCTAACTTTGGTCTGCTGTATGAAACAAGGTTGACACCCCTGTTTTAGAAATATCAAATTTTTCAGGCTAAACAAATTTGACACATTCTCTTAAAGGATTGTGTCACCATTATTATAAACTGTGCTTAATTCGAAAAAGCTCAATGTATTATTAAGAGGCATGTGGAAATAGTTCTTTAATTAAAAGAAACACGCACGCACGCACGCACGCCCCCATCTGGCTGCAATATTATGCCTTCAAAGCAGATATTTTCCATGCCTCTATTCAAGGTGCTGATTATCATTTTTTAAACATTGCCTCGGTCCTACCTCTTTCCATATAAACCTAGTCATGTCTTTTGATTTGCTATTTGCAATGGTCAGGGACGATACAGATAATAAACAGGTCATATCGTTTTCAGTTGTGGCTCAGTTACTGAACTCTAGCTGTAACAGAAAATGCTACCAGTTCCTAGCCTCTACTTATTTTCTACAAGTCCTATAAGATGTTTGAACGTTTTGTGGAATTTCAGGCTGGATTTCACTAATATTTTTAATGCTGGAATTCAGTATTACATTTTGCAATGTTAGATGTATTCTACTGCTATCTTTGTAAGATCTTATGGAATTCTGGGGTAAATAAAAAACATTTTATTTCTAGTTAATTTAACAAAAAATCATTCTGACTTGCTTTGCAAATAATATGCAAATAATAAAATGTACATCATTAAAACGCTAAGTGCTAGAGAAGTGCTTCCACTGAATTTTGCTTCCATTTATAGTGCACTAAAATGTAAAGGTATTGGACAAAATGTAATTGCTGCAATAATTCAAATTGTTTGCTAATTGTTCGCCATTGGCCTCATCATCACCTTTTAAGGTCCGATAAACGCTGTTGCCCACAGACAAAATATAGAAATGATTCCACAGCACACACAATAGCTATAATAGATTGTAGATGTGGGGAAGATATAGTAGCTAAATACAATTACCTACTACAATCAAATTTTGTTATAGAATGAAAGTTTTAAATAATTCCCAAGATATTCTAACACACTGTAAAAGTATTCTAAAATACTAATAACACATCTGTCTCCTGAGGGAATCTGGGAACATGCTATAAAATATAACAACATATAATTATTTGTTAAGAGCCTTTTGTGAATGAACTATAATTAATCTAATTAGACAGAAAATCTAGATGTTTATAAGAAACAACACTTTACTTCTAAAATAAAATATAGGCCCCAATAATTGGTGGAAGTGTCCTTGAAGGCAGACATGAATTAGGAATTATATTGTATTAGAGACTACAATTTTCTTTCAAGTAAGTCAGCCTGTACATGGTCCATACACACAAGAAAACACTAGAAGACGTTGAATGATTTACAATGCAATCCTATTCCCATTTACATCCACTTATTCCTACGTACGTGTGCAAAGGTAAATGCTGGGGGGGCGGGTAGAGAAATGTGAGAGATATCCAAAATATTCTTGATTCAGAGAAAAATACTTTAACAGATTATAGAAAATAAATGTCTCGAACGATAAGTCCCATATCATTTCTATGTTTCTGTATCCAGACATGCCATAGTATAGATTAAATAATTGTTCATCACTCATCTACCTTTTAAACTGTAGTGCCATTGTTTAAATTTAAATAAACTGACACATTACAAAACTTCCTAAATGAATTTGATGCCTTTAAGAGGGGATTGGATGGATTTCTGGAGGAAAGGTCCATTGTGGGCTATAGGCAATGATGGATTGTGCAACCTCCTTACAAAAGGTGGTGGGCTACTGGTACCGGGTGCAAGGGAGTGGCAACAGGATGCAAGGATCTTGTTGTCTCATGCCTCCCTGGAGCACCTGGTGGGCTGCTGTGAGATACAGGAAGCTGGACTAGATGGGCCTTTGGCCTGATCCAGCAGGGCTCTTCTTATGTTCTTATGAATTATCTGTCATCAATCAACTAGAACTTTAGTTTATTAGCTTAGGGTGCAATCCTAACTTACTTTCCAGCACCAGGGTAAAGCAATGCAGCTCCGAGGAAAGGGAACAAACAGCTTGTGGAGGCCTCGTAACTACTATTCCTGGGCTGGATATGGGGCAGGCATGTTGGCCTGCCTTTTCCAGCCTAGGGTTTGGATTGCGCTGTGTAGAATGCAGAACATGCTCCATTGGCACAGCTATGTCAGTGCTGGAAAGTTGGTTAGGATTTCGTTGTAAACCTTTCAACATTAGTTATCTATATGGGTTAGTGTGGCACTTGCATTTCTTAGCTATTTTAAATACTCAAGCATTTTAGCTGTAAAATTCAATATTGCCAAAAATCAGAGGCAACATCAAGAATCTCAGTTCCAAGGTAGTCCTTGAAACCATCTTGAAAAGGAGAGAGGTAAGCAGTTGTAGGAACATAGCATGGATGTAAGAAGCAAAAAAGTAACCTGAACCACATGCTTCCTGGTTCCAGCTACTTCCACTAGAGATGGAACCACAGCCACATAGCAGAAAGATCCACACCAAGGAATGAACTTGCTACAATTGCATTACACTGCATTTTGTGAAATGTAGATTTTCTGATCTAGATGTTGATCCACAACACATCTTGCAAGCTTGCATCACAAGCCTAAGAACCACTTTACAGCCTGTGAAACACATTTCCTTAGAAATCTAAATGTGGTTTAACTAAAAAAGGGACTGTGAAGGATCCAACATTCATGACAACACAGCGATGCAGTTTTTATGTGGTTTAACTAAAAAAGGGACTGTGAAGGATCCAACGTTCATGACAACACAGAGATGCAGTTTTTGCAAGGGGAAGATGGTCCTAATTGCTATTTCCCATGTTAGTCCATAGTTGTTTATTATTATTATTATTATTATTATTATTATTATTATTATTATTATTATTATTATTATTATTATTATTAT
>JAJKFI010000006.1:20486731-20551589 GCA_029204185.1 Lerista edwardsae
CTTGAGCATCTCTAAGGGTACAATCCTAACCAAATTTCCAGCACTGAAATAGCCATTCCAATGGAGCATATGTTGCATCCTGCAGTGGAGTAGTAGTCACAGATTTTTCCTTTTACCTTGGAGCTGCATTGCCCTTACTCCGGTGCAGGAACGTTGGTTAGGATTGGGCTGTAAATGCATTTCTATAGCCTCTGCTCTTAAAGGTTACTTTTAATGATAACCAACCCCATAACCAGGATGTCAAAAGGGAACCAGATATTGCATGCCTGAAATCTCAAATGTAAGGAAAAGAACAAGGTTTGTGGAGTTCAAAATCTATAACACAGAACCAGTGCTTGTGGTTCAGTGTTATATTACATCTGGGTTTTTCCCCACAGTTCTACATTTATTCTTTGATCAAGAAAGTCCAACCACAGTTTGTACGGATGGAACAAACCAAGTATTGTGGCACCTTATAGACTAACCAATTTATTTCAGCACAAGCTTTCATGAACTACAATCTAGCAGGTGCACAATATCCAGACTAATTTTTGGTTTATTGGCTCTCAACCAATCCTACTGATTCTAGGCAACAATTCAGGGATGCCACTGTCTCAACAGGATTTGAGGACTAACAAATGAAGATCAACAGCACAGCCAGCACATACAACTTCAAATTCCATAACCATTTCCAGCAGTAACTTTATGAAGCTGAGGAAACAATATTGTACTCCGTGGAAGCCCTCCACAGGGTAGCTACTGAGTACAAAGTTCATGATGAAGAATCTTTGGTTTGAAATTGGAAAATGAAGAGGGGATTTGAGGGCATAATTTCCAGAGCATTCTGATGGGGAAATAATGGTGACTGGCAGGAGTAAGCCACTAAGAAGAGCTCTACTGTTGCCTCTGGCACAATTTTTTGAAAGGAAAAGAAGATTAGCTACTGCTACCACCCATCAGTAATAAGCTTCTCCTAAAGCTTGTGCAGCATTTCTCAGGGCACCCTGAAAACTGCTGAAATGGCTCCCATTGTCACTATCTGTGAATGGAGTGGCCAAAATATAAATGTCATTTCTGATCAGACAACTGCTATTGTCTAGAATTGTTGTGTGAAGACTAGTTGGCAAAAGAACCTGTCCAGGCTGGACTTACAATCACCTGCTGAAGCTCAGTGTCACATGGCCAGAGGAGAGAACCACACTGTGAAGGCTACATCTGGGACTGTGGATTTGGTCAATCCAAATATACAGAATACTGTATATTTGTAAAAACCCCACTGAAAAATTGTGGTTTAAACTAGCTTGCCGCCTTGGGCATTTGCTCTGGCAGGGGAAAGGCTGGGTTTAAATTCTCCAAAATAAATAAAATAAACCTGCAATAGATTTAATAATACATTATATGAAGAAGACATTTCTTGAACTCTTAAATTGGATAATGATTCACTGAGGCATACCATAACTATGAAACACAGAAGGACTATACCACTAAACATAAATTACAATTGTATTCCAGCAAAATATCAAAATAATAAAATGAAACGTTTAGAATTTGATAACTGATTGTGAAACACAGCTAAAGACCTTTACAATTCAGCAATTATTTGTTGATAATAAGCTATAACCAGGGCCGGACCATCCACAAAGTGAACTGAAGCAGTTGCCTCTGGCAGCAGATAGGTAGACAGAGATGGGGCACTGCCCCATCAACAATCAATCAACAGTATTTATATACAGCTTTTCAACACGAAGTTCACAAAGCAGTTTCCAGGCTAACAACAACAACAACAAACAACAACAACAACACAGTTAAATGGTTCCCTGTCCCAAAAGGGATCACAATCTAAAAATTGCAGAAAACCACTAGCAACAGCCACTAGAAAAGGCACTGTGCAGGGGTGACTAGAGACAAATACTCTCTGCCTGCTAAATATAAGAGGAACACCACTTGAAAAAGTGCCTCTTGCCCAGTTAGCAACAGGCAGTCAACAACAACCATCTCCACTGTTCCTCCTTCTCCTCCTGAATTGGCAAAGAGGGGGACGGACAGGAAAAGAACAAGAAGAAATGAAGAGCAGAATGGAGTGCTGAGTTAGAATATTAGAGAGCGTGAGGAGCAGAGGCTGGTATATCGTCAGGTAAAGTGGGGCCGCCTCAGGTGTCAGGAGCTCTTGGGCCAGCCTGATATATATTCAGCCTAATATCAATATATTTATCTATTGCAGATTAGCTTCTGTGACAATCCTCAAGCCAGTAGTGGTATTTTTCAAAATATGTAATGCACTAATACAGAGACCCTAAGCGCACTTACTTCCAAGTAAATTTTATAAAAATTAATGCACATTGATTTTCTTTTACAGTGTTTAGAATTTGGCTGCAAGTCCACCTAGCCCTGCTGATGTCAGCAACATACATATGTGTTTTCAGTACTGCTTTAAAGCATACATGTTTTCATTCAAACATATACGTAATCTCTTTTTGGTTACTACTTCAACTATTTCCCTTTCATGTTCTCACCAGTATAGTTTCCTCTTCTCATCACTCCCTGCCCCTTCACATCACTCCCTGCCTCTTCCTGCTCCCTGTTGTGTTTTTTTAAGTAACATCTGCATAAAATTGTAACATTGATGAACAGTGAAAAAGGAAACAGACAACCCACACATTTTTCCAGACCCATTCAAGTGTCAACTTCTTCCATGGGTTAAGAAAACGAACAGAAACTGACAGGAATGTCAGCTGCTCTGAAATGTGGAATATAATATGCAGATGTCTAAGACGACGTGATCTTAATATTTGTCTGCGGAATGCCCTGTCTACAGACAGAATGACAGGGGAAGAGCTGATCTTGTGTGCAAAGACTGGGAATTCTGCTGAGCAGCCAAACTGATGCAATTAGTGCAAACACCGTAACTGCAGCAGGAAGAAGCCTGAACAAATGGCTACATGCTATTAATTTGAGCAGGTCTAGTCAAAGGTTGCCTAGGATGCTATCAGTACGACCCACCGTTCCTCCATTAATGTGATAAGAATGAAGGAAAAGTGTTTCTGAGTACATAAGAGCCCTGCTGAATCAGGCCAAAGGGCCATCTAGTCCAGCTTCCTATATCTCACAGTGGCCTACCAGATGCTTCAGGGAGCACACGAGACAATAAAACGTCTGCATCCCATTGCCAGCTCCCTGAGATGGCAATCTTCCAGGAATGTTTACATAGGTCTGCAATACCATACATGCTTACCCTGGGACTAAGTCTCACTGTACTCACTGAAGTTTACTTCTGAGTAGACAAGCACAGGATTGTACTATTAGTGCTTTTACCATCTCCCCTTCATTTCAGACATGATTGTGTTGCACTTCATAACAAGCTGTGCTAAGAGGAAGAGATGTGCAACACAGTCATGTCTGAAATGAGGGGTTTGAATTACCCTGATTATAAATATTTAACTTTAACAAATTAATACTGACTGCATGTTAAATTTCTTGTCATTTTATGCAGTTCAAAAAATGTTCAAGAAACTCCAGACATTCTTTATGTAGCAAAATTATTGAAACTCTGCTCTTTAATCCATCTGTTTCTTTCTCTCTTTTGTTCCCTTCCAAACAGGAAAGGGAAAGACACATAGCACATTGTAAGTTGAAAAGTCTATTCAGGGAGCTAGGTAGCTTCATTCTGTGTTTCACACAAAAGTTATAAAAATCTCTCTCTCTCTCTCTCTCTCTCTCTCTCTCTCTCACACACACACACACACACACACACACACACACACTTATAGGTACAAAAATGTAGGAACTGGCAAAAGTGGCCTCCATCTCACTTCATTGTGCTTAAGTGTCAGTATCTTACAATTTGATCTACTGCAATTGACTTTAGATGCCAAAATAATCATGTCTTCCTTTCAAGCAAAAATATACAAGGATCTTCTAAACAAAAATGACAGTCCACCAATCTTTTTCTAGGAGAGAACAAGAGCTCCAGTATAACTATTTTGAAAGCGGTCTTCCTTCCCTTTCCTTAAAAAGAACATAAGAAAATCAGACCATGTGAAAAAGGGTACTCTTGCTACATAGACGGCACAAGATTACTGAACAAGACTTAAGACAAGCAAGGGTATCACAAAACACCTGTGTAACTTTACAGATCCAAAGGGAGAAAAGATGCAAAGGGCAAAAGAGCACCTGGGCAAATCCCGTCTTTGCAACAGAATCATTTATTTTAATATGTTACTTATTACTTCACAAACACAGATGGAGCTGCTTTCCACTTTAAGACTCCAGTGAAAAGTCTCTCACTTTTAACACATCATTTTTATGCTATGATACAATCAGCCAAAGGCTGTTGTTGCCAAACATCTGGGTTCTACATTATACAAGTTACAACACAGTTGCAGATATAAGCAAAAAAAACGTGGGTTTCTTTTAAAAAGAGAGACATACCTCTTCTCCCATTGTGAAGTTAACGCTGCCTTTCTAGAGATTACACTGAGTTTTCAAGAGCAGTACTGGGAGTCCTCCCACTTCCTTGTAAGTGCTGAGCACACTAAGTCTGGGAGACCAAGCCTAAAACTGAGTCACACTTACAGCCAATATGAGCTATGAGGAAACAAAGCTTGCATTTGTTTATTTCACAGGAAACCTGGAACTTCTCACAGTTTGGGAAAGAGAGAAAACCACTACCCTGATGTAGGCCAGAGGAAAAATACTCTGGGCTTCTTCTGGTTTGCCACCACATGAAGAGAGGTAGAAGAGAGACAACACGAATGCAGGAAGGCACATACTTTCTAAATCGCCCAGAGAGAAAATCATTTTAAAATAAAATTATCATTAAAAAAATCCAGAGAACAAATCCTTCTTTAAATTTAAAAAAATGAGATCACAAAATGAGACAAACATGTTTCTTCCTTAAGATGTCCCTCTCCCTTGGTATTGTGGAAAATGTTTACTTCTCTGCAGAGTGACTCAGAACAGCCAGGCATGTGGTTTGCAAGTTTTAATTAAAGTTGGTTAATGTGCATACCAGATAATAAATGTAGGTTCCGGACTGCTCCTGAGTAGGTGCTTATACTGTATATAGGTATTTATGTGTGCATAATGCATTAAATTTGTGAACAACATCCTGATTAAAAACAAGAGGAACTTTAAAAAGAAAGGCAGTAACAATTTGATCAATGTGTCAGGGATTGGCATTGTTGGGCAGCTGCCAAGGACCGACGACCCTCAGAAGAATTCATTGCTGATCCCCAAGATTACCACTGTGCCCATTAGCTTTTGTTTGGTAGTGATAGTGTGGTTGGAAGCTTATTCGGGTAAGAGGGAGCCCATGGAAAGCAGAACTCCAATGAAACTGACCCTGATACTTTCAATCATATTTATGTCAAAGGAAAAGGGATACCAGAAAATTTAACACAGAGAAGTAACAACAACAACAACTCTAGAGTGATTTCTCACACAGACATGCTGGGTACCTTGCCAGCATAAAATGCTCAACTTAAAACCATGCAGCTGAACAGGTTCACGATTTGACTCACACTAAGCAAGCTACCACCCACGTTGAGTCACCAAACCTAGTTTCCGAAAGTTAAGCTTTAATTCAAGTCACACTTGGAATGCACTGTTTGGAAATACTGAACTATAATCATTCAGTTTTCCAGCAGCTTAACCTTGAAAACAACTTGACTGCACGATTTACATATCACAATTTTATTACTCAGAACGCAAACTCAGTCCAGCGGGTAGAGAGCCAGCTTTGGAGTTGGAATGCCTCAGTTGAGTTTTACCCAAAAATTAGTTATATCCAAAGCATGTAGCAATCTATTAGCTGCATCTTCCCATTTGTACACTTGGTTAACTCGGCAAGGATGATATGTTGGCAAACAAGACAAAGTTACATAATGCTTATACGTTATGATGGCCATAGTTAAGTGGCTAGGTGTGATCCAGTCAAGGGGTCTTGGCATTTCCTCTCTCTTATTTCAAATCCACTTTTTAAATCTGTTCAACCTTAGACCTTCTGGAATGGAACATTTGGGGTATTTGAATACCTACTCATTTATAACTCACAGTTCAGCTCCTTTACCAGTCAATGTATGAACAAAAAGTAGAACTCCCAACAGACAGAAGCTGCAGTACTGGATACTATATCCTAATCGGAACAGCTGTCAAGAGGCAATACTGTACTAAATGCCCTGGATTGGCTCATCTATGAGGCAGCTGAAGTAGCAGCTCTCAGCTGGGGAAGATGGCAAACCTGCCTTTCCCCCATGCAGCAACTTCATCCTGCACTCCTGATCATCTTCTTGCTTGCTGAGGGCAAGCAAGCAAGAGAAAGATGAGGTTCCTCTTCCACCAGCAGCCCAACAGCAAGCAACTACAATAGCAGAGCTGGAGAAAGGATGCAGGAAGGGGCTGTTCCAACTGCTTCCCTTTAAGGACAGCGATTGTGTTACCACCTTCTTCTTCTGACCCCGAGCATATCCTGCCCTATTTCTTTTGAAGAAGCAGCCAGATAGATGAAGAGGCAGACATTTAAATATGCAAAAAAAGGGGGAGAAAAGAGGGATAAGAAAATGTGGGCACAGCTTTGGAAACCCATTTGGGTCAGGTCTGTAAATATGTTATGTGTTCTAATAATTCTACCATATCACAAAGCATAATTGTACAGCTGTTTTTTCAAAGGATTATTCAGGTGTTTCTTTGAGAGGCAGCCCTTAACTAATTGAGGAGGTGCCCTTAACTAGGGAGGAGGAGGAGAAGGAGGAGGAATGTACCGGTTCTCCTTTAGATAAATAAGGGACACAATAATTTTATAAAACCTGCCAATTATAGTTGAGCTGATCTGAAGGAGATACTATGCTCTTTTGCAATAAATCTACCTCTTCTCACAGTTCCACAGTCTAAAATAAGTTTCACAAAATGCACTGGTTTAGAAAAAACAGCTTTGCCCAAAATGGTACAATAATTTCTTAGAAAACAAAATTCTTGGAAGAGTTGTTTGTTTTCCAAAGCTCATCATCTGAGAAACCGTGCCAGATATATTTGTATGGTTAGGCTGTTATGCATCGAAACCAGACCCCCTACTGAGTTTGTGCAGTTTTCAGAGGAAAACATAAATCTTACATTATCTGCTCAATCTTTCTTCTGTACAGAACACATACCTAACATAGATAGTACTGCTAGATATAACACAAATTTTGAGCAATACAGGTCCAGTCTTGGTATTCCTGGAACCCCAATGGATGCTGAGACCTGAGGATAAACAAATCCACGAGTCAAGACACCCAACCCTCTGAATGCAACCAGAGCTGTGCTTTGATCTCATCTGGAGGGTGTTCTGCAGGTCAGGGATGTCACACACAGCTTCCCCAGCCCACAGAATGCCTTCTACTAGCCTAAAAACATCACTTCCAGTTTTTGGTCAGAAACTGCAAGTGGCATTTTAGGCCTACTGAAGGCCTTAGAAGGCATTTTCCCTAGCTCTCTGAACACCCTCCATCAAGTTCGGAGGATAGAGGTTGGGCCTCAATGCGAGTTGGTGACTCACATGTTGAGTCAAATCCGCAAATGCCCAATCTGGATGTGTACTTAGAGAGCCTTATGTGACTACAAGGAGTAATGTGAACAAAGTTTTAAAAAATTATGTTCATGAAATATCAAACATTGAAAAATAATTTTAAAAGGAAACACGTTGATTCAGATGTAATGCAGAACCATAGTTTATTTTCTGTGACTATAATTTCTTTGCCCAAATTGATGTTCAATTAACTATCTTTTGAGCAACCAAGCCAGGATTAAGCCACAATATGCACCCGCAGTTTGAAGTTGTTAGCTAAGCGGAATTTGCCTTAACTATGATTCCATGTTATAATTCAATGTTGCTGGCCTGTCTCTGCGTTTTAGCCCTTATAGCTCTGGCATCTTCAGCGATTCCAGCCTAGAACAGCAGTGGTGCTGTTGTTGAACATGCTCAACACGTTGTTGAAGTTGCTCTTATGAACCCATTTCTTTTCTTTTAGTCTTCCCCAGTAACAGCTGTGCCCACACATCTCCCTTTAACATAGGCATCATGCCTGAAATCATAGGCAGATCACTTTGCTACTAGGCTACCCCTCTTGCCAAACAAATACAAAACAAATGTGAGAAATCAAAGACATCTTGTACTAAAACCTACCCTTTCAAACAAAAAAAAATCTAAAAGTGAAAATATTGAAAGTTCAATCTAATCTGCCTCAGACAATTTAAATTAGGGCTCAATCCAATGGCACCCTACAGACGATGCAAGCTGCTTGCATCGGCTCTGCACTGCCGTGTATGTACTGTAAAGCACTTATACGCCAATGTGCAGTGCCACCATGAGTAGTCTCGGTGGCCCTGCAGCACCAAAGGACGCCATAGGTAGGCCGCTCTTGCGCCAGCCAATTTTAGCTGGTGCAGGGACTAATCTGGGTGAGGGGAAGGCGGGAGGGAGGGTGGGTGGAGAGTGTTCCAGGGGTTGGGCCAGCCCTAGGAGGGGGGTGGGACCTAGTGGTCGCATCCAAATGCCTGTCCACGGGCTGCACTGTGTGCTCGGACCTGCGCCCATTATATAGCGGGCACAGATCTGAGTAGCCCATAGGTGCAGTTGGTACCTACCCCAGGACAAGGGAACAAATGTGCCCTTGCCCCATGGTGGCTGCACCATGCTCCCAAACTGCGCTGGATATGGCGCAGGCCCACCAGGTTTAGGATTGTGCACATTCTAGGATTGTGCCCTTAATGTCTTCACTTCAATGAAACCTATCTGCTCTATGAGATACCTAAAAGTGACAAGGATCTCTATGCACTGGAAGTACTTTCACCAAGCTACAGAAGCTAGAGGACTTGTTTTCATGTGTGTGATATTCTAGATCCCTATACTATTTACGTATGATATTCAACAATAGACCCAGCCCATCCACAATATACGATAAAGTGGACATGCCCTATCAGGAGAAATTTGCCCTAAACCATCCTTGCCACCTTTGAGGCCAAGCTGGCTCAATTTTGGAAGTATGTGAATGAAGTGGCCAAAATGCCAGATTGTATACAGTCATCGTGGCAATTCCCAAGACTCTTCTAATAGAGAGTTGAGACTCCCCAGGAATTCAAATTGGTGCCAGGAGTTTGCCAGCCTCCTTCACCTATAAATCTACTTAGCACACAGTGTCAGTCAAATGTTGGCCTCTGGCCCCCATTTTCCCCAATAGTTTGGTGATTAAAATCCATAAGACAGGTATGACTTACTATGACTATGTTCTAAATCAATACTGGCATAATGTTCAGGCAGATGCTGAAGGATGGCTCATTAGTTGTTGTTCAGTCGCTAAGTCGTGTCCAACTCTTCGCGACCCCATGGACCACAGCATGCCAGGCGTCCCTGTCCTCCACTAGCTTCCGGAGTTCACCCAATTTCATGTTCATCGCTTTGGTGACACTATCTAACCATCTCATCCTCTGCCGCCCCCCTTCTCCTTTTGTCTTCCATCGTTCCCAGCATGAGGGTCTTTTCTAAGGCTCACTAGTTAGTGAGCCCTAAAGGATGAGGTGTGCATGCAGAAATGAATCACTGATGTGAAGTATCTTTCTTCTAACTTAACTGCTTCTAAGCAGTTAAGATGTTCCATTACATTATCTTGTTATTGTCTTGTACGGCAGGACAAAGTACAGCAGGACAAAGCCTATTGGCCAAACTTGGAGAAGAAACCAGGCAGCTCTGAACATACACGAGGAATTAAGTTACAAACTGTACCTTTTCAACTGGCAGAAAGTCATTATCTACTTCTATTGACCTTGGTCGTAGCTTTATTGGTTTGTCCTTGAAAATGTCGCCAAAGCCAATCCCCTTGACCTTTTTGGGTTGGATTGTTGTTGCTCCATTGGCTCCTTCAGATTTTGTACTGCTTGAATCACCACCATCACTTTCAGAACCTGTAGCGTCTCTTAAACCTGCCAGAGGGAAGGGAGAAAAAAATACCTCTGACTTGGCATTTGACAATGATTTTAAAACAAAAAAGGTAAGCAAGTCACATGATCACCTCAATGCACCAAATTAATTATATCCTATCTTCCTATATGGGAATTTTTTTAAAAATCACATTGTTGGTGCAAAGCTGAAGGCCAAAAAAAAAAAAAAAGAAAAGAAAAGAGCCAGCACCTTGTCTGTTAAGGTTCTGGAGGAGATACGAGGCAAGCAGGTATGCCCATTTAAAAAATATTGGGTCTATTATATATAGAGGGAAAACTGTAGAGATTCTACAGGTTTCCTGATCTTGAGTCCACCCAAAATTAAAGTTTGTGACATTTCCTTTAGTGACAGTTAAACTTTAGTGATGCCCATTGCCACTGGATCATGGTTTTTTTAGTGGTTTATGCTGTATACGTTACCTTTTATATTTATAGCAATACTGATCAGTATTTGTTTTAAAAGCTGTTTCATAACTTTGTTATTTGTTTTATTTAAAAGTGTTACATCTGAAACAGGCTAAAACAAACAATAAGAAACAGCATTAGAATTAATAGCAGATAAAGCCACAAACCATTCTATATTATATCCTACCAAAAAGTCTGGAAGGATAGTTTTCACTGAGTTCCTAAAGAATAGTAGGCTTTCCCCCCCCCCACACTTTTACATTTTATTAAATAAAAACTAAATCATACATAAATACTTTGTAAGAAACAGCAAGAGCAAAGCAGTATATCCTACTTACATAGAGTTTTCTTATTACCAAGTCAAAACGTTAAAATCAACAAAATGTATCCCTGACAGCCTTCTTATACTATCAATTTCCTGTCACACTTATTTTAAACTATTTCAATTAATTCTATTCATCTAATCCACAAATCATTAAGTCATTCTTCTCGTTCATATGCAAGGTTGATGAATAATGATTCACAAAAAGATTTACTCGTTGTAGCACTCTAGTCTTTGAACTTCTTCAAACATACAAGCGCAGTGATGGCGAAACTTCTGGGTTTGCTGTGTCAAAAATGTCTAACATGATTCAGCTGGTGTGTCACATACCTTCCCCAACAAAAGGGAAACAATTATTTCCATATCATTTAGTTAAAAAATACAATCCAATCATGTGTGGGGCTATCCATTATATAAAGAATATCAAATCATTACAAAAAAATCAAATCATTACAGAAAAGCCTCAATTCTTGTCGGGAATTGGCAAATGCTGGTGTGTCACCCAAAACATCATGGTGTGTCAACTTTGACATGCGTGTTATAGGTTCACCAGCACTGCCAAGCCTGCTTGCTACTACTAGCCTACTAGTACTGCAACAGACAAGACCATGTTCTTATGGCCTACTTCCCTAACTTCCAAAGCTAGAATACACTGAGCAAGGCAACATCTGGTAATCTCAGTACATAAATTCCTGTGGAACTGCGCGATCCTATTATGGCTGAAAATCGAGCATACCTTAGTAGACGAGTTCATCATACTGAGCACCATCAAGATTACCTTGCCTCATGCCACTATATACAAAGCAACGCATTATAACAGCAGCTCCAGAAGAATATACTTCCCAAGGCCCAAGAAAATTCAACAAATGGCACAATGAAAATTTGAAGGGAAAAAAAAATCAGAAAATTAAATATACCGCATCAGCTACAACTCCAACCCACTAAAAAGCTACTTCTGGTTAATTCATTTTTTTCACTGGGCCTTATATCTGTATGACTCACATAAAGCCAGTTATGCAATCAAAATGATATAGTATCTAAGGGAAAAATAAAAAGCTAAATACTAGCTAATCAAATATGCAGTCAAATAAGCTGTGCAACATTATCTCTGCCAGTGCATTTAATTACATTCCTCTCAAGCTGAGGCAATCTTGTTACATCCACACCCCTGTGTAGGAATAAAATAAATCAAAACAGACAAGTTGATTGGCATTACCAGCCTCTGTGAAAAAGGCTATTCCAGTTACATTAGCTTAGAGGCTAAACTGGTTTTTCTTTGAAATGACTGAACAGAGAATGTGTACCTTACTGCAATGGTTGCATACCAAATACAGTAGTTCTCTGTGCAAGAAAGCTCTAGATGTATTCAATCCTTCCATTTTCATCCAAAACATATACAGAAACACAATGAGCAATTAATGGATTGGCGATTGTGAGAAACACTGTGCATTAAAATGTAGGTAGTATATAAGCTAACAATGCAATGTCAATCTATTCAATCCATGTTGGATTTCAAGTCCAGCACTCTAGCACATACTTTTGGACCACAACAAACTTCAACTAGGATTGGCTTTAATTTCATTAGTGTATGGAAAACCTTATCAATTATGAAGTGTAATAAGCAAGCCATGCACATGCATTCCAACAGTACTCCCTTATGCAATAAAAAGTGAATGAAGGCACAATAAAGCTGAGATATCTGGCATCTTCAGGACTGAAGGGTGGCAGGATATTGTATTTTTCCAGATATTAAATAGTATCTGGCCTCATGTATATCCCCACAAAAAGTCTACCATATAAATATCCAACAATATTACTTGTCACCACTGAAGAGACAAGCAGGCATTCTGTTCTTTTGCAGCCTTTTGAAACTGCTGCTGGTTAACAGAATAATTAAATTTAATGTGCCTTTTAGCCAATTTCTGGTCAATAGAGCTCTCTGTATAGTACACTTTTATTGTACTTCAAATGCACAAAATTTACTAACTAGACCAGCGGTTCCTGAATTCCTACTTGGACTTCGGGACCACAAATAACTAGTGCTGGTGGCAGGGACTGGGAGAGTGTCCTGATCACGCTGTAGCCCCCCTAAAGGGGGAATGGCCCAGTTTCTGTTCCTATGGTGGGTCGTGACTCACCACTTTGCAAACCACTGACCTAGATCATAGCCAATTTCTTTCACATTTAACCTCACACTATATTTCAGACACTATATTTTTTAGAACTTTTTGCTTAATTCCCTACTGAGTTTATCTGAGGCAAACATATCAAATTATGTGATTTTGCAATTTGTGCCCTAGGAGGAGACAGACACATTAAAATTCAGGCACTGACAATGACTTCCTCCAGACTTATGTTGGCATCAGGCCATTATACTGAAACAGAAAGAGATTCTAAGACATGATATGACAGGATGTATTAACGTAACTTCTAAAGTTCTACCACAGTGTTTATTTTTGTTTCAACTCCATTAAAAATATAGGAACAATGGCTAGTAAATTTAAATAAGGAACCAAACAGAATATTTTCAGGCTCTGAAAATAAGTTATCCTGGCTTTCACTTGACTTTTCTTTAAATCTGCAAAATGTTGGGAAAGAAATATACCAGCACTGATTGAAAACAGTACCAAGAGACCACATAACTTGCTTACTTCCTCTGTAAGCAAGTGAAAAGACCAAATGCCTCCATAGTAACATTACCTACTCTGTTTATTGAATTTTGCACAGATATCATACAACTGTAGGAATTTAAAAAAACATTTCTATCATAGGCAAAGATTCACTCATACATCAGCTTTCTCAAAGTCAGCTCACAGAATCCTTGTAAATGGATCTAGATAATTCATACTAATTGACTAAGTCAGCATTACAGAAAAACACAAACAAAGTTAGCATGAAGAAAAATCCACTCCTAACTAGGAGTTTGCATTTAGTTTTGGTTAAAGTAATAACTACAGTGAAATTAATCAAACAAAAAAGAAAGCAAAGGACATTTCAATATTGTCTCATAGCTGCCTGCCACAGAGTTGAGATACCAAATGAGGTAGCAATGTAATCCAGAGCAGGGAGGAGAGCAAGGATCATGATTGGCAGTGCTGCTGGATAACAGGCATTGCTAATACATAACTCGAGCAATGACACATGCGCAGAAAAACCCTGTCATAGGGCTTTGTTTGATGATTCCATGATACTCAGAGGCACTGGGGGAATCAGTCAGAATTATTACTGCAAGGGGATGTGGTGTTGAGCGCCTTGTTGTTAATATTTGATCATGAAAATACAGAGGAAAGGCAAGGAAAAAGAGAGTGGGGAGCAGAGTATGTATTTATTATACAGGCCTCTGAAGGTAAGGATGAATATTTTTGTGCTGGATGTAGGAATAGACAGGAAGCTAGTGTGGGAATTTAAGGAGGATTGCCACAGTAAGAGAGAAGGATTTTGACAGCAACATTCTGGACAGAGGTGATAGGCTGAGGTAACTGTCCGCTGCTAATTCTGTGTTTAGAGCACCTCCAGGATTTCTCCTTCAGTTTCTGTATTCCAACCCTACTTATTTTTTACATTTTGTTTCTATATTTCAGTTTTTCAATTCTGCCTGGGTGGTTTCCGCTTTGATTTTCAATTGAACCGCCCGCCCGCCCGCCTGTATTCCCTATTCTTCTCCATTCCTCAGCAGCAGTTTCAGCAGCTGTTGGGATCCCTGCCTTATGAAAGGAGATGTACTGTTAAATCCAGAATGACCACTGTTGCTATGGTCCACATACACCCTTTCGGCTCCCAACTCCTGTTGAGCAAAACCCATTCACTAATTCTCAAAGAGAGACTGAGTTGCAAATCTATTCCATGTTCCCTACTGGTGGGATAGGGAGTGTAAAAAACTATTTTATGGCACAAACCTAACCTGTAGTTAGGCTGGTACAAATTACTTGGGCTGGCCCAGGAGAGTTGCAAACGTGCCGTAAAACATATTTGCACCAATTTTGGAGTAAGGCAGGCCGGGTCATGGATGTGCACTATCCTCCCTGACTCTGAGAGGGGTGCAAAAGTGCTTTGCGGTGCATTTGCGACACTCCTGGGCTGGCACAAATGACTCTTGCCAGCCTAATTCCAGGTTAGCATTGCGCCCTTAGAATCTCTATGGGCTTCAGTCATGGACTATATAATTAAGAATATTTTAAAACATTAATATATTTATAAATTCAGCCTATGAACATTTTTTAAAATTTGGCTTACCTATTTCAACAGTAGTACAGCAAAAATATTTACATTTTGATTTAATTTGAAATGTTAATTGTCATGCTTAATTTTAAAAAAACTGCGTATGTTTTGTAAGAACATCAATTAGTGCATCTACTGTATAATGCAAAGGAGTATTCAAAACTTAGTCTTCTAATAGTATTCATCCTTGTCTTTTTGGGATATATTCCTCCAGGAGATTAAGTTTTATTGTCCAATATTCTGTCATTTCCTTACCAGGATATTGGTTTTCATTTGCATAACAACACTTACATATATGATAAACAAACCTTGAATTCTGTTTGCTTTGGCAACCAATCATGCAGTATAAAGGGGAATGAGCCATTTCATGTGCCATGGGAAAACATGCATTAATCAGAGCAACATGAATGCCAGGGACCTCTTCATCATAACTGTGAAAATATCAGATATGGATGCAAGCAGCTTTTCCCATTCTTAAAGTGGAGTAAAGGATTATTGTACATACAATTCCACATTATATTTCCACCTGCTGCCCTCCTTATTTACTTGTACTTATAAGTGTGTATTTAGGGATGTGGTGGCGCAGTACGTTAAACCGCTGCTGCTGGGTTTTCTGACTGGAAGGTTGGGAGTTCAAGACTGCGTGATGGAGTGAGCTCCCGTTGCTTGTCCCAGCTCCTGCCAACCTAGCAGTTCGAAAGCACCTACATACAAGTAGATAAATAGGGACCACTTCGGTGGGAAGATAACGGCGTTCCGTGCGCTATGGCGTAGAGTCATGCCGGCCACATGACCATGGAAGTTTGTCTTCAGACGAAAAGCTGGCTCTACAGGCTGTGATACAGAGATGAGCACTGCCCCCTACAATCAGTCATGACTAGACCATTCGGTCGTGGGGAAACCTTTACCTTTATAAGTGTATATTAACAGCCTCATGAGGCGCAGAGTGGTAGGCTGCAATACTGCAGTCAAAAGCTCTTGCCACAACTGAATTCAATCTTAGGCGGGTTCTCAGGTAGCTGGCTGACTCCGCTGATTCAGGCTTCCATCCTTATGATGTCAGTACCCTAGCTTGCTGGGGGGGGGGGCGGTAAAATAAAAAAGATGGCAGGGGAAGGCAATGGCAAACCACCTCATACAACAAAATTTGCCTAGCAAACGTGATGCAACGACGCCTCGTGAGTCATACTGTATTCTGGATTGGCCCACAGAAAATCATAGTGTGCCTGGCAAATGGTTGGACAAATTCCCCAAAGCAACTTCAATAGCAAATTTTGTGTGCTTTCTCAAAGATCATTTCCCTTGCTAAATCATATTCAGATGTAACCAGTAATGTCATGCAGGGGGTACGCGGGGGTACGTGAGTACCGGTTTCTAGGATTACAGCTGGCCCCGCCCATTCGCCTGCCCACTCGTCGACTCCGCCCTCTGCAACGTTTGAATTTCCTGCATGTTTGAGTTGCCTGCATGTTCTCAGAGCCAGGCAGGCAGGCAGGCAGGCAGCGAGTGGAGCCTTTCTTTTCCTTGCCATTGAAAAATGAGTTGCTCTGGGGTTTTAACATGATGCCAGGCCTCCTTAACATGTTCTGGGGGTGCTGTGGAATACTGTTGCAACTGTTGGGTCAGTTTAAAATCATCTGAGGCCTCAAAAAGGGCTTTTTTCATGTCACTTCCTGCCACGACATCACTTCTGGCTTATGACGTCACTTCCGGTGGGCGGGTCCCGACACGTGCTAATCAAAAGTGAGTACCTGTTCTTACATCATTTAGATGACACCACTGGATGTAACCCAAGATCAGCATCTGTCATAAATCGGCCTGCAAGTTATAGGATTAGAACATACCTTTTGCTTTAAAACCAACAAGTAAAAAAAGCAAGTATGTGAAATGGCAATAGCTGAGGCTGAGAGAGGGGAAAATTTTCTGAAACACACATTGAAACAGACTGGGGATAGATACAGAGACAGGTTTGAAAACAGTTCATAAAGTACTGTAGTTAAGATGATGGTAATTTTTCAGGACTGGTAAGAAGAGGCAGTATCTACACAGTTGGAGAAAAGATGAAGGGAGTGTGGGAAAATGGGAATGTTATTGTATTTTGTAAGTGGGACATATAATAGGGAGGAATCTGAAAATGCATGACATGTAGCACATGAAGTGGCACCCAGATCCATCTGTTGCTGGAACTACACACTTGGTGGAGATCCATCTAGGAAACCAGGTCTCTAAATAGCTACTATGTAATTGTAGGTCAGAATTGAAGCAGAGCAGCAGCAGGTGGAAAGAAGGTACATAACACTAATTGGCCCATTCATTTTTCCCTATAATTCCCAGTCTGGCCACTTTTTCTTGCAGTGTCTCAAATTTTCAAACCCAAGCAGCATGAGAGGGAAAGCACAGGGGAAGGGTAAAGAATCCTGAACTCCTTGTTCTTTGCTTCAAAACAGCTGCTTGGTGTAACCCAGATTCCCAAAATCAGCATCAATAGTTGCAAGCTGACAAATGGCTTCAAAGAGATTTAAGCTTTACACTACTTCTTTTGCTAATCATGAATAGGTGAATAAATGGATAATGAATAAAAGGAAGTATTTTTTCACCTAGCAGGGTAATTAATCTGTGGAACTCCTTGCCACAAGAGGTGGTGCCTTTAAAAGGGGACTGGACAGTTTTCTGGAGGAAATGTCCATGGCAGGCTACAGGCCATGATGGGTGTGCAACCTCCTTATTTTGGAGATAGGCTACCTCAGAATGCCAGATGCAAGAGAATGGCAATGAGATGCAGGTATCATGTCCTCTTGGGTGCTACCTGAGTCATCTGGTGGGAAACTGTAAGATGCAGGAAGCTGGACTAGATGGGCCTTTGGCCTGATCCAGATGGCCTCCTCTTAGATGGATATGGTGCACATAATCATCACATTAGCCAAATAGCTATGTTTGGTTTTGAACAAAAAGACTCAAATTGGGTTTCCAACTGTGGTGGCTTAATATGTTCAAGAATGGTTTGCTTTTTTCAGGAACATCTCTTTTTCAGGGAACATTTCATGAAGATATAAAGCTCTGTTACACTACAGCAGGCCATTGGCACATCTATCCCGGTACTGTTCAGTTCAATTAGCAGCAGCTTTTCAATCTCAGGCAGACTTCATTCCCAGCCATGCAAGGTCTTTTTAGTTGGAGATATGGTGTACTAAGATATTCTGCATGAAAAGCATGTTCTACACACCACTAAGCAATAGCCCCCTCCCAACATATATGCTTATACAAAACCAGCAGCATGCTGAAGACCTAAACTAATATACATCCAGTAGAATTCCACAACTTTGTGTGTCCTCAACATTGTACAGACTCTGTACACACATATACATGCTGTGTATACATTCTCAATAAACATGTGCAGTGAACTGGCAGCAATTATACCGACTTCAGCTGACAGACAAACACTCACGCAGAGTAGCCAACGCTGAGTGCAATAATTGGGAATTAGTGAGTAGCAGATAAAATCACACACAAGGAACAAGCTTAGCTTAGCATTCCCTCTGTTTCTTTCAATTAACTCACTGTTATAGCGTCTGTAGCTGTCAATCTTTGTTGGTGCCACTTTATACAGAACTGTCCCTTGAAAGGCAGACTTCCCTGACAGCAGAATGAAAGAAAAGGAAAGCAAAACAAAAAAAGTGGGGTAGGAGAAATTGAATAATAACAAAAGAAAGGAGAGGAATAGTTTTTAATCTTTGTTTTGCACTGAAAAGTTCCATTAGCATAAAGACAAAGAGAAGAGGGTTGCTGACTGTTTCATGGTACTCATTGCAAAGACGAAGAGCTCAGAGTTTAGCAAAGGATTCGCTCACAACATTAATTGTACAATGTATCATTTTCTGTAATTTCTACTGGCCAGTCAAGGGCATGCAATTTGTTTTTGTGAGGAACAAATATCTTCTTGTGTGCATCCTTTTACCTTGTAAACAAAAAAATGACAATTGTAGATTTGGGTGAACATAGTGCACAACGTTCTTTTTTTTCCAAGTCCCAGTACATAATGTTAAACCTTTAATGGAAAAGAAAGTAAGCAAATCCATATGGTAGTCTAATCTGTCACTGGGCCCAAAAATTATGGGTGAAGCTGGAGCTAGATGTCGTGATACACACATGGCTGCTGCTGAAACAGAGCTCCCTTCTCATCCAGGCACACCTACTGCAATTTACCTGTATCCTGACATCATGCATTGCCTGCTAGTAAATAATTAAATGTGGAGTGAGTGGCAGGAAAAAACATTTTCATGATGCTTAGACTTGGGTAAGAACAAGATGCATGACGCCTGATGGGGCTGTGCATCAGGTTGCATCATATCGTGCAAGTACAATATTCAATTTTCACCAGAGTTAACCCTTCTGAAGGCTCAAGAATATTTTGTGATAAGTCAAAGCAATTCCGTAAAGGTACAGATTTATGTTTATCTTTCAATAATTACACAAAGGATAAATTAATATAATAAACCACTGTGCAATTATTGCAGAACTTGTGAAGTCATGTTTATAATACCACCTAGAAATAAACACAAACTAGATCTCTTGATTTCATTTTTAAAAGCTATGTTCGCACTCAAAGAGAGAAGCCTGCATATTCTGAATGAAACTGGAATATCAACCTTTAACCAAGATCAGGTTGAAAGTCTGTCATCATGGGAAGCACCATACAATATGCATTTGCATGTCATTCAATAATAAATCAGCGATTCAGGGATCCACCAATGGGTCATGACCCAATTTGGGGTTTTTTGCAAAACTGACAGGGCAGATTAAGCTGTGTGCATTAAGGATTAAACAGGCTGCTATTTGGGTAGGAGGCACAGCTGCCACCATTATAGCCATATCCCTTTGCATTTCTAAATCAGGCAGCAGCCTCTAAGGCCTTTGAAGACTTTGGAAACCACTGGTATAAATCATAATAAAGCAAGTGGTATGTAAGCATGCAAATGCTTAAGTCTATTGAACAAATTCAGCTACAAAATAAAATATCCAAAACTGCAATTTAAAACGCATTAAACCATAGCATGTATGTTATTTATTCAATTTGTTAACAAAAAAATCTGAGGATACGGGCAGCATACAACAAACTTTCTATACTGTGTTGGCATTGACAGTAACACTGAGTCAACCGATAAGGACAGGGACCAGTAATAACCAGTAGTAACAGCTTTTGCTCTTTTCCCCTCAAGAAACTGATGGTTGTGAAAGGAGTCTGCAAAGCTTCCTGATGAAGAAAACTACCACTTCTGTCCCAAACAATTAAAACCATAAAGACTGTCGTTAAAATACATTCATTCATTATACAGGCGTTTTGGCAATTCAGGAGGATTCAACATATGAATGAGAAAAATCTTATGGGGTAAAACAGTTCAATTTTTATCTCTTTATGTACTACTACGAAATTTTACCACACTGCTGACTAGAGCTGGTGCTCCCCAAACATCATCAACAGTCAGATGCAGTCCACAGGGTTAGGTGCAAGCCTAGAAGGGGGGTCCAGGGAGTCACAGGATCTGGGGCGGCAGCAGAGCCGCTGCTGCCTGCCCGCCAGAGCTACTGCACGGCATCCACAGGTCCTTGGAGGCTTACTACAGCCTCCAGAAAAGCTTTTTTAGAAGGGCCACAACTGCACAGGATCATGTACTCTCTCATTTACACTTTAAAGCTCAGTTTCCTGAATCAGTGTTTAAGGAAGTTCAGTGGGAGCTGTAAACCAAACCATGGGAGTAGAGAGGAAAAGGTTGGACTGAGGGAGGACACCATCTTGTTCACATTTACTAAACTATGGTGACCCGGTACCACCTCATAATAGTCACCTCGGGACTTCTACCAGTCAGTTAGCTCGACTATTTTTAGCCAGCGTGCTGTAGCACATTGGTGTGCTGCAAGTGTGCCAAGGGAGTTTGGGGAGGCTCATTTTATTAGTAGGGCCATTGGGAGATGCAAGTCCTTCCCCAGCAGTGTGCTTTTATTAGCTCCTCAACAGTGTGCCATGAGATGAAAAAGGTTGACAATCACTGAGTTAGCTTTTCTACGTCATAGCAGATATTTCAAAAGAAAAATAAGGAAATGTCTCAACATCAATATAAAAGCACTCCAGCCAAAATTAAACTAAAAATAAAGGCACTGAATTCTTACTTGGTTTTATTAGCTGCTCCTCTAGGACAGTTCCATGCTCTTCTGAATCACACAGCTCCTTTATGAAATTGGAAGGAAACATGCCTGTTTTTCCATTGAGAACTCCTTCCCACCAGCCCTCTTCCACCTGTGCCAAAACAGAAAGCAAACATACATATCGTATATTCTCACGTTCAAACCAACATGTGAAAACTATTTGGAATCATTTTAATCTTACATTTAAAGACCTCTCATTGGCTTTTGATATTTAACGACAGACACATCCTTCTGGACTTCCAGAAAGGTTTGAGAATGAATGGTACTGTTCGGAGATCATTCTGCTACTCTCTGTCCTTCAGAAGATCAAGCAACATTCTGCAGTCTAGCAGTATGGCAAGGGACAGTGATGATGGGAGGAGGGTGTTTTTGGGGCAATGGATATGGCGATGGGAGGAGGCTGTTTCTGGGAGAGGGTGCCAGGAGGTGTGCTGGTTCAGGCAGGGGGGGTGGAGTTGGGATAGTCATTAGGCCACATCAAGGTCCCATTCCTGGGTCGTGCAGCTTGCTTGGATCTGCATCTGCTAAATAGCAGGCACAGATCCAAGTAGCCCATCGGGACGGCTGCTGCCTACCCCAGGGTAAGGCCATGAAGGTGCCCTTGCCCTGTGGAGGCTCCAGGCAGATCCAAACTTGCTCTGGATATGGCACAGGCACACCGGCTTGCCTGCTCCAGCACAAGTTAGGATTGTGCCCTTAATTATGATCACTTTCCTAATTGTTGATTTTAGTAGGTTTATATGTCACTGAATATTTTAATAAAACCAACACCCATCATGTTTCATACATATTGACTGCCACTGCCATTACTCTGCATCTGTGACAGTTGTAGAAGAGAAGGGGAAGAGCTACGTCCACAAAGGTTGTGACTCATCCCTGGAAACTGAAGTCTTCTTTGTTTAAGAAGGCACCTAGGGTATATTGTCTTGCCTGCTATTTCCATACCCAAAACATTTAATGGTAGCAGGTGACCGGCCCCATGCTAGACAGAATACATGGCTTTCCATGGTACAGCACTAGCCATAACATGCAGCTTTTGTCAGCTAAATGCACAATGCTGATAGCGTAACTTTTCCACTCAGAACTTTTGGTTTGATGGGTTTTTAACCTACTCTTTGAATGACACTACCCTTGGAATCGCTGAACTGACTTCCTGTTCACTCCTGGATTCAGCACAAACTCTTCATACTTAGCTACCACATCCTTCATAACCATGATGCCCCTTCATCTCTCCACCCTCATATCCGGAAAAGACTGTTATTCTAAAAAGTGGGTCCTAACACTAAAAAGTTAGTAAGAAAACCCATTGCTATAGGAAATATCATCACAAAAGGCTTTTTAAGGTTGTTTGTTGCAATTATTTCAACTGAACTGCATTTTAGCCCAGAAGCCATTCGTTTAATTAACACTTCAGTGAAGTTAAAAATAACCATATTTCATTTACACCTTTTATTTGAACAGGATAAATGTCTTAATTTTTGACTTCTACTATATGATACAATTAGGTTGTATACTGAACAGAAGACACTAAAAGTAGCAACAAGACGCAGAAATTATTTCCATAGGAAGCATTAGATGAATTATTTTTAAGTGTAGCAGTTGTAGAAAATAAATGTGTCTTATAAAATGATTAAGTTCCTCCTATGCAAATCTATTCCATATGGAATGGCAGGAACCTGCTAGGAAATGACAGCCCCTAAATACCAAATGCCCTTGGGTTGTAATGTGACAGCAAAAAATGATTCATTCTCTGTAACAGCTAAGGATATCTTTGACATTTTAATGGTTTCCATCCATCAGACACTGCCCATCTACAGAAAAGTGACAGAAGAGGACAGTTTCAGTATGTGAAAGCTCAGGCTCTAACAAGGGTCTAACCCACCTCTTTTCAGCAAAAAAAAGTGGGGGGATAATGAAACTGTGGTCTTTTTTGAGCAAAGCATTGTTTGCTTTTTATATAGCAAATATATTACATTAGTTGACCCACATTTGAGCACATACAAGTTGTTGTTGTTTTTAATCAGATTAAACCAAAAATCAGTTGCAGATGACGAATAGGTGTTATTTTTATGCTTCGTTTTGAATTCAGTTTCACAAAGTTATCTAAACTTCATAAACAGACTGCAAAATATACCTTTTAGGGCAATTATTCCAAAGAAACAAAAAATACCACAAAATAAATTCATAGATCAAAACTTGTATTCTTACAAACAGTAACAAAAATATTGGTATTATTCTATTACCTACATTAGCATGCTTTAGGTGCTATAAATATTCAAAAGCAGCATCCAGTTTATAATGACGGGGCTTCAGTCTGCATTTTCTCATTTCATTATTCATGCTGAATATCATCAATGTAGGGAGCATATCAACTCAATTATTTATCTATAAACTAGCGCTGTACATTAATATATTTATATTTTATTTATAGTTTCAGCCTCAGTGCATAAACAGAAAAATCAAAGCACAGAAAGAAAACATGTTCTACAGTAGAGGTAGAAGAGTAACTTACCTAAAGAACAAATGAAAATCTACTGGCAATGTATCTCACCTCACCACCTTGCTGATCAGCCATAAAGCCTTGACTTGCCTCTGATATCTCCACCTTATTTGCTCCCATGTCACCATGTTATAACACTCCACCTTGCAAAGCACAGCAAATGCATATTCCTTCTTCTCTGCCTCCTCAGTGAAATTATCTCAGATAAATTACCTCTCCAGTCTGGTAATTCTGTTATTTTGGTAATTTTGACTACAGTAACCTTCTCTCTGACCTTGCATAGTCACACCTTGATCCTCTAACCCCTCTTATCCGGAACTCTCCTGACAGACTCATTCATCTCTCTCAGTGTTGCCTCAAAACCCTTTCTTTTTTGTATGTTGGATGCGTAACACTTGATATGTTTGTACATGTGCTGGGTGCTTGCCAGGAGACCACAACCCCAGCCAATATTGTGATCATTAACTGGACTGATAACCTCATAAGAGCCCTGCTGGATCAGGCTAAGATCCCATCAAGTCCAGCTTCTTGTATCTCACAGTGTGCCTTTGGGAGCACACAACAAGAAGATACCTGTATCCTGTTGCAACTCCCTTGCATCTGACATTAAGGTATAGGCTACCTCTAAAACCCAGACATTGCATAGTGTGCCTCAGCTCCTATAGGCCTCAAGAAACCTCATGTTTTGCCAGATGCAGGGGAATGGCAGCGACATGTAAGTATCTTGTTGTCTTGTGTGCTTCCTGAGACATCTGGTGAGATACAGGATGCTGGACTAGATGGGCCCTTGGCCTGATCCAGCGGGGCTGCTCCTTACCTATGTTTATCAGAGCAATCTCCTGTCCCCAATTCAAGCTGGCCAGTTTCTTTAGAAAATTTCATGAACAGCCACATCTTCCTTATGCAGCACATTTCAACTGGCAAACCCTAAAAGCTCCCTGGAGTAAACAAAGTCTTGGGATCAGAAATATGATAAGTACTAAAGCCTCTGCTTTTGTTTTGACTCATTTCATTATCTCACCTCCTCCACCCCACACACAATTGGTAACAAATACACCCACACCAAAAACCCTTGGGTCACTTCTTACATTCTTTACAATGCATAGTTTGGTCCCGAATGGGTATAACTGAAGTGAAATTCCTAATTCATGAGAGTTATAAATTTTACACTCTTGAAAGCAGGGACCTAACCTTGTTTATTCTTATATTTGCAGCACAATCCTATACATGTTTTGTTTTCTCAGCAGTATTCCACTATATGCAATGGGACTTACTTTCAGAAAGGAGAATTGTGCAGCCTAAGTACCACACATATGGATACAAATGAATATATGTAGATAGGACAAGTGTGCACGTGTAAACTATTCTATGGTGCAGCAGCTTTAAGGGCAGAGATTACAATGCACTGCAAACCACACACCAAGCTGTCTCTGAGATTTAGAAGTCCCAAATTAGGCCAATCTTGCGCCATATGGTTTGAAATGGTGCAGTACATTTAAGCCAATAAAGGCTTACAAATGGTAATACATTATTCATGAGAGCAGTCTCCTCCAGATACATGTATACAATAAAATCCAGCAATAGCAATTTTAGGATTATTGCACATGTATGGGATATTGTTCTGCATCCAAGCTACAGTAACAATGTTATCTTACCAGTGAAAAAAGAAAAAGCAAGGGATCCACTAGCAAGGAGATTTCTTAGTTTAATTTCTATCCTACTTATTTTTATTATACATGCTATTTCTGGTTCAGCTCGAGAATCTGAAACTGTGAGCAGGCTGGAGCCTCCATGGGGCAAGGGCACATTCATCCCCTTGCCCCGGAGTAGGAGCCAGCCACCCCTATGGGCTATTCAGATCTGCGCCCACTATATTGCAGGCAGTGGCGTTTCTACAGGGAGGGCAAAGCTCTAAGTCTTGCAAGAAGCCTTACCTTGCAGTGGAAATCACTCCTCTCTTGCACCGTTTTAGCCAATCCTCACAGGGAATAGCAACATCTTGGCGTTGCTTACTGGCTACAGCAGCAAGGGAGAGGAGGGATTTACATGACAGGGTAAGGCTTCTTGCAAAACTTAGAGCTTTGCCCTCCCTGTAGAAACGCCTCTGATTGCAGGCGCAAGTCTGAGTATACCATGCAGCTTCAGTTGGGGCCACAAGGGCTGGGGATGGGCATTTGGATGTGGCCTAATGGTTGCATATGGCCTCCACTCCACTCCCTGGGCCACGCTGCCCTTAGGCACAGGGGCCTAATTGGGAGCAATGGATCCAACTGGTTTAAAGCTGCCCCTGCAGGCACATGTCCCATTTCTTCAACCTGCCTTGTCTCTCCAGCTGGTTCAAGTTACCTGTGCATACCGTATGTAGGCAAAAATGGGACAGATGGATTGTGAGAGATGTGCACAGGTCCCCATTCACTTATCTCTCAGCATTGTTTACAAAGATGCTCCTCTATAGGCAGAGAAAGGTGGGACAGAAAGCTCTGTTAAGTCATGTTGGGATCCTCACCTGCAGGCACTGAACTACACTCCAAAAGCAATGCTTCTGTAAGTTCTACACAAAGCATGAGGGCTACTTACTTCTCCCACCACCTCAATGATGTCTCCAACTTTTAACTCCAGTTCATCTTCATTCTGAGGCATATAACTGAAAGCCACCTGACATCTTCTCCGCCTATTTCGCTCCCCTATATTAAAACACAAAACACAAATTTTAATAAATCAAAATCAAATCCTTTATTGGCATAAAAGAACAGCATACAAGACAAAGAGCAGGAATGAGAGGTTCTGTCATAGCTCTTTCACAGGCATCAAATAAGAATCCAAATATTTCACACAGACCTCAGTATAAAGCGGTTGCGGACAGTAAAGGAGAGTGTGTGCAATTGTCTCTATACAGCCTTGCCCCTGTAGGGGGCAACATCTGTCTGAGTATGGGGTCTTTTGGAATCTCCCAAATAATATGGAGGATGGCAAAACATTGACTCTTGCCAACGAAAAGGCTCTATGTTTATGGGGGCACTGGAATGAGTATGAGTCCACTTTGCCATATGTTACAGGGATTATCAGACTTGTAGGAGAGCATACTTTATTTGCTGCATTATGTAGGTTTTGCAGTTCGATATCAGAAAATCTGCGTTTAATTCTCTGGTACACCTCTAATTGAGAGAGCATGCCTAGGGACTCTAAGGACAGCCCAACAGAATTGATTTTTTTCTCAATAAGAGCTAATCCATTTGGATGGTCAGTTTCCAGAAACAAACTGGTGAAGGCTGCAAGGGTCATAGTTGTAATAGATGCGTAGCTGGAATTTAATAACCATCTGGGCCAGTCTGGTAAGTCATTTGAAGAAGTCAGGGGGTTCTGATGTAATCATTTCTCTTTCATAAAATAAAGTTTGAAAATATTTAATCCAATTGCTAGGAGGGATGATAGACAAATCAGGTCCTCCTGCCAAAAGATCCAGATACAATAGCCCAAAATTACTTTGCATTTTTTAAGGCAGTCACTTGTAGTAATTTTTCCCATTGATAATTCATAAATTCTTGTTTTTTCTTCTTAATGAGTAAATCCAATTGATTTTTTAGACTGAAATAGTGTGCTGGTAATTCTAATACCAGGGATTCCCTATGCTGACAATAGGTGTCTCGCATTTGGGTTTTTAGATCCCTGCATTCTCTGTCAAACAAAGGATATCTACTGATTTCCCCACTTCTGTTCTGCACTCTAGGTTTGTGGCTCAGTGCAACTAGTATATGGGATGTTAATGCTTCATACATTTTAATTTGCTCAGTGGGGTCATCTGTTCCAATGATGCTAGATCTATAATCCCGGCTCGGGTTTGCTTTTAGATGGTGAGTTTTGCTTTTTGTAGCAGTATCTCACATGATTTTTGAAAAGAGTTTTAGATAATCATTTGAAACAAGAGGAGGCTGAGTTAGAATACATTCAAACTGATCCAACAGCAAAAGAGGAAAATGATTATATAATCACTGAATATATAATTCCCAACAGAAATCCTTGATACAAATCTTAAATGAATCTTAAATGAAGGCAAAATCAGAAAATAGTCAATCACACTGGACCCTCTTAGGGAGGTATAGGTAAATTCTCCTGAGTTGGCAAAGGTGGTTAAGCCATTTAGCCATATTCTGTTAAATTGGATACAGAATCTAGCTAAACACAGGCCTGTAGGATTTAGGTGTTTATCTTTAGAATATCTCCTCAATTAAAGGGTGAATGAACTAAAGCCTCCTGACTGACTTCAAGCTTTATAGAATATTAGATTGTCCTCATCCACTCTAGCGTTGGTCCCCTGCTATAATGAATTCTGCTAATGAAAATTCCCTTTCTAGAGCTTCCACAACGTTAGCTAAATCCACTGATGAAGAAGAGTTTTCCTTTTTGAATAAGGGGGCATATACACATTGATTAGGATAAGAGTGGTTCTATTAAGGATTACTTTTATAGCTTGCAACTTACAGTTGCCATTTACCATAGAAATTAATTCTGAATTCAGGCTTGAAGTCGCCAATACGGTTAGACCAGCTAGAGGGCGCCCTTTAGCGTTAACTTTGTAAGCTGGGAGGGAATAGGTTCTGCCTTCCCATCCAGCTGTACAAAACCTTTGAGGCTTCCAACAGTTGTGGAATGTATTTGCCAGAGCTGGGAAGGAATTTTACCAGACCTTCAGATGTGGGAACAGAGGAAGAATGGGGGTTTGCTTTGTTTGTGGTAAACCAACATTTTTGCATTCTTTCTGACATTATAATTGCTGCTGGACATTAGATTTGAATCCATCACTGTCAGGTAAGTGAAGGAAGGCTCAAATTAATCTCACCTGGGGTCCTGTCACATTATCAGAGTTTTAGGCATTCTGTTAATCCACTAGGGACTGATTACCATCTGCATCCTTAAATTTGTGGCTATGGACACTCTAACTCCATCTTCTGCAGTTTTAAGACTATTCTTAATAGTCAGTAAAATCACTAACTTCTTTGCCTGTTCTTATGCTTACAGAGAAGCTATTAACAGAATGGACAATTTTCAACTTAACTTTATATGCCACCAATTTTCTCTTTCCTCTACAGACACAAATGTATTATGTTGGATTGGGGCCCATGCACTTTCCTGTTGATTCAAATCATAGAGGAAATTTAAAAAAAAAAATTTAAACTGCATCAAAATGTTATGTTTAAGATGCTATAGGTACTCATTCCAGCCAACAACTTTTACCATTTTTCTCATGATTTTTCCAGCATTCTGAAAATAGTTAAGGCATATCAACATGTGTTTTAAATCTGTTCAAAATACGTAATTTAATTCCAGTATTTCTATACTATGCCTGTATGTCTCCTTGGAAGCCCCGACATGGGGCTGCTGAATAGCAATTACGGCAAATTAATCATTGAAGGAGGCAGGGCTTTCCCTTGGGAAAGGGCACAAATGTTAGCCCTTTGGGGTAGCCATTTGGCTACTGCTGCGCCTGCAGCAGCCAGGCAGCTCAGGATGAGATTGCCCGTCTGTGTCCTGCTTTATGGAGTCAGTAAGACAGCAAAGAGACAGAGATGCTTGTTGCACGGTGGAAATGTATTACAGCTCTTTTTTAAATGAACATACAACTGACTTCTCCGCTGGAGAAGGAAATGGCAACCCACTCCAGTACTCTTGCCAAGAAAACCTCATGGATTACAAAACTAAAAGGCTAAACGATATGACACTGGAAGATGAGACCCTCAGGTCGGAAGGTGTCCATTATGCTACTGGGGAAGAGCAGAACACGAGTACTAGTAGCTCCAGAAAGAGTGAAGTAGCTGGGCCAAAACCGGAAGGAAGCTCAGCTGTGGATGTGTCTGGAAGTGAAAGGAAAGTGCGATGCTGCAAAGAGCAATACTGCATAGGAACCTGGAACGTCAGATCTATGAATCAAGGTAAGTTAGATGTAGTCAAACGTGAGATGTCAAGGCTGAACATCGACATCATGGGAGTTAGTGAACTAAAATGGACAGGAATGGGAGAATTTAATTCAGATGACCATTATATCTGCTACTGTGGGCAGGAATCCCTTAGAAGAAATGGAGTAGCCTTCATAGTGAACAAGAGAGTGAGAACAGCAGTACTGGGGTATAATCTCAAAAGTGATAGAATGATTTCAATTCGGATCCAAGGCAAACCTTTCAACATCACAGTAATCCAAGTCTACGCCCCAACCACTGGTGCTGAAGAGGAAGAAGTTGACCGTTTCTATGAAGACCTAGAACAGCTTCTAGAATTAACACCCAAAAAAGATGTCCTTCTCATCATAGGGGATTGGAATGCTAAAGTAGGCAGTCAAGAGGTAATAGGAGTAACAGGCAAGTTTGGTCTTGGAGTACAGAATGAAGCAGGGCAAAGACTGATAGAGTTTTGTCAGGAGAACACATTAGTCATAGCAAATACCCTTTTCCAGCAACACAAACGGCGACTGTACACATGGACTTCACCAGATGGTCTACATCGAAATCAGATTGATTACATTCTTTGCAGCCAAAGGTGGAGAAGCTCTATACAGGCAGTAAAAACAAGACCTGGAGCTGACTGTGGCTCAGATCATGAGCTTCTTATTGCAAAATTCAGGCTTAAACTTAAAAAAGTAGGGAAAAGCACTAGGCCCTCCATGTATGACCTAAATCAGATCCCAAACGAATATACAGTGGAGGTGACAAACAGATTTAGAGGCTTAGATTTGGTAGACAGAGTGCCTGAAGAACTTTGGACGGAGGTCTGTAACATTGTACAGGAAGCAGCAACTAAAACCATCCCAAAGAGAAAGAAATGCAAGAAGGCAAAGTGGCTATCTGAAGAGGCTTTAAAAATAGCTGAGGAAAGAAGGGAAGCCAAAAGCAAGGGAGAAAGGGAAAGATATACCCAACTGAATGCAGATTTCCAGAGAACAGCAAGGAGAGATAGGAAGGCCTTCCTCAATGAGCAATGCAAAGAAATAGAGGAAAACAATAGAATGGGAAAGACTAGAGATCTTTTCAAGAAAATTGGAGATGTCAAAGGACAATTTCATGCTAAGGTAGGCACAATAAAGGACAAAAACGGCAAGGACCTAACAGAAGCAGATGAGATTAAGAAGAGGTGGCAAGAATACACAGAGGAACTCTATAAGGCCGATCTCAATGTTCCTGATAACCACAATGGTGCGGTCACTGAGCTTGAACCTGACATCCTGGAGTGTGAAGTCAAGTGGGCTTTAGAAAGCCTCACTAACAACAAAGCTAGTGGAGGTGACAGCATTCCAGTGGAATTACTGAAAATCTTAAAAGATGATGCTGTCAAAGTGCTGCACTCCATATGCCAGCAAATTTGGAAAACCCAGCAGTGGCCACAAGACTGGAAAAGATCAGTTTACATTCCAATCCCAAAGAAGGGCAATGCCAAAGATTGTTCAAACTACCGCACCATTGCACTCATTTCACATGCTAGCAAGGTGATGCTCAAAATCCTACAAGCTAGGCTTCAGCAGTATGTGAATCGAGAACTACCAGATGTACAAGCTGGTTTCCGAAGAGGCAGAGGAACTAGAGATCAAATTGCCAACATTCGATGGATCATGGAGAAAGCCAGAGAGTTCCAGAAAAACATCTACCTCTGCTTCATTGACTATGCTAAAGCCTTTGATTGTGTGGATCACAACAAACTGTGGCAAGTTCTTGAAGAGATGGGAGTACCAGACCACCTTATCTGTCTTCTGAGAAACCTGTACGTGGGCCAGGAAGCAACAGTTAGAACTGGACATGGAACAACCGACTGGTTTCAAATTGGGAAAGGAGTACGACAAGGCTGTATCCTGTCACCCTGCTTATTTAACTTATATGCAGAGTACATCATGAGGAAGGCAGGGCTGGATGATTCACAAGCTGGAATCAAGATCGCTGGGAGAAATATCAACAACCTCAGATATGCAGACGACACCACTCTAATGGCAGAAAGTGAGGAAGACTTAAAGAACCTGCTGATGAGGGTGAAAGAGGAAAGTGCCAAAATTGGCTTGAAGCTCAACATTAAAAAAACTAAGATCATGGCCACCACTCCCATCACTTCCTGGCAAATAGAAGGGGAAGAAATGGAAGCAGTGACAGACTTTATCTTCCTGGGCTCCAAGATCACCGCAGATGGTGACTGCAGCCATGAAATTAAAAGACGTTTACTTCTTGGGAGGAAAGCTATGGCGAACTTAGACAACTTAATCAAAAGCCGAGACATCACCCTGCCAACAAAGGTTCGCATAGTCAAAGCTATGGTTTTCCCAGTAGCTATGTATGGCTGTGAGAGCTGGACCATAAGAAAGGCAGAGCGCCGAAGAATAGATGCTTTCGAATTATGGTGCTGGAGAAGACTCTTGAGAGTCCCCTGGACTGCAAAGAGGTCCAATCGGTCCATCCTACAGGAAGTCAAGCCTGATTGCTCCCTGGAAGGACAAATGCTGAAGCTGAAGCTCCAATACTTTGGCCACCTGATGAGAAGAGAGGACTCTTTAGAAAAGACCCTCATGCTGGGAAAGATTGAAGGCAAAAGGAGAAGGGGGCGGCAGAGGATGAGATGGTTAGATAGTGTCACCGAAGCGATGAACATGAAATTGGGTGAACTCCGGAAGCTAGTGGAGGACAGGGAGGCCTGGCGTGCTGTGGTCCATGGGGTCGCGAAGAGTCGGACACGACTTAGCGACTGAACAACAACAACACAACTGACTCATCATGTGGCTTTCAGGCGGTGGGGGGGGGCGGGAGTGGGAGCAGATGAGTTTGCGTGTCCTTTGGGACAATTCCAGCCATTAGATTCTATGAATAAAACAGCCATCTCCTCCTTTCGATTTATAATGCTTCACACTCAATTTATTTTCTGTCTGTCAAGCTTGATTTTTCTCTCCTCTGTAGTACATAATCATTTCAACTAAAAGTTTTCAGAGTATATATTTGATATCTTCCAATTACAGTGTAGTGCATTTTTTCTCACCACCCTGCAAGCAAATCTGGTGCAGAGGTGTAAGTGCAGTCTGGCCTGCAAATGCTTCTGGATTAGCAGCAATGACAAAAAAGCAAAGGCATAAAATGTTGACTTTAAACCTCTGGCTTCATTTACTATACCCTGAAACGTGATCTTTAGAATATGAATCTGTAACCATTAATTTTCAGTCACCAGAAACAAAGCCTGCTACATCAGAGCCATCACTAAGGGGTTACAGGGGGAATGGGCTGCACCAGGTGACACAATGGTGTGTGTGACATCATTAGTGTCAAAATGTTGAAAACCTTCTTAAAAATTTGTATTTAGGAATACTACCATCATGTTATACACCATTACAGAATGTAATGAAACAAATGGTGTTGAATTATCTGTACTATATAAAATGTTATGGCCAATTAACCAAAGAAAGAAAACATCGCTTCCTTCATGGCTCCTAGGGACCATCAATAAGTGGTCCAGACAATCCGCAGCCCTCTGGGCACAAAATCTGAATCCTTAAACACGGATCAAAAAAATGGAAAGGAATTGTGCAATTGCTGCTAAGAAACACTTGACTCTTCTGCTGCTTAGGCAAGGTCAGTCTGGGTAATCGAGAAAGAAGCCCCTTTCCCCAGGAAGACTGTTACCTAACCTGCCTGACCTTAGAGATGCCACTAACTGACCCTGCCCTGGAGATCCCACTGGAAAAAGGTGCATTTCCTTAAGCCCTAACTGACCAATATGACTGACTGAGAACCAATGAGGTATTATTAGAACACAGCAGGGATCCAGTAAGATGTTAAATTAAGTCAGCTGGTGTTTCCATGCAACAGAGCTAATACTAGAGCTTTTATTCAGTTGTGCAAGTGTTATCAAATTGACCACTGGTTTTTTGGGTGACCTGTACTGTTAAATGTTAAAATAAAGTTTAGGGGTTACAACAACAACAGGGGTTACACCAATCCCTGTGATGGTCACTGCATTTAGGCTCTGCCTATGATAGTGTAGTTTATTCTGTATGGTCTGGTATGGGAGGAGGCCCACCATGGCAGTGATGCAGTGAGCTTTTGCACTGGGTGACGCAAACTCTAGTGAGGCCTCTGTGCTGTATTTTACTACTCTATGACCAGAATTTCCAGCCCTCATTTTGCTTCTTGTCCAGCCTCCTCAATCTCACTCTTACGCCATTCTCTTGTGTGTGTTTTGATAGCATCCACAACACAAGACTTGGATAAGACACGTCCTCCCTAGCCTACCAATAGAAGATAAATACTTAACTTCATGTATTTTAATAAAAAAGACTGATCATACATCTTATGTTCTGAATGCTAATTGATTCAATGTCTCTGTTCCGGTGCACAGCTTTGTTAGCGGTGGATTTATATGAAAGATGAACTTCCTTAAATGTATATACTTTTAAGGACATGCACCCAGACTACAGAAACCTATGTTGGTTATTATTTGGTTGTTTTGCAGAACAATTAGTTAACAAGGCCTACCATCTATTGAAAAGGTTTTAGGGCAGAGGTTCCCAAAATCTCTGGGAGTTTGAGAAGCTCTGTAAGTGCTTGCATGGGCAGGGGAAATATCAGCGATGCAATTGCTACGATTGTGTCACTTCTCGCAAAAAATTGGGGCTGGCAGGGGGACGTACAAGTGCCTATCTCAGTGTTCAGGAGGGTAGGGGAGCCCTGCACACTATGCATTAGAACTGTAAAAAAAATTGGCAACCCAATTTTATTTTATTTTTTGCAATTTTGCAATTGCAACCAGGAAGTGGGTCGCATTCTTTTTTGTTTGAAAACTGTTTTAGGGGATCATCATGCATATGATTAACATTTATATACTGCTTTTCAACAAAAATTTACAAAATTGTTACAAAGGAAAAATAGTTTTCTATCTCCAAAGGTTTCACAATCTAAAAAAGTCACCTGCAACAGCCCTTGGAAAATGGCACGCTGGGGTGAACTGCTCTCCCTCTGCTAAGCACACGCCAACACCACTTTAAAGGGTGCTTCTTTGCCCTGTTAGCAGGCAACTATAGTCTATTCTGTTTGTAAGAGGCACATATTATTGACTAGGTTGAGAAGTGAACCTGTCTGTCCACTAAGACATTTGAGGAGACATCATTCAAATTCCTTTCTATTTCTGTTCTTTGTTACAAGTTTCTACTTCAAGGAACCAGTTGCCCAAACGACCTGCGCCAAAGGTTATTGCTAACACTGATACTCTACAGTTGGTAGAAGATACAGTAATACCTTGACTTTCATTACTTTGTTCTTTTAGTGGTTTTCAATTATAACATTTCAAATTTCATCTGCGTGGTTTCCTCTTTTGTCCAGTTTCATCCAACCTTCCATGACATTTGTTGACATTCTTATGTTTATTTGTTTTATTTCTGTTTATTTAGGTTTTGCATGCATTCACATGTGTTATGTAGTTATTTACGTTTTTCACTGGCCAAAATAAATTTGCAAGCTTATTACTATACTTTGACATTCTTCCATTCTTTACTTTTGCCCATACCCTAACCAGACAAAAAATGCAAGGTTTTGCAGTACTCATTGGTTACTGTAACATTTTATTTATTTTATTTGAAGAATTTATACCCCGCTTTTCCCATGCCGAAGCAAATGTCCAATGAGGCTTACAGAGAACAACAAAATGCAATGTAACCACTGTAAGTAAAACACATTAAAACAACAACATTTAACATTTAACGGCAACACAGAGAATGTACAAGAATGAAGCGAGACCCAATTCTCCATATCAGGCCCTTTGGAGTGAACAAATTACGACAATATTCCAGAGGGACAGAGGGCACAGCCAACCATCATCGAAAGACCAGATGAAATAGGTATGATTTGAGCCCTCTCCAAAAGGCCATGCGAGAGTGTGTAGTTCTTCTGGAAGGGAATTACATATTTGTGGAGCCGTTACAGAGAAGACTCGTCCGCCAGCTGCCATCCCTTTCAATTAGGACGGAGGGGGGCACTTAGATCTTAGATAATCTAAGAGGGTGAACTGGTATGTTCGGGAGAAGGCGGTCCTTTAGGTAGGCTGGGCCTAAGTCATGAAGGGCCTTAAAGGTCAGTACCATCATCTTGAGATTGGAATGGGCAGCCATTGCAGCTGCTGAAGGAGTAGTCCTACTGAGTCAAACCACCTAGCCCCTGTAACCACCGGGTTGCTGCATTTTGTACTACTGTAGCTTCTGAACTGTTCTTGACGGAACAGCACATTACAGTAGTCCAGCCTTGAAATCACGAACACATGGACCACCGTGGCCAGATCAGAATGGCTCAAGTATGGTCATAGTTGGTGCACCAATCGAAGCTGGGCAAATGCACTCCTAGCCACTGCTAGTACCTGGTTCTCCAGAGACAACTGAGAGTCCTGGAACACTCCCAGACTGTGCACCTGTTGTTGCAGGGGAAGTGTCAATCCATTCAGATTGGGTGAAAGGTTTAGTGCCTGCATTGAGGGTTTCCTGACCAGGAGGACTTCTATCTTTTCTGGATTCAGTCTTAACCTATTGGCTTTCATCCATACTTCATCTGCCTCCAGGCAAGGTCCCAGGACCTTCACAGCCTCTTCAGTTTGAGATAGTAAAGAGAGATAGAGTTCAGTATCATCAGCATGCTGGTGATACCCCACTCCAAACCCCCCCCCCCCGGGGTGATCTCCCCCAGTGGTTTCTTGTATATATTGAAGAGCATGGGGGGATAGAACCCTGAGGCACTCCATATTGTAAAGGCCAAAGTGCTGAGCAGGTGGAAGGAATGAAAACATGAAACATGGACTAGCGTTCTAACATCAAGCAATACATTATATTTATTACACTGGCAGTTATTTTATACTTTCATCAGAATATCCACAGAGTACATAAGGGAGGGTTTATTAATATGCAAATGCAATTAATACACAGCATTTGCATTTGTACCCCTGCTAACTGGACAAGAGGCACTTTTTCCAGTGGTGTTCCTCTTATATTTAGCAGGGGGAGAGTAACTGTCCCTCTTCACCCCTGCGCAGTCTTTCTAGTGGCTGTTGCTGGCGGTCTGCCTTTTTTTAAGATTGTGAGCCCTTTTGGGACAGGGAGCCATTTAACTTTATTATTACTATTTGCCTGTAAACCGCTTTGTGAACTTTGTGTTGAAAAGCGGTATATAAGTACCTGTTGATTGATTGATTTGTATAGTACCCGACTGTGCAAACTGCTTGATATAATTGGTTGAAACAAGATATACAAGTATGGATTTTATTGTTTAAAGAAAAATGTTAAACAACTTTAAAATTGCTTTAATGATTTCCCATAAATCCTTCACACTTTATAATTCTATACCTGGAAGATGCCTACAACAGACAATAACTGAAACATGGGACCTGCAACCTGTAGCTCTAATGCCACAATCCGACTTACTGGGAAGTAAAATTCAGCAAAGATGGTACCAAGTCCACTATACTAAGTATGCAAACTGAGGATCAGGCTATATATAGGGAACCTGCATTATCCACTGCCCAAAAGCTGCAGATGCTGGGTTGGCTTCGACCCCAAGCCCTCTGAGCCTGACCGGAGCTGACCTGTGGTTGAGTCCAAATGCATTCTAAAGCCTGCAGAGGCCACACAAATCTGCTCTTGGCCTCTGTAGGCCTCAGAAAGCAGTCTGGGCCCAATTAAAGGTGACTTCTGGTTTTTGCCAAAAAACAAAAAGTCGCCTTTAATAGGCTCCAGGCTTCATTCTGAATCCTGCAGAGCCTGTGGGCAGAAGAGTGCAGCCTCTGTGTGCTTCAGAATGCCTCCGGACCCAACTAGAACTCAGCTCCAATTGGGTTTAGGGGGGCTGGAAACTGCGGATTTGAATATTCACAGTTTTCCTTATCTGTGGGGGTTGCTGGAATGGAACCCTTGCAAATAAAGAGGGCCCACTTTATTTCCATATTTCATGTTAAAGAACCATCTATTCCACAGAGTCATCATTAAATGTTAAAGGGCTTGTTTGTAAATGAACACATTACATTCATGAGTTACTAAGGCTGCATTCCTATGTGCACTTAATGGACCTGAGTAGACATGCATAGGATTGTCATGTAACACAATGAAATGTCAATGAGGAGGCACTACCCATATTAACCACCTGTGCAAGACAGCAACCTGTTTTAGGGTGGAGTGTTGCAAATGCACCCATTTTGAACCACTTTCTCAATCAGGGAGGCCGGCATACAGACATGCAACTGTCCTCCCTGACTGAGGGGTGCAAACACGACTTAGGATCATTTCGTGTCAAATCATCACACCGTTTCCGACTGACCTTAGATTTTTATGAAATTTGGAGTACTTATCTGTCCTACGGTGTGATGCAAAAATACCATTTTTGTGGCTTATATTTATTATGGGTCAGAACAGACTGAGGAAAGTAATACACACAGAAACAACACAAATACAGTACAAGAATTGTGTTGTAGATAAAAAATTAAGTTCAACTTGAAAATTCTATTTTGTCTTGATCATATGCACATGTTATCTCATATATTATGATCCCTTCATCATCCCAACAAATGTTTTTTTGGGGGGAAGGGTTAGCTAAAAGCATGATTTTTAAATTTTTTTAAAAAATGTCAGGTTTTGAGAAAACTGATTTTAAAATTTTAAATTGACTTTTAAAAAATTAATAAAATTATTAAACCCATTGTTTTGTATATTATATGAAAGCTCATGAAAAGAGACCACTCCCAACTCTATATCTCAACTAGTGTCTGATGTACAGCTTAAATATCACTAGCATGAAATTTTTTGATAAAATTTTGAAAATTTTAAATATAATATAATATAAATATAAATATTTAAAAATAGACGTAAATATATTTTTTCTGCGAGTTAAAAAAATTTGAAAACATATCTTCAATAACTATATATTCATAGTAAGTATGAAAAGTTTCATCAAAATCTAAGTATGTGAGGTAGAAAAATATTATTAAGTGTGATGATTTGACACGGAATGATCTCTTACTGTGCATTTGCAACACTCCTGGGCCAGCACAAAGGACTTCTGCTGACTTAACTCTAGGTTAGGATTGAGCCTTTAGCTATTTAGCATAGGTTTAAAAATCACCCCTTATATTGTATGTTACCCAACACCTTGTAGATGATTGTGCATCATTGTTTCAAGCTTTTTGTCACATTAACTAACATGTGGGAATTTACAAACTAGGCACTCAAATGCCAAGAAAGGATTCTTCAGCATGAGATGGCAATTTATTATTCTCTTGTGCAGCCTCTTGAGCCAGATTTTGGCATAGGCAACTGATGGCATACTGCAAAGATTTGGCTTTTTTTGTGAAATGGGAAGACAAAAATGCAGGGACCAGGATCTTTTGGTACACAATTGTAAACATAATGTGAGTATGTTTGCCATTTAAAAAAGTAACAAGCACACCTAAAATCACTTTCAGGTGGTACACTTTGTACACAACAAGTTATACTCAATTCAATCAAAAATTTTGTTGTACTCATAAAAGGTTTTCATTGTCGTCATGCTTTGAAAAGAAATTCAGTTACATAAAAACAAATCCTCTCTCTGCCTTTATGAAGCTTGCCCTTGATTTCACAGTGTTTGGATTGAAAAAACATATTAACTGTCTTCTGTAAAGATTTATAAAAATTGCATGTAAATCTTTAAGTAATTCACTAGCCTCTCACTTGAAAGGCAGCAGTAAATAAACAAAGGCAGCCAGACAACACAAATCGGCACCATACTGTCTCCAAAGGAGATAAATGAATTTCTTTGCAAAGAAATCTACATAAATAATCTATGAGTAGTCATAATCCAACTGCTATCCTCATTTTTATCTCTGTCAAAAAAGCAAATCCCCCCCCCATGTTCAATATATTACATTGTAACAAAGATATTCATTATTCTGGAACAGACTGACCCATGCAAATGTCTAGTGTAAGTAATTGAGAAACCACTAATAGTGGCAAATTGAAAAACAATACAAGGACTATAGTTATTCACTGTTCAAGAGGAGGCAAGGGGAGACGCATGTCTCCACAGATATTGTTAATGTTAAAAATGTAAAAAGCACTTAAAATACCTCCACAATGAACCAATATTAACATGAGGGAGGAAGGATCTCTGCAAAAAATTTACTGATTAAAGAGTATTGTCCTCTGCAGAAATGCTTCCTTGAGCGCCAATTCTTTCTACATACTTCATGTGACCCTTTGAACTGCAAAACAGAAGTTCTCGTTGCATATGATTGCATTCCATGGCTTAATACATTCTCTATTGTAAGTGGATTAAGGAGGTAAAAAAAATCTTAGTTCATGATCTGCTATAGAGAAATATGCGCAGAGGATCTTGAAATCTGTATGTGTTGCTGGATAATGTAGGTAGAGAATCAACCTGATAAGTGAGTAAACCTGCTCAATCTGTGGCATCAGTTCAGAAGCTAGCATTTTCCAAGGTGGTAGACATGTAGATACAGTAAACTCATGAAGAAAGTTCACTTTGGAAGCAAAATTTTGTTTTTTGGAGAGAAGAACAATTGCAAGGAATTTTAGGGATCTACGGGTATCTTATGTTCTTGAGCACTCCCTGAGACATCCGGCAGACCACTGTGAGATAAAAGAAGCTGGTCTCGATGTGCCCTTGGCCTGATCCAGTTCTTCTTATGTTCTTACCATGTATATTGATAGAAATTACTGTATTTCCCCAAGTATAAGGCGCACCAAAGTATAAAACGCACCTTAATTTTGGGGCCAGAAATTTGAAAAATACATTTTTGGGGCAGGCTGCTCTTTAAGGAGAACGCTGCGTTCTCCATGCTTCCGATTGCCTTAAGAGCCGCCAGCCTTCCGCTCTTTAAAGAGCCAGCGGGAGGCCGGCGGTTCTTAAGGCAAGCAGGAGCACGGCGTTCTCCGTGCTCCCGCTTGCCTTAAAGAACCGGCGGGAGCGCTGCCCTCCCTTCTCCGCACTCCCACCGGCTCTTTAAGGCAATGGGAGCACGGAGAACACAGCGCTGCCCGGCACACCCCTTGAATAAGACGCACCCAATTTTTAGCCCCCTTTTTTTGGGAAAAACGGTATATAGATAACTAGCTTTTTGTTACCCGGCGCTGCCCGGGTAACAAATTATCCCAAGCTTCTATTAGACAGGAAAAGGACTCAAACGGCATTGGGAGTGTCGCCGCTTGTCTCAGCGACCCCGGAAACTATGGATTTGACAACGATATCGACAGTTTCTGATCATTTTTTACACAGCACCCCCTTCCCACCCCTAGGGTGCTAGGGGGGTCGTACCCCCACAGTATTTGTCACCAGATCGTAAGGCATCCGCGCACCAGGTTCGGTGTCAATCACTCCAGACATTCCAGCAGGCCTTGGTGGACGTTTTATTTCGCACCCCTTCTCGCCCCCCACGCCAAGGGGGACTGAACTCGGACTCCAATGGCATCGGGAGTGTCGCCGCTCGTCTCGGCGACCCCGGAAACTATGGATTCAACGCCATTTTCGACCATTTTCACGTGGGGCCCCCTGCACACCCCCACTCCGGCAGCACTAGGGGGGGCCTGATCCCTGCAGTGTTTGTCGCCAGGCCACAAGGCATGCGCGTGCCAAATCTGGTGCCAATTGTTCGAAGCGTTCCAGCAGGGCATGGCGGACGTTTTGTTTTGCACCACTTCTCGCCCCCCACACCGAGGGGGGGGGATGAATCCGGACTACAATGGTGTTGGGAGCGTCACTGTTCATCCCGGAAACTATGGATTTGATGCCGATTTCGGCTGTTTTCACCTGGGGCCCCCTGCGCACCCCCACCCCCGGGGGCGCTGGGGGGCCTGAGCCCCACAATGTTTGTCACCAGGCCACAAGGCATGCACATGCCGAGTTTGGTGCACGTCACTCCAGGCGTTGCGGAGCCTATGCAGAACATACACACACACATCCTATAGATAGACAGACAGACAGACAGATCAACAACTACCCGCATGTATATTTTTGTTGTCCAAAGAAGGATAGTAGATTTCTGCAGAAGGACAGTAGATCTGGTGTAAAAGTATATTCACTGACATTTGTACACCATAGTAGAAGCAGCTAATAGTACTTCTACAGCTGCTTGGACTCCAATATGATATAGTGATATCACACAAATGCCCTTGTGTCTTAGGTATATTCCACCCTCACCACCAGACTCCCATAATAAAATAGTTGTACTGATACCTTTGAAATATATTTCTGGACTATGAACAAACCTGACCTGAGTAGACATGCTCACTTTGTGCTTCTAAAGCTGCTATTTTTGAATTTTATAAACGTAAAAGAATATTCATTTTGAATACTCATTTTGGTGGCAAAATGTATTTGAGTCAAAAATGTCAAAAAACTTGTCAACGTTATTGCAATAACTGTATTTCTGATGCTGCAAATGGTGGGGGAAAAAACCTGGAAATACAGGAACATTTCCTAAAGTAGCCCTTTGGATCCTAACTTTTTCTCCTATTAAATAAAAAAGGCTCATCATCATAAAGACAAAATAGAGACATGCTAAAAGAAGTCCAAAAAAATAACTGTTTCATCATAAAAATAGCCTATACATGGTACAAAATGTGCTGCATTCCAAACCACCGCTACTTGGAAGCTGAAAACCTCTTCATTTGAAACTCCAAGTTCATTTAAAAAATTATCACTTATACACAGCCTAAGCTAATCTATCATCGAGCTAGAAGAAACACCTTTTAACATCTTGCCACAAAATGTGAGCTCTTACATGACAATAAATTTTGATCTGCTGTGATAACTTGCATTCTTCATACTTTGTACAGAAGAGACAACTACTATTATCTCTGCACAACCTACCACAAGGGGGCAGCCACTGTAAAGGAAGTAGTATATCCCATAATTCAGATACAGGATCAGCTTCCATGTGCCACATTACAAAATAAAATACAATAAAAATATAGAAATACTCTAGACTTTTCCAAGGGAAAAACAGTTGTCCCATTTTGCAAAGTTTAAAGCTTTAAAGTGTCCAATTTTTAAAGTTACTGCATTCAAGGTCACAAAACTGTGCATTCCATTCATCTGTACCTTTTGTGACTTCAAACAAGTCAAGCTGCCTCTTAAAATGTCAAGTTCCAAATCTTTATATCCCAATTAAACATAAATACAGCCTTGAGTCCCAGCACCTGCGATCAGAAATATTACATTACAAAAACATTTGCAGAAAAAAATTGTCCATCACTGTATAAATTAGGAAATACTGCATAAATTGTCTCTAGAATGAATGTGTGGCAGTCAATTAAGACCAGTGATATCATTCAGGGGGAACGGACCAGAACGGGCGTTCCGGATCCTAACGGGCTCCGTGGCTGGTTCCGGGTTCCCGACAAGTGCCAATCAAAAGTGAGTTCCTGTTCCTAAATCATTTGAATGACACCACTGATTAAGACCCACTTATATCATTAGTTTTTTTAAAAAACTATATGCTTCCTCTTTAAGAAGTTAAAGGGCTTCATTTTAATGCTCTTAAAAACATTTGAAAAATAAAGAGGGATTGAATGACACTTTCACATGTTTTTTGAACTATCTCTTCATAATCTCTCAGGCCCGTAATATTTCATCTTGTATTTTTTCCCTATCTGCATCACACCAGTCCACACCCTTCTGCCCCAGATCTTGGAACACAACGTACATCTTTAAAATCTTTCCACCCTTACCTATAAACCTGATGTGTCTATTTGTGTATTCTTTTCACATTCCCTCAGCTGCTTACTCTTGTTAGCAAGCCCTGTCAGGCCAGTTCTTTCTCCACTATGCAGCCATATTGACTGCTGCTTGAAAGGCCTGCTAGATTGGCCTTTTATCTGTTGGCTTCCTGACAAAGGCATTCTAACTAAAATATCTCATCTCCCAAGCAGATTCATAAACCAAGTGTGGCTGGAAAAGTTGATACTATCTTCTTCCTGATGTAGCTTCCTGTTTGCAGCTCATTATGGGCATGAAAGATACTTTACCCTACAAAGACAATTGTTGAGCCATATCTCTAGCTATTATTTTCTCTATTGTGTAATATTTCAAGTGACTAGAAATTATGATAAAGGCCATTCTCTCAAAGAGCAGATACTCAAACATTATTCTAGCGTCTTACCTCAGGCAAAAATGCAACCATGAGTTTTCCAGTTTGGCAAGCTGCTATTACCATTCCTCATGACAAGAAATTGATGGAAATGGAAACAGCCGTGTCAATTTGGAGCATTCTTTCCAATTCCCTGTAAAGTATTTTCCCCACCCCGCAAATCACTCAATTAAGAAACATGACAGAGATCATAAGCATCAAACTCTATATTAATTTGAAGACAGCCAAGAGTTTCACAGGACATCATTTTGGGTCTTGTAGTCTTAGCAGATTATATTTACTTGCACTGAAATCTAGGAATGATAATGAAGTTCAGGACTGTCCCATACTTTTCTCAGCTACTGCTCTTGATGCTTTGAGATCCCTAATATATGGTGATATATGAACTTTAAAGACATAATGAGGTGGGGTTTTTAGGTGATAATGAAATAAAAATACGTTAACAATGCTTTCAGTGCTTTCCCATTTTTGTAAAAAAAACCAAAATCCGCAACAACAATAAAACCCACACAAGCCATTCTCTAACACCTCTAGTTATTCTGTAACGAAGACATAGGCAACATGGGGTCTGTGAGCTTCTGGTAGCTCCAGGAATGGTTACCGGTAGCTTGATGCCTTTTTTGGTTTGGATCAGTTGCAGCTGCCACTGCCACCAAGCAGCCAGAAAGGACAGTAAGAGCACAGCTGGCATGTGCTCTTGGGAGGTGGCTGTTCAAAGTGGGACTGGTGATTGTAGCCGGATGGGGCGCTGGGAGAAACTGCTTCTCCATGACCGTCAGAGGCAAAGCAGGCAAAGGGAAAGGAAGTAAAAGACAGCTCCCTCTACTCCCGGAGCGTCATGGGTGGCCAGCATGTGCTCTTGGGAATTTCTTAGAAGTTCTCCCACCTTTCAAAGCATGACCTGGTGACCTGCCCTGCTCCCTTCCTCTGGAAATTTTTTTTCCTATAGTTTAATATGTGATGGGGGAGGGAGAAACTAGGGCCATGTGGGCTGTATTCATTAATGATCTGCTGCTGTTGCTTTTGGAAGGATCTCCTGCCCTGCTGCTTTGCTCTGGAGACCTTTTTACAGTTAAGTATGGAGGGATAAGCAGCTCTTCGCCAGTTAGTCATGTTGTATAACTTGCTCACATACATTAGATAGTTGCCTACCCCTGCTCTAACACATCAACATGCATGTGGCTGCATCTGTTGATACTATAAAACCTTTATCACCTACTGTCACATCCTCCATGGTGGGCACTGGTGGGGTAGGGCTTGTACACACAGCGCGATGGGCCAGGTCTGGTGTTGTCGGCATGAAGCAGCAGAGAGAAGGGTGAAGTTGCTACTTCACCAGTTTATTTTTGTGAGCGCCTTTACATTCATTACATTCATATAAGAACATAAGAAGAGCCCTGCTGGATCAGGCCAAAGGCCCATCTAGTCCAGCTTCCTGTATCTCACAGCGGCCCACAAGGTGCCCCAGGGAAGCACAAGACAACAAGATGCTTGCGTCCTGTTTACAGGATACATACATTCACTGAGGCTGCTCCTCCGTTCCCCCAACTTTGGTCTTGGGGTAGCCCTGTTCATGTCACAGGCTACCTGGGTTCAAATAGATTGCTGGCATGCACCGGCAGGGGGCACTCCCGGGTGCCTCCTTCGGATGGGGGCCAGTCGCTGGGGTAGAGGCTTTGATGGGCAGCCAGCTCCCTGGGTCTGGGCTGCAGCTCCTGTGCCCCAAGGCGGTAGGAAGCCGCCTGGCTCTTTGCGAGGCTGGAGCAGCAGTAGTGTCCCGGGCCAGTCCCAGGAGGATCTTCCCCTGGGGGTCAGCCCTTAAGGAGCGGGGCTCTGTTGGCCCCAGTCTGGAGCGAGCTCAGGAGGCTGCCTGGCTTGCCAGAGGCAACCCCTCTCCCCAACTGCTGGAAGCATCCTCTCTCTCTGGCCGTCGAGCATCTTATGAGCCTCCCAGCCAGGGTCGGGGGTTCCTCCCCCTGTGGCTCAGCCCTTGGCCGAGATCTTGCGAGATCTCAGCTCTGCAACTGGCACTGAAGGTGACATCACCCGGTGCCACCATTCTTGGAGGCCCTGAGTGCGGCGCTCCGCAGCCTCCCGTCTCAGGGCCGCAATGCGGCCCGCTCCCCTCTGTCTCCCTGGCTGCCTCGAGCCAGTGGGGAACCGCGGGGGCGTCGTGGCCTTCCCCCAGAGCGAGCGCCCCACCGTGCTGGCTCAGCCACGGTGCTGCGCTCGGCTCCACTCAGCCCGGAGCGGTCCTCCCTGGAGCACAGTGCCCTGGAGCACAGGTAAGAGCTTCCCTCGATCGGGGCTGCTTCTGGGGGGTCGTGTCCAGGGTGACAACTACCTAGAAAAATTTTCAAGCAATTGTAATCTATAAAAATGTGCCCATTTAATAAAAACACATAACACCCCTTTCTGCACTTCTAACTTTGGAAAACAACAAAATTTATGGAAAAAAAAAAGTCTTCACCTATCTCTAATAATAAACTATGTAATGCTTTCTCCTATGAGATCACAGAACACCAAAATGCAACTTCTGTGCAGGTAGCAACATTTAATTGATACCAATGCCACATAAGCAAGAGTGGGATAGTTTGTTTACTTAATTGGTTGGAAACCCCCCCAAGGGAGTCACCTGTTTTCAGGGGGTTGCAAAGAGCTTGGAGCAGCTATCTTAAAAGCTGGACACCACCATCTTGGAAGTTTCATTTGGCTAGGGAAGAGGCTTCCTATTTTTCTTTTAGATATTTTGCCAATTTTAAATGGCCTATGAGCATCACCTAACACAAGTATTGCTTCACATGGAGCAACGTATTTTCTCTTTAGAAAGGGGGAACTATTCCCATTTTACTTTATCTGTCTCCTGAAAAATAAGTAAAGCCTCCATGTCTAGCTAACCAAAACAAAACAAACAGGAGTCAAGCATCTCTGCAGAGTGGGCAATGCATCAAGATACAAATCAGGATCTACAGTGATTACAAGAAGCCAAGTAATCTAACCTATAACATGAAAAACATTAATGCTACAGTTGTTATATTTATAAATACATACTGTGTCTTGTTTCCTCAAAATTGGCCTACTTTGTATAACTCTCAGCACAATGGCTTGGCCTAGTCAATTTCCCTATTCATTTTATGATTTTGTTCTGACATACTGTGACATTTAAAAAATCTTACATAAAAGATTTTATTTTATTTTATGGAAGCGCAGAAGGAATTAAAATGAAACGCTTGCTACAAGACCCATGACTCTGAAATGCTATTAAAAACTACAAGGAATTAAAAGTTGTTGCTGTAACAGAGTGTGCTTCCTTTCCATTCTGCTGCCCCAGAATTCAAGGGCCCAGCTGCTAAGAACCATATGGTGCCTTCCACTATGTCTACAAGCATCACAAAAAAGCAGGATAAAATGTTTCAGTCTTTGGTTTCTGGAACGTTCCTTCTAAAACTTCTCTCCCCCCCCCCAATAGCTACTCATGGAGGTACTGGTCTGGTTTCAACTACTCTTCTTCCCCAACCTTTCTACTTGGAAACTTTCACAATTCATTTATATGACGCTGCATGGTACTGACATTCATTCTAATCAGCCATCAGTGATAACTTTAATCAGTGATCTCTTTGTGAAACATTCATGAGTTTTCTTCACTTCTCTCACTAAACTCAATATTTCTGAAGGAAGCTATGAGTAGACAAAGACTGTCCCTAGATAAACCAAAATTATTAAAAATTATGATTCTTTTTAGTAGGGCACCTCTGTTACGAGGAAAGACTACAGGGTTTCTGGCTCTTCCATTTAGAAAAAAAGGCTGCTTGAAGTGCTCTGCAACTCACCTGAAATTGGCTCGCAACCCATTGGTGGGTCCCAACCCAAAGTTTGGGAACCACTGCAGTACAATACAGAAATACCTATACATGTACAATCAACTCCAATATTAAACTACTTCACTGAATAAGTCACTAAAAATTTAGCCAACAAAGGTTCATGCAGTTCAGCAGAGCGCACAAATGCTTTTAAAAACTAGTATGTGAAAAAGGGCCTACATGTAAATCAAATTCATATGTTCTCTATGCAAGTTAGTTTAATTGGAAGTCAGTGTGTTCATTTGTATAGATTTGTAACCTACTGTAGCTTTCACTGCAATTCTTCTGTAATTAATGTCTGCATAATATCTGTAGTTACAGATTTCAACCCCCCAAAAGTGTTGTATGAAATTTGTGGTTTCATCTCATTCATCTCCTCCTCCACTATTTGCTGCATCCATCCACTACCTACCTGACAAGTTAGGTAGTATGTTTCAAATTAAGCAGAGGATTCAATTGTTCAGAAAAGGTCAAAGTGATTTCCTGTACAAGCAAATTGTTCTTTTTCAGTTAAAGGAAGAAACTGGAACTACTGCTTTCCCAACTATAAAAAACAAGCTATGCCTAAAGCTTAGTTGCTGATTTTATTCTTTATTATAATGGCATTCACTATCAAGGTGTAAAACTGAACAGTTGATTAGTGTAGTAAACAACTAAAGATTCTTTATTTTCAAGTGCAACAATGGCATCTTTTGCACCTTATCTGCACCTTATCTGAATGGAGTGGCTGTCAAAGTAGTTTTAGGCTCCTGTAACTTTTTGGTATCACAGTTCTTTGATGATAAACATTACGTACATCATTGGTGGAAAGTTCAGCATCTTTCATAGTGACAGGTATGAAGCCAGTATATTAATTCAGAGGTATGGAAAAGCTTGGAAATTTTAGTCATATGTTCTCAGTAATAAATTTTTTAAATGTAATTTGTTAAAATGACCTTGCAGAAAGTAAAATAAAGAATGCATAAGTGTCAAAGAGCAGTCCAAGGGGAATCTCTTTAACGTACTCTACACATGCATTGGCAAAGACTCAGTGAGGAAGGCAAGTCAGTTCTCTCAATCATTAGGGAACTAGCGCCCTGATAGTTCTTTGCAGGGAATTTCCCCAAAGGGTAATTTGGTGTCCATAGTGGAATAAGACTCACTATTAATGCAATTCTCACTTTTTCTAATTTTCCAACTTCTCAGAAACTGAACTAGCAATTATTTTAGAAAAGGAAACTGTTTTCCCTCCCAATTTTCAGTCCAGTCCCATTTTTTACAAGTCTCTCTATCTGCCCTCTTCCTTCCTTCCACTACCTTTTCAGGAACACCCTGAAGTTCTCACTCAACATGCACTCCTCCACTGTGTCCCAAATTCCTTCTGGGTCCATCTTCTTCCCTTCCTCAAACAGACAGATGGGGGACGGAGGACGGGACGAGAAGGAATAAAACAAAATTATCGTAACCAAGGATGAGTAAAGGAATTGCAATTAAAAAACCTATTTCTTAATTAGACAGATGATGATCTACTGAATAGCAGAAAAAGGATCCATTTAGAGCCTTTGGGACTTCCAGCCATGACACCTCTGAGAAAGGCTGCACGTTAAACAGCACATTTCAATGTTTCGCAGTCACCAAAGACTTGGCTGTGAGATAGTCTGAAAAATCCCTAAGGTACAGATGAAATTTATTCTTGAAATTTCTCTGCTGAAGGATTTCATGCTCTCTGGAGAGTGTTAACCAGTGAGGCAAAACACAGTCACAGCTATGTCAAAATCACACGTGTATGCTTTCTTTCAAGCAAAGCATATTCTATGTATTAGGCTCAAGATTTCTAGCCTTTGCCTGTTAATATTAGATGCATACCAATTTATTTAATTAGGAAGCATACCAATTATTCCATTAGGAAGAAAATAAGACAATACGTTGTATTAGATATTCCTAGTCAACGTGAGATGAGATGCCAAGCTGTACTGCGATAAGGAACTCCATACAGAGTATTTTCAAGGAATATATACATGGTTAACATACATATCCACTATAATAAAAACGTTTATGAAAAAATATTGATGAATGACAAATAACCATACAACTGATCACACTTATGCAGCTTTACCAGTACTTACAGCTGGCCATTTGCCAATTGTGAAATTACCATGGCATGAACCTAGGTTTAAAGCTAGTCATCTGTGGCATTCAGCCACATGAGGGGATAATTTTTAGCCATCAAAACTTTTGGGAGACAATGGCATAGCAAATCCCACCATTGGCCAGATACTACAGACAACCAATTTTTGAACATGCAAAGGCATACATGCAGCTAAGAGCCATCTAAAACCATTATTTGTTGTGGCTGAGGAGCAGCTCCTGGGTTTTTCTCTCCCAGTTTTGTCCACCAGGTTTCCAGCTAGTGCAGCAGACAAGGCTGCAGAGGAGGGATCATGATATAGTCTATTGTGAGTCTATCCCCCTGTCCAATGTCTAAGTACCGGGCAGAGGGAGGCCGTAAAATCAATTACATTAGTGGTTCCTAAATTTTTTATTACCAGGGTCTATGTTTTAAAACAACACTATCAAAACCCACCGAATTTTACAAGACTAAAAAAAAAAAAAAAGTTACTAGCTGCTCAGGCCTGTTTTTATCTTTTTTCCTAAGGAGAGGGGGCACATTCCAGGGCATTTGTTGAGCTCCCTGTTCATCAGATTGGTAGCATTCTGGTAGCCTTGCATTCCCCATGGCCTGATCTTCTATAAAACCTGAGGCACATCCATCTACTCATGAGTAAATGTGCAGATACAGCCAGTGGTGTCATCTACAAATAAGGAACGGGAATGCTGGGCGGTACTTCCGCGTGATTGGCTGCCCGCCCGCCCCGTTCCGTGGCTGCCCTGGCATCGGGGTGGTGGTGGTGCCTGCTCGCCGGGGGAGATGGGTGGGGGGCACGCTGGAGCCTGGGCGAGCAGCGGTGGGGCGCGCAAACCGGGGGCAGCCCCCCCCAAGGCCAAGGCAGCTGCAGAACGAAACGGGCGGGCTGCCAATCACACGGAAGTCCCGCCCAGCATTCCCGTTCCTTATTTGTAGATGACACCACTGGATACAGCCCAGTTTCACTTTCCATACTCAATACATTTTCCTTCTGTTTGGAGAAAGGGGATTTCTTCTCAAATGTTCTTTGGGGCCTGTGTTCATTGGATTGTGACCATTCTAGGGCCATTTTGTTGTTCTTGGCCTGCGCTTTGAAGTGGACTGACGCAAATTCACCTATTCACATGTAAATACACATGTATGTGCCTCTGTTTCACTTTCCATAGGGCTCAATGCATTTTCCTTTTCAGCTATCTGCTTATCAGTTTCACGACCCACCAACAATCAGGTTGCGACCCACTGGTGGGTCATGACCAACACTTTGGGAAGCAGTTATAGATTACCTTTTTTGGAGGTTCTAATAATTGTCTCAGACAACAGTAAAGGGCTTCCATTGGAAACTTCATGTATAGTCTTCTCTGGTGCTTTGTTTGCAAGAGTGTCTTTTTTTGCATCTTTCTTTATTTCCTGCACGACATACAAAAATAGAGAGAAGGAACAATCTTTTAGGAGAAATTTTCCATGTCTTAGATTCCCAAAATAAGTAGATGTAACCTTTGAGACAATCTAGTTATCAGCTTTTAAGTCTGTGGCAGTTAAGGAAAAACTCAAGGACAAATGTTTTGAAACCAATAGCAAGTCATAAATTTTACCATCATCAAAACCTTCCATTATAATTTTTAGAGCACTTTTCAGATAAAAATTGTTTTACAGTACCTACTGCATTAATCATTGTTCTCCATTCCACATGGAATGAGCGGGACATATATTCCACAATGATCCCAGCAAGCTTCTTTTTAATTTGAAACAGGACCCATGAGGAGGATTCCCTTAGAGCAGCTGACATTAATAGAAAGGAGAAGTGGAGGAGTGGGGGACACGGAGGGGCTCCATCTCTTTTCCTAAGCAGTTGGGCGGGTGGGAAGATGGAAAGGCAGAGCAGGATTCCCATTCTTTCTCCAACAGCGTTGGAGGAAGAAGGGGGCTGACACAACTAGATCCTCTCTTCTCATAAGTTTACAGCGACTGGCAAGTGGATCAGAGAGCGAACAGAAATGCATCTGTTCAAGATGGGCAGACATGGGATGCAGGGCACTCCCTGCCAGTTCACTGTACCTTTTAATTTCATGCAAGACTTTCAGTCTATGTCATCAGGAAAACAACCTTAGCTTTCCAGTCTCAAAAGTAATTGTGTTTAAATTTTATTTGTTCACATCCTCCAGGTCATGCATGTAGGTCCCTTTCCGAATCAGTGATCAAAAAAGTTCCTAAACATATTTGGAAAACACACAGAAGCTGGAAGTTGTAATATATCATGTACAATGGAGTTCCCAGATTTAATATACTTACTGTAACAGAGTCTGCAATCCTGCTTAAAAACATCAATGGGACTAGATATCAATAAATCTAATTATTATCAAGCAGTCGAAGCCTGCTGTCAGAACCTATTGTGAAAGATTCTAGCATACTGAAGCTTAATACAGTATTTCCTGAGTCGCATACTTCAGGCATCCAGCGCAAGTTCGTGTGCCGGCCTCCTGGCCTCCGAGAGTGGTGCAAACGTGCTTTACGGTGTGTTTGCAACACTTCTGGGCTGGCACAAGGGACTAGCCTACTTCCAGGTTAGGATTGCGCCCTAAGCCTGAAAATCCTACATACAAACAGCATCTATCTCAATATTGCCCACAGTGCTTTCTGACTTTCCCACTCTACTTGGAGATGCTAGGGATTTAACTTGAATGCAAAGCAGATGCCCTACCACTGAACTAAAGTTCTATCCCCCAAATGGAAAATACTTTTACTAAAACAACATGAGAATTCAAAGTTGCCTGCTACAATGCTTGGATAACTAGGAACAATCCCATTTTTACTGCACAAGAAATCATACTCCAAGAAGTATGGAATACTTCAACATAGTGAGATGCATGCAAATACATGTAATTCCGCCGTTTCTGTTTGGATAACTGACGGTGTTCTGGAATATAACAAGTTTTTCAGGATACAAGAGGAGGTTGCAGTTACCCAAGTTATGGACTTTTTAGCATTTACAACTTGTTTTCAGGGAGCCTCCTCTTCCCTTAACCAGCCATAGCATCCATATTCAGTATCGGTATTTGCCTTTGGAAATTTCCTCCATGGATTCTTGCATCCCATCTTTAAATTAAATTTTTCCTGCTATGTGTTCTTTCCAGATGCATAATTTCCAGTTGGAAAAGCAACAGAGTACTGTAAATTAAGGCCTGCAAACATGCTACGCCTTAAAGAAACTGAAAGGTTATGTGGGTTATGAGCAGCTTATTGTCTGTGACTAATAAAAATCACATTTTTATGATTGAGTTACTGCACTAGACAACCAGTGTCTAGTTCCTAAAGCCTTATTTGGCTAAGCCACAGAAAGTTCTCAACATGACTGCTTGTGTCCTGAAAAAAAAAAGTATATAGTGCATCTCTGCATAAGCCACATATTGCTCTGAAGACTAACAAAGAGAAATCCCTCAAATAGTTGAAAAGTAAATTCGATCACTGTGGTTATCCCTGGCATGATTTCTTAGTCAATGGAAAATGGCATATATCTATGAACACATAGTAATTCTGTGGAAAAGGCCTTCCTTCAAAAATATGGAATTTCCCTAGAGTGTTTTTTAAACAAGAAAAAAACAACCCCAACTATATGCTTCATAATATTCAAGTTTGGAGGCTAGGCTCTTAACCTGAAATGTTTAAAAAAAAAAAAAAAAAACTTCTGGAAAATTCAAATGAAACCTCCAGTTCAACGGGTTTCAAAACCAGTATGATTCAGTCTTAAAATTTCAGAGTATAATTTTTGCTTAAGGTTATTGACTAAAGCACTCAAATTATATACTTCACTATATACCCTTAACTGACAGCTTCTAAAAACTAATAGTTCACACACCAAGAAAAAAGTGCAACAGCAGCAACTTTTCACCTCATTGTCTAGTCAAGAGGGATTGTTTTCAGAATTTAAAACTGCAGGATTAAAAAGGCAAAGTGCCTATTTTAGCTATTGTGTCTAAAAACAGAACTTCCCCTTTATCAAGATACTCCCACTTCCTCACATTGAAAAACACTGCTCTAACTTGAATTAATCTGCTGAGAGAAAAAGAACATCTCCCCCCCCCCCAATAAAATAAAATAAAATATGAAAATATTTTCAGCAACCCCTGAAATACACAACCCTCAGCAACAATGTAAATGCTTTTTTCTGTTCTACACTGAAGTGTTACAGTAGTTTTGTATGGATATACAGGCAGGACCCTGTATCCACAGGGTTCAGTTGCAGGCCCTTGCCCTGTGGACAGTGGTGTCAGCCTACCAGTTTGCTGGGCGGAGTTTCTTCGCTCGCTGGGAGGGTTTCTGTGGTGATCGGCAGCGTGCTCGCTGCCTCCCGTTGCATAATGGCAAAAGCCCGCCCGCTGCAGCGAACCGGTAGCGAACCGGTAGGCTGACACCACTGCCCGTGGATATAGGGAACACCTGTATGTATATCAGCCCTTGCGCACCCCTCGTATACTCATTACTGTGCCTTTGTTTTATGTGGAAGCACCTGCAGCCAAGTGTTTAGTGTTTAACAATCTTCCTTAACTGAAGAGCTGAATGTGCAGGAAACTAGCCTGCATGCTACAGAAAGACTAACAGGAAGCAGGAACTAGTAAACAGGACCTAGTAAACAGGTATCTCTCACTCAAGACATCAAGAAAAAACAAAATGCTAGCAAATCACAGAAACTTCATGGCATAAAACAAATCTGACTATAGGATAATATGGTACTTAATGATGTGATACTTTTTGTCAGAACAAATTGAAGGACTTTATTGCAGGATTTTATTATCTTTCTTACTTAACCAAGAAAGGTGGGAGCAAAATATGTTGGTCAGCAGTAACTCAAATGGAAACTTATAATCCTCTGGAACAAATTTACAAGTGAAGTTAATGTGAATAATTTATAGAATTACTACAAGCTCTAAAAGATCCTAAATTGCGTTTCCTCTTAGTGAGACTACGCTATAATGAAGTGGCTGTTCATAGAGCATGAGGGATGAGAAAAGTATAAAATAATATAGCTGACATTTTGTTAGAATCTGGTAGCATTCAAGATACTCTGAAATACACTCTATACCAGTAAAAAGAGTGAAGACTTGCATACAGTTAGAAGGAAAATTGTTGCAAAACACAAATTATGTGTCACAATACTAAAATACAGCTCAGTTAAAAAAATTGGTTGCAAATGTCTCAAGGCATTTAACTCTGAAAATATGGGTGTGTGATCTTCCTGAATCATGCTACCTGTTCTCACTAAATCCCCATGTTATAGTGAATTCACATATGGTGAATTTAGTTCAAGGCACTACCCCACCTGAAATAAAATTAGAATTTCAATTTACCATTTAAATGTAGCGAGCAATGGATTACACCTCTGCATTGCATTTTGGAATGGAAGCAAGCCAATCTGATATTTTTCATTTTAGGATATACATAATCTCACTAATGTCAGCTGGTTTTTAAGATTTTTCTAACTTAACTTCTTTCCTCTTCTTACACAAATTGCACTTTTCACATGGTCATTTCAACTTCTCTAGGATATTCGAGACTTTGGTTCTTCCCTGTTCCAATTTCTTTTACAACTTCCCTTCGTCTTCGTCCTTCTTCTACCAACTCTTAAATCATTGTGCTTTCATGTGTATCCAGTCTTTCCAGCTCTGCTTAAAAGGGCAACATAATCCTACTTTAGTTTACATTTCCATGCATTTTCTGTAACCTGTGAGATCTGAAGGTCTACAAATATGAAGTACTACATAAAGGGGGAAAAACACTACTAAGTACGGCAGGTACCTCTGCTTCACTGGATGCCCAGCCCAGTTTCACATGCAATCTTCTCCAAAGTTATATGATGGAATTCTGTAACTTTCTTCTACACAGTGCAAAGCCCTCATTTTTGTCTCATTAAAATGTAGGCAACTTCTGTAAATAGTTAAGACTGCAATCCTATAGTATACATCTGAAGAGAATCCCACAGAAAACAGTGGGATTTGCTTCTCAGTAAACATGCATAGGAGGATTAAGGGGCAGCTCTGCCATGAGGCAATCTTGCATCAGAAGAAAAATGCATAGGGAAATGAGGGACTAGTGGATTTGGGGTACCCTTCAACCAGAGTTTGCTGATTCCTTCCCGCAGAATTCTGAGAACAGGAGCTGCATTGATCTGCCTCCTGCTCATTCAAACAGGAACCAGATCACCCACCTCCTTACTGTGTTCTCAGCAAACTCAAAAATGTGAGACTTCTGCTTCTATTTAAAAGGACGATGTGAATGAAGAAGTGCCGCTGCTTTCGCAGTCCCTTAAAATAAAACTGGAAGTACTACATTTCTGGGTTTGTTGAAACTATGCAAGGAGTACTGCAAGGGGCTTTTTTTTCTTCAGTGCCCCGTAGCAAAGATGGCAATAGAATAGGATGACATCTGAGGTTGCATTGCCCCTAACAGGATTGCATTGTGAGAGCGATTTTGCAGGAAACAAAAACAGAAAGCATGGTACAACAAAGCAACATTTTCAGAATCTAAAGACAGGCTGCACACCTATATACCAATAGGAAAAAAAGGAGGGCAGCACCAAAATTTTACACAAAAAAACCAAAAAAAGTAACAAGCTAGTGCTTGAAGGAGAATTTATTGGTACATATTGCCCATGAGTTCTGAAGAAGTATTTCTTTTTCCCTCTCTCTACCTCTTTTCAAAAGGTGTTTTCTCAGAGTTCTAATTCACACAGGAGGAAGTACCATTAGGAATGAAACTGCCTGTAATTGCCACTCTTATGAAAGACAGTGTGTTATAACACGTTGGACAGTTTACATACTGTACAATCCAAAACTCTGAAGAAGCACCTAAGAAACCTTGTAATTATCCCCTGAAGGTAACATTTTGTTTGCCTCCTTCAGGTTTCCCTCTGAAGTTTACCTCCTCGTTGGCTTGACTCTATATACATACACCTGCTTATGCCTGGAAAAAAAGAGGACTATTTCATAACCATCAAACTTTTTCATCTCTTTTAGGAGACCTGTTTAATTCCAAATTAATGAGAGACATTGGTGAAATATAGTACAACACACATCATTAGAAGTTCTTCGACAGACGCAGCTAGCAAAAGCTTATCTCAGGTGCATCCTCTTATTCCACTCCTGGCAACAGAAATACTGTAGTGTCACTCCTCCTTCAAAAGCTTTTTATTCTTTGCAATAAACCTAACATGTGCCTAAGAACCCCTGGGGCTCAATGCTCTCCTGGAACCCCCCCCCCCAAGACTGCCCTCCTCTACGTAGCCTGGAATGGTGGCAGCAGATACAAACTATCAATTTTTCCCCCTTCAGCTACTGGGTCCTCTAAAGGGGAAATGGGGAGCAAGAAGTTGCTAATGTTTGTTAATCACTTGGTGCTACCAAGACACAACTTGGTCAACTGATCTTCTGGGAGTTCCTTTCTCTGACAGAGATAAAGGAATCTGCTTCTAGATTCAAACACTGACTTCTTCAGTTACATGGATTTCTTGTATGAGGCAGGGAAATGCTTCTGTCCCAACAATATAGAGCAGAAAAACTATGTTATTGTATGTAAATAAATTTGGGAGGGTTAACTTGAAAGGTGGTATAGCAATTAATCAAGTCTAATATTTTTTACTAGGCTATGTGATCTTACTCTGTATAAGACAGCTTGATGTTAAAGATCTAATGGAGAGATAGTTTGACTTCAGTCTTCAAACTTTTTCCCCTTACAAGAATCCCCGAGGTTCACCAAAGTGTCTTAAATTCACGCAACACATACATAAGGTAAGCAGTTAAGGCATAATTTATCATTGTTAAGTGATTCTGAATAAAAACTCTTGCTTAAGGGCATAAGTAGCATAAGTAGTGTAGGTCAGACAAGGGTCAACCTGGTCAGTGGTGTAGCTTCCTATCGGGCGGGGGAGCAAAGCGTCCCAGGTGCCACTGTCAGTGTGTGTGTGTCACCACTGAACTCCAAATTTCAAGAATCCCGAGTTTATGGAATACTACCATCATGCTATATATCATCAGGTGCAGAATTTCATGGGGGAAAAAACTGGAATGTAACATCTCTATTATAGCAAAAATTATAGCCAAAAAACTAAAAACTGAAAAACTCTTTTGTAAAATTGTGGTTTTTCAAATCAGTTTTAAAAAATAATACCATCATGCTGTATACCGCTGGATGTGGAATTACATCCAGAATCCAATGAAAAAACCCAGAGTGCAATATGCAAACGTTATGGCAAAAAAAACCCCCACCCCCAAATACAAGTGTCTTATGCAGGGGTGTCAAACATACACCGTGTGGCCTGCATGATGAGTCCACAAAGTTTGTTGGGGTGTATGTGTCAAAAAATTTTGGGCCCCGGGTGCAAAATGACCTAGCTATGCCACTGAACCTAGTCTTGCATTCTCTGCAAGAATGAAAGCAAACAGAAGGTGGGTTTTACCCACTAAGTTAGCCAGTAAACACCAGTAGATCCTGGTTTATCTCCCAGTTCTAAGTTACACCACAGAAGCCAAGTTGGGACTCCAAGGGCAGTAACAGGGAATACATTCACACAAGTTCTATTCACTATCCATGAGCAAACATTTAGCTACCTCAGTTTTAAAAAAATTAAGATAAAAATTTCCACTGACTGCAGATTGCCAAACGGTAACATACTGCAAAATTTTCTTTGCCCTTCAGAAAAAAGCCATTTCTACTACTTTCAAGTAGTTTATAAACATCATTACAATTGTTCAATTATTTAAACCAGTAACAGCAAATAATGAGAGTTTGTAGGCCCTTTTGGGACAGGAACCATTTTATTTATTTCACTATGTAAATCTCTTTGTTTAAAACTAGTATACTTAATAAGCTAGTCTCCCTGAAAACCCATCAAAGTCGGATCTTCAGCATCTTCCAGAAGAATCAATTCACTATTTTCCCCTTCTGGTGGGCGACTGTTGGAAGCAATAATTTTAGAAAGTTCTAGACCAGTGGTTTCCAAACTGTGGGTTTGTGGTCATGACCCACTTTTTGGTGGTTTGCAAAACTAACAGGTTAGATTAGGCTATGCGTATCAAGGGTTAAAACACTTGCTATTTGGGAGGAGCACTGCTGCCAAATCACCATTAGAGCCACAGCTTGAGCAGTTGGCAAAATGAAACTTCTTTTTTAGGGGGGTCCAGATTCTAAAGTTACCCATTTAACTAAAGCAAAAGATACAATACTACAAGATGCCATAATCCAAGAACTGCACAACAAAAATTGCTAGGATTGTCAATTCTAACTGAAGTTACTCCTGGAGATTTTTTTTTCTCAACGTATGTTGGAACTTTCTGAAATTCCAGAAAACTATTAAAATCTGCAGAAGTGCTTCCAGTAGTCACCTGGAGTCTGATGCTGATTCCTAGCTGTTGCTGAAAAAGCATAAATGCATCAACTAGTTACACCCTAGAACAGCAGTTGCTGTATCAGCTGGACCATAAAAGAGTCCTGCCGACCTATTTACAAGGAAGCAAGCCCTATTAAAAATGAGAGGGAATTACTTTTGAGCAATTGAGCAAGCATGGTGCACCTAGGATAAAATACTACAAATTGAACAGTGCCAGCATGGTAAATGGCATCTCATGGGCAACTATGCAAGCAGAATGTAGCCAAAACTCACAGTCTTACTTGAGACTAATCCAAAGGGTTTGTACTCATCCAGCAGGATTTTGATGGTTTTTCATTTTCCTCCAAGTAGGAGACCACAAAATATATTACTCATAATTTTTGCAACATCCAGTAGTTTCAAAAGTCCTTTGTCATGCAGTATGTGAGACTGTTTAATGATGACTTGTCCAACACACCCTTGCGTAAGCTCTTTGAGCCCTAGCCAATATTTTTTAGTTTGGAAAGAAACTAGGTTAAAACCAAGAAAGAGGAAAAAATGTATTGACAGTTCACTTATGTGCATATTTGTACTTTGTAAAGCAGTGGTTCCCAAATGTTTTAGAACCAGGACCCACTTTTTTAAATGACACTATTGGAACTACCGAGCTTTACGAGACATTTCAAAAAAAGTTTCACTATCAGCTACTCAGCCTCTGCTTTTGTCCTTTTTACTATGGTGGAGGGGCCACCTTCTGGCATGTTGGTTGAGTTCTATGTTCATCAGATCTGGACCATTTAGATGGCCAGGTGAAGCGGATTTTCACCTGGCCTTTGACAGGAGCCAAGGCACATTTACCTATTCACAAATGAACATGCAGGTGCGGCTCCACTTTCCATAGAGCTCAATACGTTTTCCTTGCCAGCTTGGGGTGGAGACTTTTTTCTCTTGAGTTTTTTTTTGGGCCTGTGTTCATCGAATTGGGACCATTCTGGTGGCATTGCGTTCCTCCTGAACCTTCGAAGTGGAAAGGGGCACATCCATCTAACTCACAAGTTCACACACTGTGTGGCTAAGTTTTACTTTTCATAGGGCTCAATACATTGTCCTTATCAGCTAACAGCTTGTCAGTTTCATCAGCCATCAAGTTGCTACCCTGAGGTCCTGAGTCACAGTTTGGGAAACACTGTTGTACAGCATTAGATCAGTGGTTCCCAAACTGTGGGTCAGGATGCACCAGTGGGTCGCAAGCCAATTTCAGGTGGGTTGTGAAGCACCTAGAGCAGCAATACTGAAAATATGGGAAGATGAGATACTGGAAAGGGAAAGAGATGTGTGGTTCTTTTGCTTGTGTGAAGATTGTCATTAGGCTTTTTTTCTTTTTTACTTTGCTATTGGAAAATGGCTGAGAAATAACACAACTTATTGCTGCATTTTCAGGAAAGCAGCTGGCTCTTGGGTCACAATAATTGAACTTCCAGCCATGACATCACTTCCAGTGGGCCCTGGACACACAATGCCATTCTAAAAAGTGGGTCCTGGTGCTAAAAAGTTTAAGAGCCACAGTTTAAGATAACATAGTTAATACAAAACTCCATAAGAAAGGACAGTTATGGGTCTCTATCACACTGCAATTAAATGTAAATCCTAACCTCAAACATTTCCTAATCTGAAATTTTGACATTCCAATATGCTTCGAGTTCCACACAGAGTCTGAGCAAAACAAACTCCAGTACAGACTTTGTATTTAATTTTGTATATTTTTTTAATATCAAAAAAGGCATCAATGATAGTTTAAGGAAAACTAGCATTTCGGCCATCTAGGAAACAATTCTTAGCAAGCGTCTAGGCTCAGAATACCTTTTTTTCAAAATATTCAGCCTGTTGAAGACTTGAAACATTATAGAGTTTTAGATCACAGTTTATTGCTTTAGCTCCTTCTATAGCTACATTTATCCAGTAGCATCTATAACCTGGTAAAGACCGGAAGAAAGAAGAAAGTCCACTGTACTTACCTAATTATATTTAAAAACACAAGTCAACAAAACCTCTGTGAAATCCTATTATATGCAAAATGCAGGAAGATCAGAGCCAACTATGGAGCATTTTAAAGCCTCTTTCCAGATTAGTTTTTCAAAGGTAGTGTTCACAAAAATTTATTTTTAAACACTGGGAATGGGGATGTATATATTTACAAGGTCTTTTATTTTAAAGATACAACCATTCATGCAAAAGATCCTGAATTCAACCTGGGTTAATCAGAAATAGGCACATTTAATTATTATTCAGATCATACCCTACGTGAGCCATATGTGCTGCTAGACTTGAAAATTAGAGAATTTAATACAATACTCACAGATCTACTGCCTGACAGTCTAATGCCAAAATGTTTGTGTCAATGCTGCCTGTATGCACCTGGCATTTTCTCAACAAGATGTCAGGAACCAATTTTTTTCTACAGATCAGGATCTGTATCTCAAATTAGAAGTTAATCAGAATGTTCTCCCTCATTCCTTCAACCCCGTTATTTACAAAGTTTAGAACTTTTAACAACTGCAGGCTGGCTTCTTTTACATCCCCAAATATTTAATTTATATCCCACTTTTCTTCTATGGAACACAAGGTAGCCCAGAGGTGGGTTGGATCCTGAGCAGCAAATGCAGGAGAGAGCTTCTACTCCTCCTCCACAAAGGCACAAATATTTCAATTACCAGTTATTTCATTCTTGCCAAGTACTGCTCTACTTTCTTGATCAGAGAGCAAACTGTTTTTACTGTTGATGTTTTTCATGCCTCCATTTAGAAATCTCTAACTGAACAGACAGTTCCCACCAATTTCACTGAAGTAACAAAAATATAGACTTCTGACATTCTGTCATAGTCACATGATCTGATGATTTGAATCTGTCACTAACATTGGTTTCTTATGATGTAAAGCAAATACCCATCAAATGAGAGTTGTGCTGGAAATTTTTAATTGTTTGAATGTGTGAATTCATCCCAAGGCAAACATTGCCATTATTTGGAAAAATCAAGTAAATGCATTCACCTTAAGTTCCCAAAAACAGAGACAGAGAAAGAAACAGTAGCTACCACAAAGCATTACTACAACTCCAAACATAATGTTGCTTTAAATTTTGTTTCTACTTAACTGTTTTATTCTAGCGATACAATGCAAATTTTGTCTTCAATTTTTATCTTATTTTTTTAATTCTGTTGACTATTCTCACACTACTAACTACACTATTAAAAAGATTTTATTTAAAAATCCTATTGGACATAATGCTATAAAAGGACAATTGAAACTGTACAACTTATCACTTCTTATATCCAGGATAATATTTAACATAGTATTTACATAGTATTAACATAGGAAAAAAAAAAGCTTTGGCCACAAATGGAACCGAGGCCAATCGCAGAGGGAATATGAACATTTGAGCTTGAGAGACTTCAATCCAATTCCCTTGCACAGTTGACAGAACAGACTTTAAAAACACCCTGAAAAAATAGAGCACAACAACATAGTTGGCATATATCATTTAAAACAACAGAACCAATGAGTTCATATAGGGCCTTGCATCTGTCCCACCAAATACCCTTTTATGTCTCATAAACCAGAGAAGCACTCATTTTACCCCAGCTTTCATGCCTGCCATTTTTCATCTTGAGCAGCTCTTCAGCTCTTTCCAAGTCTGTACCCTACTCCCTGCTCTATGGGTGCATCAGGACATCCCTTCCTGTTTATCTCGGCCTTCTGCTAAGCAGCAATGGAGAGTAAGGAGAATATCAACATGGCAGAATAAGAACATATTTTATTATGTTTTGGAAACCAAATTAACACAGAACTATGACAAAAGAACTAGTAAGGACGAAAAAGAACAAACAAATATTTCACTATTGTGTCCCTTGCCAGTCATGTTATAAATATTTTCACATCAGTAAATTTGTTCTCTGCAGCATGAGTTGTCATAGGCAACAGTCAGATTCATGGAGGAAATTGTAAATACATAGATTAGGAAACACTGGGTTTAAAGCCGACCATGATTTCCTAGGATGCCATCAGCCTGCTTGGTTTCCAATGCGCATACAGTGCAACAATGTTCTGTTTGTTCTCCTGAATTATGTATAATGAATCAAAAAATATCCACTGAACTATGGAATTTATATCATGCATCAGATTCTGGTGTTCTAACTTGGAATATGTGAATGAAGTAGGCCTAGCCTGGTCATCTTGTATGTGCTGAGATTTTCAAGGACTGGCAGAAACAAGAATGTTCTAAGTTTGCCCCTGTGATTGTCAAGGAGAATTCAGTTGGTAGTGAATTTGTCAGGCCTGGTACTAGACACTGGCTAATGCAGTAGTCTTTCTGCAGGCTGCATTTCAAATTCCCTCTCCAACCTCAAGGACCACTCCTCCTAAATGATTTCAGTGAACCGGGACTGGAAAATTCAACTTTCTAGTCTAATTTAGGCATGACTTGCTGCTGTCCCAGCCCAGTTCTGACATGTTTAGATGACCTCCTTGGAAGATACACTTAGTCTATAGTCCTTCAAAAATATCACATGGATAAAATCAAACGTGGAGAACTGCAGCAGAGAACCCACACACACACACACACAGCACAATATGAAAATCCTCATCTTGATGGGACAATATTTTCGAAGACAAAATAATTTAGTCAACATCTAGTGAAAATCAAGGCATTAATTAATTAATAGGGCATAAGGAGGAATAATGCACTTCCACACAGCTGCTCATCAGTATAATCTTGTTATTACTTTGACAGTTCTGCTTCCTTCTCATCATTTACAGTCATACTATACAACCTCAAGTACACTTATTCAGATTTTAATTAATTTTCCAAGATACCAAAAGCCACTGATGCGTTTCTACATTCTTCAGACAGCTAAGCTGAGGTTCATTTCCCTTAGGAATTCCTCTAACGCCGCACCCATCTTGAATCAGAGGAACATGATATAAAAAAAAAAAACGCTTTTCTGAACATGCAAAAGCTTTTTCATGTTCTAAGATACCCTTAATATTAGACCACTTTTGCAGTTCCTTCTCTTGGGATTTTCCAACATTCTTGTTAAACAATTTCTTCCAGTATATGAGACCAAACCAAATAACTAGGAATATTTTGTACAAAAGGAGGCATTCCTCCAGGTCCAGCTGTATAACCAATAGCCCTTGATGCAGTATTTATGCACGTAACACTGGCTGCAATGCAAAGAACTGTGCAGATAGCTCCTGTGGAGCTTTAGACTCTCTTGAAGGGCAATTTCTCCAGAACATGGCTAATGGTTTCTGAAACAATGGTGTACCTAAGAAATTTGGCACCTGGGCCCATACATTTTTGACACCTCCCCACCAACGTTATTTATTTATATTTTTCACATCACTCTTCCTCCAAGGAGCTTAGGATAGTGTACATGGTTCCTCCCCTTCTTTTTTCTTCACAACAACTCTGTAAGGTAGGTGAAGCTGAGAGACAGTCATGTCGTGTGGAGGGTGGGAGGGAAATGCCCCATTCTGAGCCCTGACTGTCAATCACTGTATTTAATGCACGATGCTGCACACGTTTGCTGTGGAGGGCCTTCTGAGCCCTGATGCTGCTGCATGCATTTACATATAGTCCAGTTCCTTACCAGCACACTTACCATATCAAATCAAAAGAATTCAAACGAAAGCCCTCTCAACTGGATTCGACAGTACTAGGTGTGCATATTGCCGGGAAGAAACCCCGGGAAATCCCGAGTACCAGAAGTGGGCCATTTACAAGATGCCATTCTAAGAATGG
>JAJKFI010000006.1:20551989-20705615 GCA_029204185.1 Lerista edwardsae
AGAATGGCATCTTGTAAATGGCCCACTTCTGGTACTCGGAGTTTCCCGGGGTTTCATCCTGGCAATATGCACACCTAGTACTGTCAAATCCAGTTGAGAGGGCTTTCGTTTGAATTCTTTTGATTTGATATGGTAAGTGCGCTGGACTACAGTGTTGGGCTCAGAAAGCTCTCTCGACATGATGGGGGCTGTGCCCTATCAGGTTTTCAGGGCAAAATCTGTGGGTTTAATTACCTGTGGACTTTTTTTATCTGTGAAGGTTCCAGGAATTGAACCCTCGCAGATAAAAAGGTCCCACTTGTATAGTTATATTAACCAAATTCAGGGCCCAATCCTCTGCAGCCCAGCACTGGAGGAAGCCCTGGTGTTGCAAAAGCAGTAAGGGCTTAGTGCCAGGCCCCAGCAGTAGGAGGACCTGACACAAAGCCAGCAGGGTGTTGTCTTATCTCATCACTACTGGTGGTGAGCTCTTTCAGGGTAGGGTGAGAGCTGAAAAGGGCAGGGAAGGGGCAGAGCGAGGGTGGGACCAGCAGCGGCCTCCACTCTCAGATCCTATCCTCTGTGCTGGGCTGTTTGACTAGCCAACTGGCACAGACTTGAGGAGGCCCACTGGCAACCCAGTGCTCTTACCCGGGGGAAAGGGACAAACATCCCCTTCTCTTTAGGTGCCGCCGATAGCTGTTTGGCTCCTGTAGGATGCATTGGTAGCAGTTTTGCTACCATTACTTCTATGGAGCAGGGCAGTTTGGGCTGTCTTAATTGTGGTTTTTGTTGGAGATAGGAAGAAAGGAAGGAAAGATTTACTAACTATCTGCTTTACTGTTTACCAGCGAGTCTAAACATGAATCAGGAGACAAACCACTACATAGCAGATTGCTTTTAAGACCCTTTGGAAGTAATGCATAAACATGTACAGCTGTGCACTAGATTATACCTTTGTTGAGAAAATCTGTATTAAGAAGAGATTTATACTATTATTATGGTATAGGAACTGTAAAAGCAATAGGCACTTTAAAAATATTTCCCCCCACAAAAAAGTAAAGCCCCAGCAACATATTATTAATGTACTTATAGAAGACACATTAGTAACATGTTTTCAATGGCCCACAGACTATTTAATTGAATTTTAATGTGTGGAGCAGAAGGATCTCTGCTCATTAAGCCCATCCCCATTCAGAAATTCCTTCTCCAAAACTTAGTTCAGTATTATACCATTGTCCTACATTGTACACAATTTCTTAATCCTAGGGAAATACCAGTTAAATATAAGCATGGGGTTATTAAGTCACAAACAGGGATCATAGTCAAAACGATGACTCTAAAAACATGCGCTTAAATGCCAGAGGGATCTTCTCTGTGTACAGTAGGGCTGTGAGCTCCCCATCCCCAGGCTTACAGCAGTCTTGCAAGCTATCGAGTAAAAACTCAGAACTCTCAAGATCCATATCTGATTCACTGTCTGATGCCCTAGTATCAGAATAGACAAAAGAGGCAAAGAACTTGCTTACTGGAAGTACAGTAGAATGATTGCAAAAGTCACAGTACAATGGGAAAATTCCTGAATTGCTCTGGTACACGTTTTTTTTTCCCCTTTTCTGTAAAAAGACATCTTTTGTCTTTTTAAGTTCATACTTGCTCTACTAAGAAGCAAGAAAAAGGTTCAAAAACTGCAGTGATATGGAACTTTTTTTAACTGCACAAATGAGTATTTGCATATGAGACAGCATGCTTCTTCAGATGCCTAAACTAGAACTATCAAGGCGGAAGTTACATAATAAACATGAGTTGAAGTACTCATGGTTCTCAAACTTTTTAGCACCAGGATCCACATTGTAGAATGACAATGACATGTTAGGATTGTGCTCTCAGTGACATAGTTGTATAAACACCAATGGGGAATATTTCAAGCACTTGGTCTAATTCATTAAGTAACTGGGACAAGCAACTGTTTCTGTGTACACCATATGCAATATACGTGTGAATTACAGCATAATGAATTTGATACTATGAAGTGCGAGTACATTTTCTTGAGATGCCTGCACATTAAATTTGCTTCCATACAGGTGCATATAGGATTTTACATTAGTTTATTGAACTAATGACCAATTGAACACTGACAAAATTTAATCAATACGTGAGGCCCTGCCAATGCAATTTTGAATATGAACTTTAATTCTACTACAAGATCTCCATATTTTGGGGGGAGGGACGATCACAGCCTTGAGCACTTTGTCTCTGGGTGCTTTGATTCATAAAGCTTACGAGGCCCAAGACCTGTTGCTCCACACCATCAACAATTACAATGCCAGAAGGAAGGGAAACAATGTCACAAGTCAGTCCAAGAGGAATCAGGTGTCCTTGTGAGACAACAGAAACTCCACTGCCCCAATACAAGAACTCTTAGGTTTAGCTTCCTTGTCTGAGCAATTAATCATTTAAAAGTAGCCATACAAAGTCCCTTGCCTGTGTCACACTGCCTCATCAGTCCTGTTCTGATATCTGACCAATAGCCAATGGTCTGATTAGTGATGCTACTATGTCATCAGCCTTTGTTTCCTTGGGGTCTCTTCTGCTAGAACTGGATTTCCTGCTGTTATGTGGCTTGACTCATAGGTTGGGCCAAGGCCCGACAGACATAAAACTATGTAACCATCAGCTCAGTCTCTCAAAACTATCTTTACTGGATTTCTCAGATATAATTACTTGAATGCAATGTTCACTGATTTCATACTCACGTAGTTTTCACTGCATATACCATTTCAACTCCAAAGTCCTGTCAAGTAAATAGTACACATTACAAACTGCTAACTTCCCTACAGAGCAGATGTGCTCAGAAAAATGCTGCCGAATTAATGGTTTGTAAGAATTACCTAAATAAGTGTAACTTACCAATACCACTTATACACTTGCTTCAATGGAGAGAGTACAGAAATTGTATTTTGTTCAGTAAAATGTGTTTACTTAAATGAAGAGTTGTTTAAAAGGAAATTATATAAAGATATTCTGGTTCATACCTGGCACTACAATTTCCCAAGAACTACAATTTAGTTTTGTAAATAAAGTTTATAACTCTCAGGAATATAGAAGTGATCTAAAAATTAGCTGCCTTGACTAGCCCAAATATCAGAGGGGACAGTGATATGTTTTAAATGAATAAAGTAAGACTAATGTTACTATATGTTTAATAGTGGTCAAAAATATTCTTAACACCACAAATACCGGATTTTATGTCATTTACGACACCTGACAAATGACATTTATATAGGACTCTTAACTATAACAGTGCTTTTCTGAATTGCTAAAAAACACTCAAACTTCCTCAATGTATACCTTGAGTGCAATACAACATACTTTCAGTAACATTTTTGAATAGCAGTGGAACACCTTACCATTAAGTATTGACTACAACTATGAGCTTTTATCATAAACCAAGTCAGAAGTCAAATTATGGTGCAAAAAACCCATAATTTCAAAACTTTGCTTGAAATTCCTCCATATGTTTCACCGATTAGTGGAAATAGAAATAAAACATGCTCTGAAAAACCAAGCTTGGCACTGGCTTCAGCAGAGACTTGGCAGCGCTGATGAGGTCAGACATTGTTCCCGCTCTTCAGCTGATCAACAGCTTCTCCTCTGCCACTCAGCTGGGTGCCATCAGCTGCACATTACACCCTACCTACCTATGCCACCAAGACATTGCTTGCATACACTTTTAGTTTGCACTGTCTACTGGTAGTACGTTTTAATCTGGATTCTGCTTTGGCTCAACTATGTCACACCACAGGCCTGCTGGACTCTGTAGTCTCATGTACAGGACTATCCCAATTTTCAACTATGACATACATGCAGGAAGGCATGTGACATCATACAACAAAGGTGAAATTTGCTTATCAATCTGGTGGGAACAACTCCTACTGTCTTGAGCCTAATCATTGTTTTAAGAAACTTGTCTACAATAGTATTGTGTCCATCTGCTGCTAAAGGTATATAGGAATGTTGTTGTTGTTGTTCAGTCGCTAAGTCGTGTCCGACTCTTTGCGACCCCATGGACCACAGCACGCCAGGCCTTCCTGTCTTCCACTAGCTTCCGGAGTTCGCCCAATTTCATGTTCAATATAGGAATAGGATTATTGTGGTCCAAAACCACACGAAACATTGCTCAGTATGATTATCTCATTAATCACACTGGGTAAACCTATTACTACAGCCACAGGACTTTCCACACCTGACCCACAAATGGCTTGTGCCAACCATTTGAAACAGAGCAGAGGGAAATGTTTCTTGAACTCCCAATTGCAAGATTGTACTTGTTTCCTGATTTACTGACAACTTTCTATTTCAGGAGGAATTAACATAAATATTTTAAGAGCAGCATTTCAAACTTTTCAACAGCACATTTGTTGTCCTTTCCTCTAATTTCTTCAGTCATTTTCTTATTAGAACACTTAAAACAAAGGGTTTTTTTTTCAACATCTGCTGCTATATATTGGCAAAAACATAGGCATTTCCTTCCACAATTTCTACAGACATGATGCAGAAGCCAGAAAGTAATGACAGGGTTGTCTATAAGCCAATGCTATAAGCCAATGCAATGCTATGCTTTAAGCCAATGTATTCAAACTGTGGGTTAGGACCCACTGGGTGAGTCACAAACCAATTTCAGGTGGGTCACCTAGGCTAGCACCTGGGCAGCCATAATTGAAAATATGGGAAGATGGGACACTGGAAAGGGGGAGAGCTTTATGGTTAGTTTACTTGTGTCAAGGTTGTAAATAGGCTTTTATTCTTTCCAATTCACTTGCTATGGGAAAACCCAACTTACTGCTGCATTATCAGAAAAACCGCAGGTTCTGGGGTCAAAATGATGGCACTTCCAGTCATGACATCACTTCTGGTGGGTTCCAGACAGACAGTCATTCTAAAAAGTGGGTCCCAGTACTAAAAAGCTTGAGAACCACTGCTTTAAAGCAATACTATTTTACCAAAAGTAAATGCAACAAAAGAGCTAGATTTTTTTCTCCCTTCAGCTATGATAAGACAAATTAATGCTGTTTTTCTATTTAGTACCAAGATGTGATTCATTATGCTAATGTTAACTAGTTCATTAAAAATTACACAGTTTAGGAAGAGCTGTGCTAAGGAACAAAACCTGTGTTTATCACATCTTTCCAAGTCTCACAGCCCAATCCTATGGACCATTTATGACAGCGGGAGGAGCATCCTGCCGCCACAAAATGCATACTGACAGCATGCAGAGTGCACAATGGCCATCAGACCCCCACTGCTGTGGATCCTGAGCTGCATCAGGGTCAGCAGGCTTGTGGCAGGGACTTGTTGGCAGGAAAGGGGCAAATAAGGGGAGTTTTGCCCAGGATTTCAGTGGCAGCAACTTTGTGCCAAGATTCTATCCCTAAAACCCCACCTCTGAATAAGCTCTGGCTCTCTATAGGCATACGACATAAGTGTTCAAGCAGCCTACTGGGGGGGGGGGGTCAGCAAAAAATAATTTTTACTTACCACTGGCTTGCTGGCTAATCACCACCCCACCACCATAGAATGCAGCACATGCCTTTTTGGCACAGCTACATGCTATAGTATGGTGGGGGATAGAATTGGGCTTTAAGTATATAACAAAGTTGTAATAACATCTTATTACTGGTATTTTTATAGCAAGTAAATAAAAGCCTCTCATATAAACGCACAACTAAGACTGTGAGATAAGAAAAAAAGATACTGAGAAACAAGCTCATTTGACTCTATGAAACAAATGTACAGGAAAGAGTTGTATAAGCCAACAGAAAGCTCTTGTCAAATATCGGCAATGTATGATGGTTAAAAGCATTTCCTGCGTACCATGAAGGGTCCCAAATCTAAACTCAAGGTCCATTTTACTGCAGCCTGCCTGCCATGTTCCTAGAGCAAGTATGGACATGTTTGTTCAACAAATTATGCAAAGAAAGTGCAGGGAAGCATTTATTTCTGATATCACTTCTGACGTACCATTTGGAGCTTTAAATGTTTAAATACAACCAAGATTATGAGTGTTGCTAATTGGATAATATAGAATAAATCAATTCTTTTAACAGAACTGCATTTCCTTTTCATAATGATTCAAACCATAAGAACACAAGAAGAGCCCTGCTGGATCAGGCCAAAGGCGCATCTAGTCCAGCTTCCTGTGTCTCACAGCGGCCCCACCAGGTACCCCAGGGAGGCATGAGACAACAAGATGCTTGGATCCTGTTTCCACTCCCTTGCACCCAGTACTCTGAAGTAGCCTACTACTAATGTAAGGAGGTTACAACCCATCATTGTCTATAGCCCACGATGGACTTTTCTTCCAGAAATCTGTCCAATCCCCTCTTAAAGGCATCTAGACCAGATGCCATCACCACCTCCTGTGGCAAAGAGTTCCACAGATTAAGTACCCGCTGGGGAAAAAAGTACTTCCTTTTATCTGTTTTAATTCTCCCAACCCTCAGTTTTAGCGGATGCCCCCTGGTTCCGGTGTCTTGAGAGAGGGAAAAGAACATCCCTCTATCGACTCTACCCCTTCCATGCATTATTTTGTATGTCTTATGTATTTCTAAGACTTTGGGTCCAAAACTGGTTCACTTCAATGGAATAATAAACCAGGAATGCCCACCACAATCTAGAAAAGTCTTCTTCACAAAGAAGTCCTCTCTGCGCAGCTTTACAAAAATCACAAAAAAGAAGCTTAAGTCTTTTGATCAATGTGGCAGGCAAATTATTCTAATCACTCCACAGAGGCATCTAAGACTCTGGAACTATTATAATTTTTACGTCTATCATTCTAGATCTTTCAATCAAACATTTCTCTTTCAATTACTATGCCCTTGTTCCTATGGAAACAATTTTATGATAGTAAAAAGTATTATATAAAAATCAATAAGCATTAGAGACTTGGTAGTGACTGAAAAGGAAGGATGTTTATGACTACTGAATGCAAAATTCTGCGAATACATATTAGGCCTGGTTTACTAGAAGATGTGCCTTTTTCTACAAAACATATGGGGCATCCTAAACAGTACACAGTACTGTATCAGCATCACAATAGTATTAGTAGACAAGCAATTACTGTATTGATTTGTTTAGTTTTCTTTGGAAAGGCACATCCGAAAGTACTCAGAAAGTCTGATACGTGACACTTTGCTAGCTGGATCACTACTCTGTTCCAGAAAGGATGTTCTTATAAATGAACAGATAAATAACTACAAATGCTAACAGATGCAATAAAAGTAGTTTTTCAGGAACTCATGGAATTATAACAATGTTCCAGCAATGCAAGTACTGAAAGAATAGCAGAAGACATGGCTGGGTCCATAAATGAGGGTACCAGCTGGGCTCTCAACATCCAATAGTGATTTCTTTAGGCTCTTTATTCTCTCATAAGCGATTAGTATTGTGCCACAATACAGCTGTTGATTTAAAGAGCAGAGCGCAATGACAAGATGGCTGCAAGCCCACAAGCTCTCTGGATCATGAAAATGCTTCCACACACTCAAGGTTGCAGGATTTTCCTCCATCTGGTGATTTCTATGGTAGTAAAAAAAACCCTCTTATGAGCACATCCAACCTTCAGATAAATGCTGTACAGCACTGTCTTCAGCAGTCACTGTGAAGAGTCTGCTAGATTATTTAATATCCACTTCAGTTGAAAATAAATGCAACAATTAGAGACTGCCACTATTAAAACGAACACTTTTAGCCAAGCTTATAACACCACACCAGCATTTAAGCATTAGCTTACTCTTGGACTGCATGCATGCGGATAAAGTCAGATGCCTATTTACCAAATATCACCTGAATATTCTGTGGACATTTTAATCTATTAACTGTGAGATTTTTACATTGCTTTCAGCAATGTTTCCAGGCCAGTTTACAAAACTGAATCTTAAAAAAATAAAATAAAATATCACAAAGAGAGATTAAAACAGTAGTTAATACAACTATTTGGACTAACACAAAAGGGATATTTACATGACTGTCAAGGAAATCTGAAAAAAGAACTTCACAGCTGAAGAGCTAAAACCAAAAGCATTATCCATCTCACCTTTGATGGTAGGACACCTGGGAGGATGGCTCCAATAAAGACCTCAGTGCATGGACAGCTTATGTGAGAAGATGTTCCCCCAAATACAATGAATGAAAGTAGTGTAATATCAAAGCATGCTTAATTAGTCAGAATGCATTTTTCTCTCCTTCAGAAGTACTCTGAATAGTTAAACTCAGTCCTATAACTACACTTCCTGTGTGACTGCATACTTGGCTCAACTTGGTAGAACAATTTTTAGTAGAGATTTCTGATACACACCACATGTGCAGATGTTCCATATAACTACATAACGTATCAGAATCCCTGCTCACGTAGGCAAATCTTGTCACATTTCTGAGCATATCCACAGCAAGATCTTGAAAAGTCTCTTTCCACCACAAAGCAGCAGCCTAATTAATAACATGTGGGAGGGGGATTCTAATCTAGGCACACACTTATTTGTCCAAACCTTGTTGTGCTGTGTTTTGCCCTACTTTATGGATGAGATTTATTTTTACACTACATTGCAGATCTTCAACCTGTAGGACAGGGTTCAGATGGAAGCCCAAAATAAGAAAACACAATCTTACTCTAAAAAATGAACTAAAAAAATGAACTTCGGCAGCATTCCAACCAAACTGAAAGAAGCCCCAAGCCCCAAGGAAACAACCTAATCAAAAATAGATTAAAAAGATCCTTATCTTTAATTCATGAGAATTAAATATGTCAATTATTAAATTAAAAGGCTCTTGCAGTCACTATGCTAGAAAATGGCAGAATCAAAGCAAGGGAAGAAAAAACAGCATTGCCTTTCAGTCAGTCTCTACAAGGAGTCTACAATAATACGTGAAAATTTGCATTTGTTGTCTTAATTTGAAATGCTGCAATATTTATTGTTATATAAAAAAAATCCAATGACTAGTAGAAGGACTCTTTTGCACTCAGAAAGGAACTGTCCACACTGCAGTGCGAGGCTTTTCTTACTTGTACATAAGTTGCACAGAACAGCACTATTACATTTTCTCCTTTACTCACGGTTCTTTAGATTCAAACATCCACAAAATTTACAGTCAAAGTACTTGGCTTTACACATGTTATTTCCTCTTCACATATATGAATTTCCCATCAAACACAAATAAAGACAGTATTAGCTGTACAAGAAACTACCTCTATTTTCATATTTCTATGGCCCCTAAAAAGCCACTCCCAGAAGATGGGAAGCCAACAACCTCTGAGAACAACAAGACCAGGAAATCACAAAAGTCCCAATATGCATAGGAAACACTTTGGTATGATCACAAGACTCTACAAACGGAAGACACAATTTTGCTTCTGTATTCTGACAGAAATATTGCAAGGATGAAGCTGTGAAAACCTAAGGGCTAAAACAGGTGAGGAGCATTCCTTATGCCTCTTCACAGGGCATGTCTGCCTAATTCAGAGCATGATTCACCACATGTAACTCACCAAGGGCCAAACTAGCTGCAACTTTCAACATACTGATTTGGCTTGGGGGAAGTGGTAAATAGCAATTCAGATACAGACTTTTGCAGGGACAAAAGGGGAACACACACACACACACACACACACCCAAATTCCTGATAGGGAAGTGGGTGTTACTGGTTTCCTCTCAATTCTTTGAAAACTGCAAAACTATCTCTATGTACTGTTATTTTGTCGAAGTATTCAAGGTGGTTTACAATTAGAATAATGGTATATAATCCAATAGCCTGTATGCAAGGGGAAATGCGAAGAAGAAAATAAGAAGCACCTATTGTTATAATGTGGAATGGTACTTGAGGTGACATCTTTGGGAGAAAGGAGATGTAAGGCAGCAATTGGTTTCAGCCACGCAAACAGAAAGCTTCTTTCTGTCTTTGAGAAAGCCAGATAGAATGGTTGCTGATGAGGACAATCTCCCATCCAAGGATTAAGAAATAGAAATGAAAGCTTCTTCCTGCAAGAAGCAGAAACTGAATGCTTAAGAAGAAATTTGTTTGTTTAATAACACATTCTGGATGAACCAGAAGTAACTACAGGAATAGAAAGTGCAAGAAGGAAGTTTCTAATTCAAGTTGAAGAAAAGCCCTTACTGACCGAGACTTACGTCTAAGTAAAAGAATCTTGGCCCCAGAGATGAGAACTGCCAGATAATATAGTGTTATATTAAGGGCTGGGCAGAGTCACCATTTTAATGTTGCCCCAGCAGTGCTACAGGGTCCTAATATGGAAGCAACCCTAGAGACGTACAGTACTGTAGAGGATTCTATCCCTCTCACTAACCCTAGTGAAAAGGATCACATGCTCTTTACCATATTGGTGACTAAATCAAGCAGGAAGTAATAGAAAGTACAGTATAGGCCCAGTGCTGACAAATATATTATTTGAGCATGCAAGTAATTATGCAATCTGAAAGGACCACCTACACCTAAAATCTTTAATTCAAATATCCCTGTGGTAATTTTGGAAATCCAAAATTCTGCACAAACAAAACTGCATTAAGAGGTGAACACCATCTTACACCGAGTTTCCAGATATAGTTAACAAAAATATCTATCAAATATTTAGCAAACATGAGACACAGCTGCTCAACTACATTCATCTGGTCTGCTGGCAAGGAACAGAACAAAATTCCTCAAGGTTTCCTCATACATCTGCTCTCTTATCTCTCTTGATCTTATAAATGAAGTTCAATGGCTGATTTACATTATAAACCTTCTGTTATATTTTAAAACCCACTAGTGCCAAGAAGCTGTCCTGACTCTGGTACTAATGCAATGATTCACAGCACAGTAAGTCACACCTGCACACAGTTTGCCAGCCTCTACACCAACCACAGGAAGCAGCTGTGATCCTGCAAGCACTCTCATTTGCTCAGGGGATGCACCTGGTGAGGCTGTGCAAGTCATTTGGAGGAAAGATGACATTCAAAGACCACTAGTGCAAGTTCTTTCAAGTAGTACACATTTATTAGTAATCTACAATCATATCAGACAGTCAGGGTTTTTTTTGGCAAAATAAAGCATACACAGTTTTGCTGCCACGGTTTCCTGCTTTACGTTTTTCCTCATATGCTATCAGTTTAACTGTATTGTTGCCCCAGCTGTACATTCAAAGATGGTAGCTAGACTAGGATGAATCAAGCGTTAGAAATGCGATTTCTTTAAAATGTTATTTTATTTCCTTGTGATTCACCACAAAATACAAACATACATCCTTAGTACTTCTTAAAAGACTAATGATTTAACACCCATTTTGTTCCTCAACACAAGGTCTCTATAAAGCAAATTAATTTCTTCTTCATGCAAACAAAAAGCTTTCTTCCCTTTTTCGTATGTCTACCAGATTAGTCTTCTCCAAATATAAGAGAAAAAGAGCTGTCAAGACTCCTTTATCTTTACCACACCTTTATCTTTTAAGCAGTCAAAACCACACAAGAATAAAATGCAGAAGCTACAATTTCTGTAGAGTTGCTTTACAACAGTGCTTATCTGCTGAGACAAAACATTCAAGACAGACCACTTCATTAACACAATTCCATAACTGATCTTATGACCTTTGCAACTCAGCTAAATATGGAGTTTTTCTTCATTTTTTCCCACCATCTTGACAACAAGCAAGGAAAGAAATCTTAGCAGAAAAGGTCAGAAACAGATGCAGGCTATTGTCTCTCAGTTTAGTCAAAATAAAACATGCAAAAGTATGCATTGGTGTTACTCTCATTTCTTTTGAACATGTTTAATTATGTGTTTATTATATGTACTATATTAAAACATTATCCATGTTTGCAACTTCATGGTTTTTCCTGCTCCAGAATCTTAGAAAAGGCTGTAAATTCAATAAAAAGGGATCACAAGATTGTCTTTAAAAAGAAAACCCCCTATTTAAACACAGGAAACCCTATTTCAGCTTTGTTATCTGTTTATTAAAACCTTTAATGCACTTTGGCCTCTTTTCAGGGAATCCTTTAAAAGAGGCTAAAATTGTTTAATTTTTTAAACAATAAAATCAAAACAATTAGAAATAATCAATACAAATCAAATGAAACAGCTACTGAATCTCTCTGTAAACCAGAGAACAAAAAAAAAACAACAACCAACAATAATGGTAAATTAACAGGGAAAAACCAACCAACCCCCACACACACACTTTCAGCCAGCACTAGGAACAAAACTACCAAAAAAATTGCCATTCTAAAAAACATTAAGCATCCCACTCCAATGATTTCAAAGAATGCGCAACTGTATTTCGGTAGCAGGTTGTCTTTCTGATATTCAGGTACCAGGCTGTTTAAGAATTTATAGGTTATAACCAACACCTCACACCGCACCTGAAAACATACCAACAACCAGCACAGATGAAACAGCACAGGTGTTATATATTAAGCAGCCAAGCCCAGTCAGCATTTTGTATGAGCTGAAGCAAAGTGCAGCCCCACTTAAAACACACTACAATAGCCCAAAGATGTTCCCTATGCATGGGCAGCCAAGGTCATGTCTGACTGTCCCAGGAAAGGACAAAGCTAGCAATACCCAACACTGAGAAACAGCAACCTGGGTCATGGCCTCGGTATTGACCTAGGGGTTTTAGGCATCTAGGTATAATGCTATGTCTCTTCCAAGCTGCAAATCTACTTTTTCAAAAGAAACGCTTCCAGAACAGGCTGACAATCCATAACCCGAACTCCAGATTTCCTCACCAATCCTAACTCTGTCCTATCCATATTCAATTACAGGCACGACCTGATATCTGCTGGGGTTCCAGACCCCACTGTGGATACCCGAAACAGTGGATACTGGGGACTTCTTTTTAAAGGTAGGGGAACATCAGTGGTTTTGCAGCAACAAGGTTTAAAAAAGGGGTTTAATATTTCCCTAACTTTCTAATAGGCTTTCCAGTATCCATGGTATCGGTGCCGTGGATACTGGGGCACACCTGTACAACTTGTTTACTAACCCTCATCCAACCCATTATCGACTCCAAACAACAATTCAGAATATCCTTTTAGTTGAGCATCTAAACGGGAAGCACTCACTATGCAAAATTCTTAAAAACATTTCTCCTTAAAATACTTATAATAAAACAAGTTATCTTTCAATTTTTAGACAATTCTCAAAAAAACATATTCCATGTGTTGTCAAAAATGTAGCCATGCAATGTATGCATGAATCCCAGAATCCATGATTAGACCTGTCTGTTTAATTCACATATTAGCTCAGGTTCAGAAGTAGGTCAACAGGTAATTTAATCAGTGAGTTACAGAGTTTCTCAAACTGTGGGTTTGGACCCACTTGATGGGTTGTGAACTCAGAAGCCCGCCCAGACACCTCTTCTGTGGGTCCTCCAGCTGTAGGTTTGAAACACTTTGTGGATCAAATTTGCAGGTACCAAACCTGCAGATAAAGAAGACCCACTGTATACACGCTGACTGCATTATATATCCTAATATTTTTAAATAAGGTGCAGCCTTGTGAGGCTGCAATTGGAAGGGGAAGAATGGGGTGTGGATGCCTAATCCTTTTCTCACAGACAATCACCACCACTCCTTTTGCTTCCCCCACCATGGGAGAAAGCAAACCAGCTGGAAAGCAGCAATTTTTAGCAATCAGCTAGAGAAGAATCAGCTTAAGCATTGTGTTGTGGAAAAGTTATACAAATTTGCATGCAACATGTATTCTAATGCTTCCTGTTGACTTGTATGACAACTGATCTTAGGATAACTTAAAAAAAATGGATACACACATAATTAAGATGGCAAATCTACCTCTACCGGCAATACAAATCAGTTACACACAAGACAGTAACAGTTTTCACTTTGTACTCACTCTTACAAAGTTGTCAGGGAACAAACCTCTTCTGCCTTTGAGCTGTCCTTCCCACCAGCCTCCATCTTCTTTCCTGATATGGGTGATTATGTCACCTACAGCAATTGTCAGCTCATCATCATGCTGAGCTTTGTAGTCAAACTCCACTATCGCCTCCACTGAAATGGGAAAACACAACTATGTTACACAATTAGAACAAAATCGGTTTTGAAAAATCCATACAGAGACCTTCCATAGTTTTAGACATTAAGATAAATAAGATTAAGGACCCAATCCTATCCAACTTTCCTGTACCCCTCCCCCAGGTAAGAAAGCACACATTCCCTTTATTTGCGGTGGACTCATCCCCCAGATACAGAACACACCCTGTTGGTTCAGCTGCATTAGCACTGGAATGATGAAGAAAGGTGGGATATAAGTAATAAATCAGGTAATTTTTCACTCTCAGGAAATATAGCTCCCCAAACTAACTTTTAAAATATTAGGATATCCAGGCTAGAGCAATAGGATTTTCTGAATACACTAGTATCCACTATTACCAGAAAATCTCATCAGATTTCAAGTATCCACTTTTCCTTCATTTAGCAAACTACCATTGAGGATCACTGATTAAAGTGGTTTCGAATGTTTTCTACCAATTGTACAAAAGTAAAATTAATTTATTCACAAATGCAGACTGATACAACTTGCTATAGTGTCATTCCGTGTCAAATCATCACACCATTTCGACTGACCTCCTTAGATTTTTATGAAATTTGGGGTACTTACTTGTCCTATGGCATAATGCAAAAATACCAATTTTTTAGGAGCCTATGTTTATTATGTTAAATTTTATAGCTAAGTAAACTTTCAAAATTTTATCAAAAAATGGCATGCTAGGGATCCTTTAACTAGTTGTATCTCAGACACCGGTTGAAATATAGAGTTAGGAGTGTCTCATTTTAAAGCTCTTTCCATGGGCTTTCATATGATGTACAACACAATGGATTTAATAATTTATTTAGTTTTAAAAAATTCAATTAAAAACTTTAAAATCAATTTTTTCAAAAACAGACATTTTTAAAATTTTGAAAAAAATCTCAAAATTAGTTCATACTTGTGTCTAACTATACCCCAAAAATTATTTTGGGATGGTGATGGGATCATAAGAGCAAGAGAAAATAGAATTTTCGAATTGAACTTTTTTTTCTACCTACAACATAATTCTTTTACAGTATTTATGAACGTTGTTTCTTTGTTTGTTCTACTTTTCTAAGTTTGTTGTGACCCATTTATGTTTATGTGCTGTTATCTGTCTTTGGCAGAAAAATGCAAACTGGAACAGGCACGATCATGTTCTGTGGAATAAAACCAGATCTTCTATTTATTTTTGACTAGCCTTTTGTTACCTGGCATTGCCCGAGTAACAAATTATCCCATGCTTCTAGGCAACACTGGAAACTATGGATTCGACACTAATGTCGGCCATTTTAGAATATTTTTACATGGCACCCCTTTCATACTCCCACCCCTAGGGGTGTCGTACCCCCACAGTATTTGTCGCCAGACCGTAAGGCATAGGCATACCAAGTTTGGTGTTAATAACTCCAGGCATTCCAGCAGGCCATGGTGGAAGTTTTATTTTGCCCCCCTTCTCACCCCCCACACCGAGGGGGGCCAAACCCGGACTCCAACGGCGTTGGGAGCATCGCTGCTCATCTCAGCGACCCTGGAAACTACAGATTCGACACCGATGTCGGCCGTTTTTGATCATTTTTACGTGGCATCCCCTGCGCACCCCCACCCCCGGGGGCACTAGGGGGGGTCTGATCCCCGCAGTGTTTGTCGCCAGATCGCAAGGCATATGCGTGCCAAGTTTGGTGTCAATTGCTCCAGGCATTGCGGAGCCTATGCGGAACGAACACACACACACACACACACACACACACACACACACACACACACACGTTCCCTTTTATGTATATAGATGAATATCACTACTGTCAAAAATTGTGAATTGCAATTTGAGGCACTTTTTAAAATGAGGTGCAACAAATGTATCTATAATATGTAAGAAATGGGCCTTAAATGGTTTGGCAGCCCAATCTTAACTTGGGCAAGAGCAGGCAGGCCAGCTGGAATGCGCTGAATCCTAACCAAGTTAGGCGGTACAAACATCCCCTTGTCCCAAGGTAAGCCGCAGGCAGCCCAACAGGGCTGCTCTGACCTGTGCCTGCTATATAGCAGGCACAAGTCTGAGCAGGCTGCAGCAGCCTAAATCAGGGCAACAGAGACGGGGATTTGGATCTGGCATAATTGCTGGATCCGGACTCCTCCCTCTGAGCTGCTTTGCCCACAGGACCGCCCTCCCTCTGCCTCCTGCCCACCCCAAATAGCCCCCTTGCTGGTCAAATTTGGCTAGAACAGTAACGGCTTACCTGCCGCTTCCTGCAGTGTGTGTGGGCCTACGTTGCTGCGTATATCAGCCCAGCGCACCTTTGCGTAGCACAGACATGCCTTATGGCACGTTTGTGACCATATTGGGCTGATGCAGGTCACACACATCAGCTCAGCAGCACAACTGGTTTGCACCCTCAATCCATGTAAAAAGCAATCAGAGAAAGAGATTAAGGCCAGTGACAAAATGGATGTTTCCTTTTTCCTGAAACACCAGTGATAGCTAAATTCTGTAACATTTGCAGGAAAGAAATGAGCAAGATGAAAAATATGAAATTACAGGTTTTCCAAGTACTAGATAGGATGTAGTTACGACTTCAGATGGTGACCCTGATGTATCATTCTCTTCAGAGCTTTTAAGAAGTTTCATTTGGGATAAATAATCACTACAAAAAATTCCTCCCCAAATCTCCCAAGTTTTCTTCTCGAATACCCAATCAGAAGTGAGACAAACATATTCACAGGTCTAAAGACTGAATAGCAATTACCTGTTTAGAAATCTAAAAAAAAAAAATCCACTAAACTCATCCCTTCTTAGCTCTGAATATCTTCATTGAATCCCTAGTCTTTCTAAACAGTTAAACAGCAGCATTTCAGAAATCAATTTAGGATTTTCTCTCTCCCATTTCTTCTTTATGTACACTAAACTGTTACCATTTAGTACTTTTCCTTATATGGATTCGTTTTTTTTCTGTCAACATATTCATTCTATTTTCCCTGCAGTCCTGCGATACCTTGATCAGTACTGTAATTTATAAATTGAATAGTAATAATAATTATTACTATTATATTATAAAAAATAATTATTATTAAATAAATAGTAAATATAAACTACTACTAGTAGTAGTATTGAAATTACTATTGAATAGTAATAGAATAAAATACTCTTCTCAAATAGCAAGGCAGTATTTGAAGTACTACTAGTACGCTGTTCAGTGGCATTTTCCTCACAGGAGCAGTTGTCACCACAGATTTAAATTTCTTGGTAAATATGCCAGTAGTATTATTCTACTGAAGTAGTCTGGTTGCCAGAATCCAGAACAGCTGCATTTAGATATCTCTGACTTTGTCAGTGGAGAATCATCCCTAAGACACATTTCTTCACAACTGAAGAAGTTAAAGGAAAATACCAGCATGCATCAAGCTTTCAATGCAGATATGCCATGGTAATCTAGCACTGGAGTTGTCAGGGAAACCACACTGCCAAGACAGTCAGGGAAATACTGACCTAATGTAGTTTAGGAACTGCTACATCCTTATTACTATGTCATCTACTTTACAGCAGCTGATTTTCCTCCTAAAAAGGGAGGGGGGAAGGTGAAAACTAGATCAAGCTATATCTGTGAGGCCCACCAAACACCCCAGAGGCTAGCAGTAGCAGAAAAAGTCCCCTCCACCCCTGCAGCAGTACAATCTTAGGGATCATAGTGCAGCCTTCTAGCTTCCCCCCCCCCTTAAAGGGACAGGGACAAGGGCTTCCCTGGCTGGTGGGTCGCAACTCATCAGTTTGAGAACCACTGATATGATCTAAAAGAAGCAAGAGAGACACTTGCAAATAATCACTGGAAAATATGCTATGCTTGGTTGAATAAGGATAGTTGTTCTCCTGCTAAATACTGTACCACTGGTTTGCTCAGTTAGCTGGGGCACAACATTTATTATCTTAGTAAGAACAGTGCTTTTCAGAGTAACTAGTTAAAATCAGTGCTAAAAATCAGCACTTTTTGTGCTGATCAGGGTTTTTTGCTCTATTCAGGCAGCCCCCGCCCCATATCTGCAGGGGTTACATTTGGGGGCCCCTGCAGATACCAGGGCTCACTTTAAAGATGTTTAGAAAAAGCCCAAAATAGGTTTATGTGGGGTTGCACAGCAAAACTGCTGTGTTTTGTGAGCTCCAGGCAGAAGGATCCCTACAGGCTGTTTCTGCGCCACATGGAAGCCCTTCACCCTGAATGCATTGTTTCACATTCTGAAATACCTGGTATATGCAGGAAGAGAACCAAAACAGTGGACACCGGGGCCCACCTGTACAATACTATAGACCAGCCCTCTCTATACCCAGGTCCACAGGCTGGGTGAACAGATCCATCCCCTGGGTGAACAGAGCTTACCGTTCCACTGGGGAGCCTCCATTCCACGCCACTGATCTCCCCCAAACTGCATTCCAGTTAGCTGCTTCTGGGTTCCATCACACCAGCAGGCTTTACTCCCAGATTTTTGGGTAGAAATGGTTGGCCAGAGCACAGTTTGGGGGAAATCGGTAGCCCAGAATGGAGGCTCCCTTGTGAAAGCCATTCTCATTCTTTAGTTTGGAGACTGGTATTATAGTACTGATGTGACTACGATTGGTTCAGAAATCAGCTTAACTTTTAAAGAATTACTCTACCAATGAATACATAACAAGTTATAATGAAACATACAAACTGACACAAGTTAGGGATCTTAATAGAAAAACTGAGCTAATTATGAAGTTCTCTCATAATTGTTCTTACTGGGGATACCGACTACTACAGTCTGTAACCATGTTAGAGAGCTAACAGGTAGTCTGACACATTCTCAACAGCTGCTATTTTTGAGTAGTCTTCAAGGTAGATCCAAAAATACATTTATTTATAATATTTATAAGCTGCATTTCATTAAAAAAAATTTCAAACGAGTTTATACAGCAAAAGAAATGAAAAGATGTTTCCTCCTCCAAGAGGTCTGAAATCTTAACTATGTCATCACTTTACAGGGATCAGGTCTTAACTGTACAGAAGCTTGTACAATGGTACCATTTACCACCACCCGAAGCCAGCATGAACTTAGCAGAGCAGTGAAAGAGCAATACACATTACAGCAGCAGAATTGTGTTTTTGAACAGGGGAGACTTGTCAAATAGCAAGAAAACAGAGGTAAGGGGGTCAATTTCAAGTAGAGGAGCAGTGAGCTGGAAGTGGTAATGAACCCTTTGTCCACCTGCTATTTTCCACCCACAAATTGTCCCCTCAGCTAGACATATTTTAGGTCTTGGAGTATGGCCACAAGAAAGCATGCAAGGGAGATTAACAGCAGGAAAGGAAAAAGCTCAGCGAAGTCCTGGGACATTTTTTTTTTTGCGTAAAATTACCCCCTATGCACACCTTCTACAGCCACTTGATGGTAACCCATATTCTAAATCTAAAGTCCACTGGTATATCATGTAAATAGTTTCGAAACATTACAAGTTTCTGCATTAAAGTGAACATTCATTTTAATCAATTTATATATAACTTGAGTTTTTAAAATGCAGTCAAAATTGTACATTGAGCTCCAAAACAGGCTTGATAATTTAATAGTTTATTTTCCAAATGTTACAGAAATCTAAACTATTATAGAACTACTAAGTGCACAGTGTACTGTATAAGGCATGTTACCCAAGTGCAAGTCCATTGAAATTAATATTGACTTATGCACGTACCCACTGCCATTATTTTAATACAATGCAATATGCTTACTCCCTTTTAAAGATATTTGTCTAAATAACTTGTTAAGCAAGGTAGAGCCCAATTATCATGCAGACCACCCTTTCAGCAGCACCACTTCTGCCAAGGTATCACTTCACAACTCAGAGCAGCCAATGGTGGTGCTGAAAAAGCCCAATTATCCGTTTCCAGGGGCAATATCTGGCCTGCAGGTCCAATGTTTGACAATCCTGTCCTAGAGGCTTTTCTTTTTTTGATTTGTTTGCAAGTACAGTACTTGGGACGTGATGGCACTGTGGGTTAAACCGCCAAGCTGTTGACCGGAAGGTTGGCAGTTTGAGACCACACAACGGAGTGAGCTCCCGTCACTTGTCCCAGCTCCTGCCAACCTAGGAGTTCGAAAGCACCTAAAAATGTAAGTAAATAGGGACCACTTCGGTGGGAAGGTAACGGCATTCCGTGCGCCTTGGCATAAAGTCATGCCGGCCACATGACCACAGAAGCTTGTCCTAGGACAAACACCGGCTCTTCATCTTAGAAACAGAGATGAGCACTGCCCCCTAGTCGGTCACAACTAGACCATTCGGTTGTGGGGAAACCTTTACCTTTTTTTTTTTTTTACAGTACTACCTTTTTGTAATTACCATAATTGCACCAGAGGCCAGTCATGTCACCGGGAGGGGGGACGTGCATGTGGCACCTGGTGATACACTCAGGGGGGGTGACTACTAGCAGCCTAAATAGTGAGAATCTTGTGATTTTTGAATAATACCATCATGTTATATATCATCTGATAGGAAATTTAATACATTCTGTATTAAATTACATTGATAGAATACAGGTATTTCAGCACAGTTTACTTGCAATGTAATTTAATACAGAATGTAAGTAAACTGTGCTGAAATACCTGTATTCTATCAAAGGTTATAGCCAAATAACCAGAAAAGTACAGTACAACTTATGAAACAATAAGTGGATTTTCTTCACTCAAAACGGACCAATTAGTCTGAATGGTCTGAGAGCCAATGGGATATTGTTATGACACAGCAATGAAACAACAGGCTGTTAGTACGAGTCAGCATTCATTTCCATGTAGCAGAGCTAATACTAGAACTTACTCAGTTGTGTGAGTGTCAACATGTTGCCACTGGTTTTTTTGTTGATTACTGATTTGTTGCACAACCTATACTGTTACATATTAGAATAAATTAGTACCTAAATGCAGTGGCATCGCTAGTGTTGGTGCAATCTGCATTCACTTTACTTAATGGAAGTAACAACAACCCTAGTGATGCCACTGCATTTAGGTTGTGCATGCGATATTGTAATTTATTCTATTCTGTATGGCCTGATATGGGAAGAGGTCCACCATGAGAGTGACTCAATGAGCTCTTGCATTAGGTCATGCAAACCCTAGTGATGCCTTTTCAGGGTCAGCAGGTCAGGTATGCAGGAAAGTAGCTACCTTGCCTTGCAGCTGCAATTTTACACCCTTCCTTTTCCCAAATCGTATCTTCTTCAAAAGGCAGGCAACTGTATTATTTATTTATTATTTGATTTCTACCCCGCCTTTCTGCCCGAAGGCACACAAGGCGGCTTACAAACAATTAAAAGGCAATACAAGCCACACTATATACAATTAAAACATATTAAAAACAATATTAAAAACAGTTAAAAATGTTTTTGCATCATCATGTAGTGCATCATCATGCCCACTGGGGCATTACCAACCAAGTCATCTTCACTTCCAGCAGAGGCAGATCTAAGGGAGGGCAAATCTCTAAGTTTTGCAAGAAGCCTTACTTTGCAGTGGAAATCACTCCTCTCCTGCACTGTTCTAGCCAATCCTCACAGGGAAAAGCAACATCTTGGCATTGCTTACTGGCTACAGCAGCAAGGGAGAGGAGGGATTTACATGACAGGGTAAGGCTTCTTGCAACACTTAGAGATTTGCCCTCCCTTAGATCTGCCTCTGACTTCCAGCAATACCAGATCAGGCAAATTAGTGTCATGTGGTCATCATGACAATGGAGCCAAGTACAACCTGCCATACTGTAAATTACATCCCACTGGTTGAAAAGCACTGGCCTAGTGACAAACAGCAATACCTAAAAAGTAAGGCTTCTGAAAGGACTTAAAACTGATACATCAAAAACCACAGAAAAGGGGCAGTCAAATGTTCAGAAGTAAAAATTTATCCAAGATCCTGTAGCAGACTGAATAAGACCCTGTAGCAGACTGAATAAGCTACACATGACATTTGCTCCTTCCTCACAACTAGAGGCGTTTGAAAACTATGTTTTTAACTCAGAAGTAAGCCCACTATGTTCAGTAAGAGGCCTTAATCTTTTACAAGTCCACCTAGAACACAATTATGAGGACTACCTTTTATGAGGCTTGCATGAAGATTAAACTGAATTATTTCATTGATCATTCACTTGACTTCTAATTGATTAGAAATCAGATTAATCAATGAACTAATTAATTTAAATAGATATATTACCAAAACCTTCAAATGAGTGCCTTTAAGGATAATAAAACTCTTAACATATATAAGGTTTGTTCCAATTAAACCCACAGTTAGAATGAAATACCACCTTCGGTATTTCGTTCCTGAAATATTAGGGAATATTGATCATGAAATACAGATTATATTCTGCAAACAAATATATTTCTGGCAGCCATTGAACATCTCATTCCCAATCAGAAAAGCATCCAAAGCATCCAAAGCTTATCCTTTCTAATTTTAGGTTTATGTTTCTAGATGCCCCTCCAACTACAATCTAAAGTCTGGAAACATTTGTGAAAGGGGAAGCACCATACCCCTATCAGAATGGTCGCTTTAGTTTGTTATCTGATTAAATATGAACTGTTATGAAACAGCCTTCACTCGCAAGTTTTGTGCAAGAGGCTTAATTATGTTCCATTTTTAGACTTTTCTAGAAATCAGAGTGCCTTTGGCTATGTGTGTACCATACTTGAGCTGCCCCTTCGTAAAACTACCTTTAACCATTTTGACAATGAGCGTATGAGGCCTTAAGCATGTATCTACAGAATAGATTTCCTAACATTTAAAAAAAACAGACCAAATACCATCCCATTGATACTGAGGAAGATCCAAATTTAAAGACATACATACATGCTTTTTAGAAAACCTCAAGCACATTCAGAAGCCTGTGGATTTTATTGAAAGATATTATTTATTTAAGTGAAAGCTTGTGGCACTTCTATTTGAATATAATTATACAAAAATAACAGGGCACAGTCCTGAATTCTTCTCTCTCTCTCTCATTTTTAAGCAGTACTGCTGGCCCATGACATTTTGCTGTCTGAAGCAGAGGACCAAAGGGCACTCCCTCTTTTCCTTTTTTACCCTATTAAAGTCACACCACAGTTCATTCCTTTTTGCCAAATCTCTCCTCCTTTCTAACAGAAATGGAAGAAGATGAAGTAGAGTGGTACCATTTTAATTTCTTTCCGGTCAAGCCTTCCTTAGGGAGTGTGCTGGATGGGTTGCCATGCAAGCTCCAAGACAGTAAACTGGGTCTCTGAGCTATGGAGTGCTGCATTGGCGCTTTTACACAGGTGCAGTCCACTTCTGGTGCTTTGGGGCAGGCGCAATAGAGCTGTTCCGGCTTACATCCATTTAGACTTCAGGACAAACCTCTGGAATTGAATCAGGATATAACTTTGGGGCTTACAGCATGCCAAATGAAACTGCCCACTTCAATGTTCCTTGGTAGAGCCAGCCCTTAATTTCACTGCTAAAGGCACAAGTTAAAGTAAAGGGAAAGTAAAGGCACAAGTTACAAGTAAAGTTTCTTCTTTAAAGCACTTCTGCTCAGAGTCACAACAAGCTATAAACAATTTCCATTTCATCATCAGACGGTTGATGGCTCTAAACTGGTTGTGAGCTTAAACAACTAGTCTTCAGGGAGGGAAGATTGGAAAAAGCTCCCCTAACTTGAAACCAAGTTGGGCAATTTAATCTATATATATTCATTCCAGGGACAGGCAGCCTAAATAAGGCAGCCTAAATAAAAAAACCCACAAGGGTAATCAAGTGGGAAAAGGTTGCTTTAAGGTATGTGAAGAAGGGTGGCAAAGTAAAGCAATTTATAAAGCAGCTATTAGTAACTATTCCAATAACACCCCCACAAAGCCTGATGGATTCAATAAACAGCCACTACTTTCAACCCCACTCAAAGGACACTAAAAATGAGAAGTTCATGGACGACATTGACCCTAGCAACTGTTTTGGTCTCCTCAGGATATTGCATCAAGCATGTTAATTATCATGGGCACAAGCCCCTGACTTTAAATCACACATGCAAGAGGAAAGTATATTCCTCAGATGATCACATTGCACAATACAGATTTACCAACACTGATACAGGATTTTGAAAAAACCACAGAGAATTCTTTAGATTTAAGGGAGGAAGAGAGAAAAGATAAACATGTTAACTGTTATTATTTTGCAAGATTTCACATATATTTTGACATTGGTTTATATATCTAAGTCAGGGCTTCGCACAACGGGTTGCAACCCAATGTCCAGTGGATCCTGGGTTGGGCCGTCTAACCTATATAAGAGGCAGCAGAAGGAGTGTAGGAAGAATCAGAGGTGTGTATAGTGAAATAGATTGTTAGCCCTTGGGGCTCTGGTTAAATCAGATTCCTTTTCCTTACTAGCTTAAACGAAAGACAGCAATCCAGTTTACATACTACCGGGGTCAACATTTCCTACCTGAAGTGTAAGTCACCAAGGTGCAGGGCTGCAATAAGGGCTTCTTATTTGGTAGCTGCAATTCCTTATGGAACACACACAGAGCGCAATCCTAAACTGGAGTTAGGCTAGCACAGTTAGGCCATCCTTACTTTACAATTTTAAGAAAATTGCAGGTATGAAAGCAAACATATACAGAAATTTGTGCTTTCCAAAAAAATACTTTGCCATCTTGTGGTTAAAAACCTTGTAGTTAATTCATTCCAGAATCCTGGGAATAAATTTTCTCCACTGAGTGAGTCCCTAATGGACAAAAATCAGCACTGTTGAACTATCCAAGTGTTAAATGCTCCTATCCTGTAGCAAAAGGAATAGCAGCACACCAGACTGCACACTAGACATAAACCAGAGATGAGAGTTTATGCAATAGCAGGAAATTGTTTCTGCAATGTAAATTGTGTTTCAGAAGAGAAGAGTTATATAATATACATGCAGACATAATGAAAAATTTATCTATTGCAGGTTTCTCAGTACTGAAACAGAGAAACAGAACTGCAGTGTCCAATATCCAACACACTTAAAAGCCAAGAATAAATGCAAATGTTTGAACACATTTTATAAGTTTTGTCTGCCTATCACAACCTTGCATTTTCTATATTTGTTGAAACTTGCCGATTTGCTTCAAGCTGTATACTGTAAGTTCCCATGCTTTGTGTCAACTCTTATTAAAGCCACTTCCTTTGCTCCCTCCACCTTTCACACCAATTCTTCTTTCCCCATTTTGTCTGATTCACTAGTTATGATGGTTACTTTGGATCACAGTACACGTGACATTAAGCACATCACTGTAGTTCTTTCTTTGAATAAAGTAGTAACAAGGGGGATCCAGACTGGAAACGTAGAATGGGGAAGAGTTTAATTCTCTGCCCCATAACACACCATTTTCTTAACAAAAATCCCTCTGACCTGACTTTTGAGGAATGGAGAGAAAAGGGAAGGGAGGATTTGCAAAAGTTACACTGGAAGGCATGATATTGCAATCTCTACTGTAAACCCTCTAGTGTAAACCTACCTGACTCAGAACATAGTACAATATAATAATGTCAATATTGTGAGATGTTTAGAATATTGCCTGCAGAGGAAGTCCTACACACTTACAGTATGAATCTCAACCATGTTAATGACAATGGACCTATGGGAAACGATCAGGAAAAAGGACTCCTAACATGTCACCCTTCAAAAATAAAAGGGTTGGTATTGCATTTCATTAAACAAATCAACTTTGCGCTAAAGAATATGAAAGGAGTACTAACTGAAATTGGAGTACTAACACAAGAGATTGGATCCCAATTAGTACTCCACAAATGGAAGAAGCCCATCTGCACAAGAGGTGCCAATCCCATTTTTCCTTTCCAGTTTCTTGTCAGTGGGAGCAGGGTCAGTGGGAGTGGCAGCAGCTGTCCCCGGAGGCTTAACCAATACAACCCAATCTTTTGCAGTTTTACTCAGAAGTAGCCCCATGCAAAACATAACCTTTTCCTGTCTCCTGGCTAGAACCGCCAGCTTTTGGGTGGCCCCACAAGGTCTTTCATGCCACAAAAAAAGTAAGGCACTATAACTTTTGTTTGGAGTGGGGTGGGGAGTTTGGAGTGGGGTGCCATCAATATGCTGATGACACCCAACTCTATCTCTCCTTTCCCCCTGACTCTGAGGAGGCGATTTTGTCTGGAGCAGTTGGGGGCTGGATGTGGGCAGAACAAGCTGAAATTAAATCCAGATAAGACAGAGGTGCTTTTGGTTTGGAAATCCACAACTCAGGTATTGGACTATCGCCCTGCCCTGAATGGGGTACACCCCCTCTGAAGGAGCAGGTCCGCAGTTTGGGGGTTCTCTTGGATCCACAGCCGCACCTGGATTCCCAGGTGGCGGCGGTGGCCAGGGGAGCCTTTGCTCAGCTTCATCTGATTCGCCAACTGCGACCATACCTGAGCTGCGCGGACCTGGCCACAGTGACCCACGCTCTAGTGACATCTAGATTAGATTATTGCAATGCTCTCTAGGTGGGGCTGCCTCTGAAGACAGTCTGGAAATTACAACTAGTACAGAACGCGGCTGCTCGTGTGGTTACTGGGGCACATCGGTTTGACTCTGTCAAGCTGTTGCTTCGGCAACTACACTGGCTGCCGGTTCCTTTCTGGGCCCGATTCAAAGTGCTAGTTTTGACCTTTAAAGCCCTTTACGGCCCGGGTCCGGGGTATTTGAGGGACCGCCTCCTTCCATACAATCCTACCCGTACTCTGAGGTCATCTGGGGGGGCCCTTTTGACTGTGCCGCCACCAGGAGAGGTGAGAGGTGTGGTGGCCAGGAGTAGGGCCTTCTCAGCGGTGGCCCCCCCCAACTTTGGAATACCCTTCCCTTAGAACTCTCCCTCTTTGACAACATTTCGGTGGGGATTGAAGACCTTCCTATTCCAACAAGCTTTTAATTGTTGACAAGCTGGCTGGTTTTTATACTCTTTTTATATATTTTAGGATACATGGGGTTGGCTGTTTAAATTTAATTTTTTTAAAATTTTAAATGTTAATTATTTTAATATTGTTTTTTAACTATCGCTTTTAATTCTCAAATATTGTAATTTTATTGTATTTTATTGCTGTAAGCCACCTTACATGGGGCAGCTGCTCCCCATGGGGCAGAGAGGCGGGGTATAAATTGAAAATAATAATAATAATCATCCAACTTGTGGGTTTTCAGACTCAAGTTATCAGGTTTATACTCAAGTCAGCGCCTGACATGTGTGACATGAAACTACATAAACTTGCAAAAGACGTGGGTTTTTGCGACTCGAGTGAGTCCTGAGACTCAACATGGGTTTTTTTGCTACTTGAGTTCACATCTCTGCTTGTCATCTCTGAAAATACGTTCATGAAAGTTGGGAGCAGATTTTGGAGGGCCCTGGAAATGCAGATGAAAGCATGAACTGGCAAACAATGCACCTCCCACCTGTGCAAACAATGCCCCTTTTGTGCAAACAAAAGGTCTTCCGTTTGTGGAAATACAAGTCAAGATCCAACCCACAAGGTCAGGAAAGTCAGGATTGCACTTTTAACAACTTCCAAATCAACTTGCAAGAAAAACAGCTGGCACAGAGACACCATGGCTGGGCTTTGCACTGTGGCTTGCACTGGATGGCTGGTTGTAGGAAGCAACAAACAGACTTGGGGACGGGTGCCTTTCCTGGCAAGTCTGCTGCAGCTTCCACCCAACCTGCTGTGAACAGAGCTGCCCCAATCTGCTTTGTTCTGGTTAAAAGTGATCATAAAGCAGATTGGAAGGCAGTGACCCAGCATTACCAGTATGTTCCCTGCTTCCTCATTTGTTTGAAGAGACCATGCAAGAAAGGAGCAACATGAAAAGGTAAGGAGACTAGGTAACCATTTCCTGCATGGTTTCTTGTGTTTTTCTTGTACCAAAGTCAAGATGAAGGGTGTATTTTGATCACAGAATGCAGGTTTTCTTGGCACAGAAGCTGAACGTTTCCTTTTCCATACATTCCATACAGAACTCATGCACTCCTTTAATGTTCCTGGCGCTAGGGTCCATGCATAAAGCCGCCCCCCCTTACTGTAAAAAGTGCATAGTATCAAAAGATACCCAAGTCCAACCCAAGGTTCAACTGCTTCTGAGGTGATGCCATGAGGCCTCCTCCTTGACCACTGTTTTCACCTTCTCCCCAATCTGTACTCCCCAGTTTCTCCCCTTTTTCTTTCCTAACCTTCTTCACCACTGTGCCTCCTTCCATGTTCTTCTCCCACTCTGCCTTTTGAAAAAGGGAGATTAGTAGTAGAAGCAGCGGAGGCTGCTACTGCTGCCAATGAAGCAAATTAGCAGTAGCATAATAAGGCAGCCTGCCTTATAATAAGGCAGCTTGCACACCTGCCAGCTGATACAGCTGTTTCACTCTGCCTCATAAGCAATATTTCCTCTTAAGGGGTCTGTGCCACTGCATAGATCCCTGCAGTTGCTGCACAGTAGCCTGGCATTTCCAAACACACAGTGATGATGTTGTACATCATCATTGGACTTCCAGGAATGCTGAGCTCTGACCTCGGCTTCCGAGGTTTCGCACAGCATAAAGGGACCTGCGTTCATCAATGGACCAGCCATACTATTACTGCTGGACACACAACAGTATTTGTGGGTTTCGTGAGCCACAGCAGAATTCAAGTAAATTTGGGGCTAAGTTTTATTCTATAATGCTGCCAGTGACAATCACATTCCTATGCCAATCACATTTATGGCCAGTTTAAATGAAACAATATGAAATAAAGTACAAAATTATCAACTGAACATATTTCAGAATAAACATTCCAAGGTAAGCGTACCAAAATGAGTATAACATTTCCTAAAACATCAGTGGATATAACTATCCCATGCATGACTTTGTTCAACTTAAGTTTACTGGGTAACTGAATTGTATCAAGGTGCAAATGAGGTACAAGAATATGTATATATATTTTTAAGGCAAAAAGTAAGATTAAAATCATTTTGCACAATCTTTTATCCTTTAATAAGAGAAGGGTCAAAAAAAGCACTGAATGATGACTTCCACATAATCTTCTAAAATGTACCCCATTTAAACAAGTAATTCATGTTAGTTCATCTGAATGCAATGCCAATACACTGACTGAGCTTCACTGAGATTACAAGAATAACTGTGGCTCAGCAGTGAAAAACTGGTGCTGCCAAGTCATGTGATGCATGCAGGAACTACAATTGCAAATCCAAATCCCTACCTAAACAGTTAGCAAGCTCAAACTGTTTTCAGCTATCAACAAATGGCCAATGCCCACCCCCCCCCCCCAGACACATTTTTACCAACCAAAGGGAAAATGGGTTGCAGTAATTAAAAAAAAACCAAAAACTTCTACTCATTTCAGCTGGCTGCTTTCTAAATCATAGTTTTCTGTAAAAATGTGTTTCAATAAAGTCTACTGTGAACTCTTTGGCCTACAGTGTAGAGTGGGTATGGCAAAAGAGAAGAGCACCCCATTTTCCAAAAGCATGAATATTTGCATCACAGAAGGAGCATTGTGCTTATGACAAACACATGATGAAAGAGTGAATGTAGTCCCTTTTTCAGGCAGGAACAGGCTGCTTTCCCATGTGCCTGGCACTGCTGACTCTTCTGCTTCTCCACAGCCCCAGATAGTGATATAATAGATGGTTCATTCTGTAATCCTTGCTGAGATTGTTTCCAATACTTCCCAGGCAGAATCCAAATATCTGAGGACTTTCATTCCTAATTAACTCCCCACCATGATGCAGATTTTTCTTTTGGTTGCTCTTTTCTGAAAAGAGCAACCATGTTTCTGAAAAGAGATATATATGACGTGTCTACAGGTTTGTCAACTTGAATGGAAGGGGGCTTGGGCTGGAGGAGAGAGACATTGTAGAGCACTGTTCTATGCGCAGCGCACACTCCCTCTGTAGCCCTCAGTGGCTCAGAGATGCGCAAGACACATCTGGTAACCCTAGACCGCCCTTTCTTGATGGACGGCTGCCAGGATCGATGAGGCTCGCCAGCCGCAGCCCCTTCCAAAAGCCTGCCACACCTCCAGACAGAGCTGCCCCTAGAGCCCGACAAGGAGAGCTGCACAGGTAAGCAAGCAGCAGGCAGGCAGAAATCATAACCTCGGCTGGCTCATGGACTCTTAGGCGTCTCCAAGGGATTGCTACAGAAGGGGAGAGAACGCTGCTGCATTTCGTTCAAGGAAGAGGAAGCCCCGCACTCTGCTAGCTCGCCCACCTCCCCTCCCCTTCCCGCGAAAGGAAAAAAATGTCAAGCGCACAGCCCGCCCGCCCGCCCCTCCGATTTCCTGTCATGCAAAGGCGGCGGGTTTCTGCACCAGTCTGCTCTCCCTTTCTCTCTACAGATGCGTCGGAAGGAAGGAAGAATGCAGCCTCCGCCGAGTGCCAGAGACGGGGGGCTGGCTGGCGCTCCCTTCCCACCCCTCTTTTTCGTCCTCGGACCCCATCCGCCCCCTAAGCTCACACTGCAGTAGCCGCGCCGCGTCCAGCAACGACGACACCAGAGAGGCGGGCAGGGAGGGGGTGGCCGGCGTGTAGCGTGTTATTTTTGGCCTCCCTTCCTTCATTCAAACCTTTCCTGTACCCAGCCTTCCACCTCCACCTGCGTGACGGGAAACGCATTAAGCCCCACAGTCAAACGCGGGGGGGGTGGGGGTGGGGGTCACAGCTCTGACACGACTGGAGATGAGGCTACCCCAACCCGGCAGATAGGAAGGAAAATCGGGAGAAAACGACACACCCTCCTGGTTCTCCAGCCGGGCCCCAGCATCCTATTGCGGCCCACGGGATTGAACAACACCATACACGCAAAGGCTCTCCACACTCGGGAAGGAAGCAGCCGCTGGCTGAGGGCTGTCGGCCTGCGCGGAAAGTCTCAGGGCTCTTGCTAGCTGGATCTCCACAAGCAGCCACGCAGCAAGTCTCATTTAGCCAAGAAAGACAGGAAGGGGGAGAGGGAGGGAAAGGGCCAGGCACGAGCACCCGCGCCAGCTTCAACCCCGCCAGCGTCTACACACTCACCCATTTATGTAGAGTTCGGGCTCCGCCGGACAGGCTGAAAGTTTGAGGCGGCTGCAGGTTTGGAATCCGATTGCGGAAAGCCTGTGGCGGTAACAGCAGCGACGTCTTCTCTGCTTCTTCTCAGCTAGTCAGAACCCATTGCAACAGCAGCAAGCCTGCATTTTATTTCCTGCTCTAAAACCCTCCCTTGCAAGCAAGCGAAAAAAAAAAAAGAGAGAGAAGAGGGGGCGAGTTCTTGACATAAAGAGAAGTGGGGCGGGGAAACAAACCACACGCCCCAAACACAACAGTAGCAAATGTTGTTGGATGGAAACAGGGCAGTGGGTTTTAAAACTGGAAAAAAAAAATCCTGCAGATTCCACCTGGAGCTACGCGAAAGGAAGTGTGTGTGTGTGTGTGTATGAGGGCGGGAACGCAGGCAAGAGGCGGCTGTAGGGGTTCCCTGCAAGGGAATGGCTGGCTGAGGGGGTGGGTGTCGCCCCTTCTCGGGACCCTTCACGCACCAAGGTGGCAGCAGCCACTACTGCAAGGCTAACTCGAGCTGCTCAAGGAGCTAGCGCTGCTCCTCCGCTACTGCCCGATGGAACCGCTAGCAAGCAAGTGTCGCGAGAATGCGCCATGGTGGCTTCGCTACGCCGCCTCTGGGCGCCCAGCAGCGCGTTTCGAAAAAGCGAGTCTTGGTGGGTGAGTCTGTTCGGGGTGCAGCACGAGCTGCTCGGTTCCTATGCGAATGACTCGTGTGTGACTTTCTGTGGGGCAGCGCGTGACGCGGACAGAGAAGAGGGAGGCGCTTCGTGCAGTCAGCCACAAAGCGGGGCGGCTCACAGGCACGCAGCAAAGCACTGCTCCACAGATTTTAACGGGTTCCATGGCTCGTGTGTGAAATTGGCGTGGAGAAAAAAGGCCTGAACCCTCTCTCCAAGGAACACCACTTAACGCATGCATCTGCAGAGCGTCTTAACAACGGACGGAGAAAAATGCCGCTCTTTTCATGGGGTCTCCGCACGCAGGTGACTGTTGGACACCGAGTACTCTTTTTCCGCAACCGTGACCACATGCCTTGCCAGCCACACCCACGGAATCATTTGGCACCTCCCCTGATTGCAAGATGCAGGGTAGCTGCCGAGCATGCTGTGCCACCTCTTCGGCCACAGAATGGCCCATAGTCGCGGTTAGTGAGGAAACCCGTTTCATGATTTAACCCGTTTCAACCACGATTTAACAGACTGCCGAAAAGTACCAACAGCACCAGGTGCGCCAGGGCCTCCTGCACAGCACCAGGTTAAGAGCAGCAGCGTGTGGCACGCTATTTTGGGTGGGGAGAAGAAGGACGCAGAATTAAATAGGGAATGAACAACATCTTCAGTAAATGTCATCATTCTGCTCTTAAGATATATTGGACATAGTATGGAGAAAAAGCACACAGGTGGCAGTGTATTTTAAGAGCATTATCATGGCTATTTTAAAATACCATATAATAAAAGTATAGGTGCTAAAGCATTAACATACTAAATAGTGCTATTTGTGTACACACATGTACTTGTGATTTGGTTTGCCTGCTCTCTCAGGTTAGCTAACTCTTTGATCCAAACAAAGCACCCAACTCTTCTGTTTACAGAATAACTTAAAAAGGGAGTGGGGTGAACAGGACGGACCATTTCCCCTATCGTAGTTATTGTTATCTACAATATCTATTGTTATCTAGAATGTTATCAACATTCTACAGTTGAATGGAATGCCCCGACCCATTATTTATTGCTCAAGCCGGACATATTCCCTGTACTCCTGAAGTAGTAGGTAGGGTGAGAAGGGAGACAAGCACCATCTCCTACAATGAGCCTGAAAATTAAAGGTGAGCATATGCATTTGGTATCCGTAGCTTTTTTGTGCAGGGGTGCCCTCTAGAGAACAGAAACACACACTACACCACCCAGCAGGCATTGCATTATTAATGCAAAAGCAGAACCAGTATTTCCAGCTATATTTACCTTCTGCCACAGATGTCAAATAAAAGGAGACCTTGACTTCTACAAGAAAAACTGTAAAGGGCGTTTGAATGAACTATTGAGATGGTGGCAATCTATGCTAAAGCCAACTTCTAGGACAGGAAGCAAATTTTTTCTCACACAGCAAACCGCTCCAAATATAGCACTTCAATTTCTTCTCTAAAAAAGGCATGGCTACCCCTTTCTGTGGGAGACAGTTAAAGCAGGCTTTGCATGCACACTCTGCCCTAGAGAACAGATGCCAACAGAACATTTGAATTGTGGCGGTGGACACTGGCTTTGCCAATACTATGTATTACAACAGGTAAGAGAAAAAGATCACTGTGGACCTCATGCTTTCAAAGGCAGTGCCTCCATCACCTCTGGAATCCCACCCCATGCCTCAATGAGCCCAAATCAGAAATGAAGAACCGACTTCTGGACACATTCTTCTATCAGGATATGGACTGTTACATTAAGAGCCTTACTGGATCACACCACTATTCAGTATCTGAGACAAAGGTTTTTGAAGATCCAATTTCCATAGCAGTTTGTATTTGGTTATAACCAGTGGTGTCATTCAAATGATTTAGGAACAGGAACTCACTTTTGATTGGCACTTGTCGGGAACCCGGAACCAGCCACGGAGCCCGTTAGGATCCGGAACGCCCGTTCTGGTCCGTTCCCCCTGAATGACATCACTGGTTATAACTGCTATAGCCACTCCTAGAAACAATCATGTAACCATATTTTAAGTTTCAGGTACTTCCTCCAAGATCCATAGAAGATAAAATGGTTTCAAAGTCCTCAGAAACCAACATCAAAAAGTTAACTATTTAAGCTATATATATAGCTTATGTGGAAAATTTTTTTGCAATACAACAAATGTGTTCCATTTTGTTTATACAAGATCTAATAAAATCTCTTTCCCACCTGACTTCATTCAGAAGATCACAGCATTGCACAAAAAATGTATGTGGGTATCTTATCTGAATAGTCATTTCAAGAAATGGGGATACACACCAGGTCTTACCAGTTCCCCTTCCCACAATAGGAATAGCCCATCATAGCTGGGAGAATAATGGTTTACCACCTAGCCCCTGCTTTTCTATTGCTGCCATGGCTAAATGAGGGAAACCAAGCTAACAATGCCCGTTTATTGATTTTCTCTTTAATTTTTTTTTAATTTGGTAGCTGTAAGCCACCATGAGCACTCAACAATAAGACTGGCTAAAATATCATTTAATAAAAAATTGTATATTATGGATGTAGTATATTTAAAATTGTTTTATTTATAAGGTAAAGGTTTCCCCACGACCAAATGGTCTAGTCGTGACCGACTGTAGGGGGCGGTGCTCATCTCCGTTTCAAAGCCTGTAGAGCCGGCATTTTTGTCCGATCATGTGGCCAGCATGACTCTACGCCATAGCGCATGGAACACCATTCCCTTCCCACCTAAGTGGTCCCTATTTATCTATTTGCATTTTTTAGGTGCTTTCGAATTGCTAGCTTGGCAGGAGCTGGGACAAGCAACGGGAGCTCACTCCGTCACGCAGTCTCAAACTCCCAACCTTGCGGTTGAAAGGCCAGCAACAGTGGATTAACTTGCTGCGCCACCACGTTTTATTTATAGCAGTCCTTAAAAAAAAAAAAAGCATTGAGTTTGCATTTTAGGAAAACCAACAAAAACAGGCCTGGAGTTTCACAATGGAACTGCTTCCATTGTATTTTGATAAATAGATCCACATAATCTTGAGAAAAATGTTTTGATTTTATTATTTCTGTATCGCCTATAACAAATTTGATGTGTTAACAGGTCAGAGGCCTACTAGCCCATTAACAAGAACCATATAAATCAGCTCAAAGTATGATCTGCAACAGAATACTGAGATATTTAATAGCTCTTGAAAAGATTCAGGGATCATAAGCTATATACATATATATCTAGTGTACAGTAGCATTTCTGTGGCAAATTCTCCACATCCTAACAATCACTGTCTGCATCCCTGTGGTTCTTTAGCTAGTAGAGCCTGTCTTTTGTGCTCAACATTATGAAATTAAGTCCTGTTATACAGTAATGCTGATTTCCATCGACTAAACCAGGGGTCTGCAAATTATATCCCAGCAGCAACATCCAGTTTACCCCAAGATTTTATCTGGCCCTAGCAACATGTTTGTCAGAGCATTTGCTAATGTTTGACATTTTTATTCATTAAATATATCTCAGTTTAAGCATGGCATTTTTTCTTGTCACGTTTCTCGATTGTTTTATATCATGCTGATTTCAAAAAAGATCCAAGTAAAACTTAGCAGTATTCATTTAAATTTCATTCATTCATTTATAAAACTGATTTTTTCAGCCTACAAAAATACTATGTGCCTGTCGTGCTGGAAAATTGGTATACCCCTGGTATAATACCCCTTGCTTTTATTGTGTTTTCTTCATTTCAAATTGCACTTGTGCAATTGACTTGTGAGGAATTAAATGCTTTCTGATAATTTTACAATTCTCTGATTAAAATCAAACTTATGCAAGTCAATCATTCTATGTGCTCGTGCTTGCTGGAAAGAGTATTCTTGTGTGAAAATGTCTAGTTCCTCCACAACCATTGATCAAAGCAATGCAATGAGCTCAACACAAAAAAGGACCCAATCCAGCTATCCTACACTGATGCAGCCACATTGCAGCTCCAAAATAAAAACAAATGTTACCTTGAAGAGGCCTCTGTGACGCACACACCAATGGCAGGATGCAGTATATGCCCCATTGGCACAGTAGCATTAGCACTGAAAAATGGGATAGGATTGGGCCCAAAGTCACATTCAGGCTTAAAGAGGGTTCCTCCTTAGTACCAGGTAAACAGAAAAGCCTTCCTAGAATTTTTCTTGGTTTTAGAAAAGTATTTTTTTTCACAAAATAAGACTAGCAAAATGAATTGTTTTTCACCACCCTTCTTCCAAGAAACTCAAGGTAGTAATAATAATAATAATAATAATAATACTACATGTATTTATATACCGCCTTTCTTAAAGTCACTAGTTTTCTCTAATGATTACAACTCAAGGCGGTTTACATAGGCAGACTTTTTCACAAACCCGAAGGTTTTTACAATTTACAGAATGTTCTATCTTTCAAGAACCACATTCAAACAGATCTTTCTTTCTGGATTTAGCCTTCTTTCTTTAGCCACCCGTCTGTCGTCTGCTGGCTGATAAACGGCTTCCCTGCTCTCACCAGAGATGCAGCTGCGTTCAGCACACTCCTCCCACGGGCAGCTGAAACTCAGCTTTTAATCAGCCGCAGTTTGCAAGGTCTGCCGCTTACACAGACTTCCGGGAGTCTCGAGCTCACGACCTTGAGATCTTTAGTTGTTATCTTCGGGCAAACGGAGGCATTAACCCTCTCGGCTAAATCTTCTGCCCCTCGGCTAAATCTTCTGCCCAAGTATACATTGTATACTTATACATTGTATAGTATAGTATAGTATAGTATAGTATACATTGTTCATCCTCTCACAACGACCTTATGTGGTGAAGAGATAGTGACTGGCCCAAGGACATCCAGAATTTGAACCTGGATCTTCCAGATCCAAGTCCAGTTCTCAAACCAGTATACCATCCTGGCTCTATAGAAGGTCTTATTTGATTGACTGATTTCAAGAATAACGAGGATGTGTCAATTTTTTAGCTTCTGGTCAAACAAGGCATGAAGTAAAATGAAGTAATTTTGCTTTATAAAAATCTCTAAAAACTAAAAGGCTGGTAACAAATGAAAGAATTCAAAATGTGTTATGTTAGTACATCCCATGTGGGTGCAAGATAGCCAAGGGGAAAGACTTATCTGTAGTACATGCAGTCAGCTGAGGGATGGAAAGCAAGAGTTACCGATCTTCTCAAGTCTTACATTCAAAATGTTCCTTGGAACTATGTTGGAGTTGTGCTATGCTGGAACTATACTACAGCTACTGTCTGTATCGGGTTGTCAAACACATGGCCCATGAGAGGGAGGGGGGTAAAGGGGTTTTAACCCTGATCCAGGGTCAAAAAGAGAGGGCCCAGGAGTCAGAGGAGGGGGCCCAGAAGTTTCCTGGGATCATCTCACCCAGACATGCACATGCTGGGAGTACCACTGCAGACTGGCAGTGGGGCTACCGTCACAAGCCATATGTACCAGGCAGAGGAATGCATACAATGACTCCTTAACACAATGTCAAATCTGGAAGTGAACTGCCCTGCTATAGTAGCACTTCGGTAGCTTGTGGATCTGCTTACTACGAAATAGTAAGGGCCAGTAGAAATAGAAGGGCCAAGGAACACTGCTGCAGGACTTCAGGTGTTGCAGAAGTATGTTTTGGTGCAAACAGGACACTTTATATTCTAGTGTGAGCCTAAATATCATGTTGGTAATTTTCTGCAAAAATATTTTAAATATAGATTTTAGTGACTTAGGAGTATGTTAGATTTTCTGTATTGCTGTATCTAGCTGTGAATGCCACATGAGTAGGTAGACCTGGGCTTTGCATCAGGAATCCCAGTGGGCTCCAAAGACTATTTTTTGCCCCTCCCTGCCCGTTCTGCCCAACCCCACTGCCACCCTCCCCCACTGTTTCACCCTTTCCCTTTCGGGAGGAGTCCAAAACAAACTTTGGATCCCAACAAAATTCCTCTCAAAAGGCCCTGGTCAAACAAAAGGCCTGGGAGCCAGATGCAGCACCTGGAAGCTCTTTTGCTGGCCATTGGGCTCTCTCAGCACATCAGCTGCTAAGCTGTGCTGTCATTGCTGAAAGGCAGCCTGTGTGATAATTGGGCTCTCCCATATTTTGAAAATACTGCACAATCAAGATTTGCGTGTTTTCTCTTCCATCATTTGCAGATAATGATTTCCTAAGCAAGGAAAAAAGTGCTTTCTGGTCACAACCTACTTAATTGCACCACTTCCTGCTTTATGACATCACTTCTGCCCTTTTCAGCAGGCATCATGAATCCTATCTGGTCTGCTGTATGAAATGAGTTTGACAACCCTGTTCTATAGAGTTAGTAAATCAAGACTGACACACTAAGTGCAAACTATGGATTAAGAAATGTTGCCAAGACCGTCCCAAAGTTAGCAATCCAGAACTTGCCCATTTATCAGTCAGGAACAAGAAGTGGGAGATGCGAGATGGATAGGAGATGGATGCCAGGTTGTGACAAGCTGCAGTGCCTGTGATGGCAGAACAGAGTCGCTGTGGAGCTATTACTCACCACAAGTGAGAGTTGCGGTGGAGTGTGTGAGGAGGCCAGCTGGTAAAAGAACGGAATACAATCTTGAGGAACAGTCCAGACTTGACTTGCGATTGCCTGCTGAGGCTTGGTGGCATGCAGCCAAAGAAGAGAACCACACTGTGAAGGCTGCATATCTGGGACTGAGGATTGGTGGGTCACAAGAATATTGTATATTTGTAAAAACCCCATTGAAAAAATGGTGGTTTAGACTAGCCTGCTCATGTAAGCCGGCTTGGGCATTTGCTTTGGCATGGGAAAGGCGGGGCATAAATTCTTCAAATAAATAGTTACTAATGATTATCCAGTTAGGATTTTTTAAAAATGTACTATTATGGATGTTATAGCTCATATTACAATGTTTAAAGGGGAAAAATAACCTATTTATTCCTAAACAACTTTTGTTGAGCAACTATTTTTAAACATTTTGTTGTAAAACATAAGGAACAGGAAAATGAAGAATCTGAGTTTTCTGAAGCCTTATCCTCACTGGAGGCACTGCTTTATTTTGTAAGTGGGTATAGTTTATCCAGCTCTATACTTGATGTCTGTTATTAAGTTTCTCTGCAGTCATGAGGATTAAACATCATGAGGCTTTTATATGCATAATGCATGATCTGCTTCACAGGTCTGCTAGGTAGGAAAAAGTCTGAGTTCTAGATTTGAAAGAAAAGAATGGAAGCTGCCAGCCAAACTAATTGTTAAATATTGGAAATATCCAACATAATGCCATGCTCAGTTATTTCTAAGATGCATCTAACAACTTACTAAGGAAAAAAAATTAACCACACTCATTTTTAGGTGGAAGACTGCTACTCAGATTTAAGTTCAGCAACTTTTAAGCATATTATGTAACACAGTAAGAATGGAAATAAGCTCAATGGCATATACTGATGTGTTGCAAGGAAATTTTGTAGTAATTATGGCTCACTGAAAATGCTGAAAACCTTTCGAAGAGTTTTCCACTCTTGTTTAATTTCCCTGCATTCTGAACAAAAACACATTCTTCACTTTTATAGGTAGCTTTACACTGTAGCCACTATACGCAACTGCTTTTAAAAAAATCTTAATACAAAGTATGGTCTGCCAAAATACAAACTTGAGAACTCCTCCATATTTACCAATAGCCCCTAATTATCTACCTAAATTGCTTCTTATGCTTAGAAGGCTACAGGATATCATTATGGCTTCCAGGGCATTGGTGTAATGCACTAACAGACCGCACCTTTCAGAAAGTAAACAGCTGTGAGCTTTACAACACAGTCTGAACCCTTTTTTAAAAACAAGCCCAAGCATGCATTACAGCAGTATGTAATCTAAATTGCATAATATATTAAAAATCTCCCAACACCTGGCTCACACTAAAATGCCTCAATCTAGTGCAGATGCATTATGACATAAACTACAAGATAAACATTAGCTTCTGTGATGTCAATACATGTAAAGGTTTAGCAAAGCGCCTTAAATTTTAGAAAAGGATGATTCAGTAGAAAATGGGAAGTAGTTATTCTGAGCTAAACACTAACTTAGATAATTGTTAACCCCCATAAAGGGAAATTTGCCACATGTCAAATAAAATATGAAGAGGGAAGTTTTTATATATACAGTACATATAAATAAAATCGATACATAATCTAACTAGTTGTCCTATGGAACTGAACAGCGTAGTATTTTATTAAGTCTTTGGTTGTCAAATTTGGAAAAATACAAAGAGGCAAAATATTTCTCAATACAGATGAGCCTCTGACATTCTTCCAGTGCCATTATAAATCTACTTCTGTTATAACACTGTTATCTACATTCTTTTAACACCATTTTTTTAAAAAAAAAAAACTTATTTGAAATGCTTATACGTTTTTAAGGAAATTATTTACACATTCAGTGTTGGCATACCAACATGTACGCAACAATCTTAAACATAAGAACACTTCCTAGTGAGAAGAGTTGCAGAACCTCAGTAGTAACTGCTTGAGAAAAATCACAAAACAATCCTGCCATCACAGAACATAGGGGCTTTTTCATTTTTTTATTATATAAGCAATAAACTTTAAACATATAAACTTCTGTGTATAACAACTCAAATTCTAGTAATAAAACCATGCTGGGGGAGGGAAGGTATTCAATAAATAAGGACTCCCTTCAGTTTTTGTATTTTAGACTTGCCTGCAAGAGGAACTAAAAGGAACCATCCTACATTGTTCAGTTGAATACTGTATTTGAAAAGCCGTTATTAAAACAGTAAAAAAGTTCTGCAGCATTCACTACTGAAAAATAAAATCTTTATCAAGAAAAGTTAAAGTATTAGTTCTGCTTTTTTCCCCATTCTTGACCAAGCTGTCAAACACAATCAGATGCTCCCCTTGCAGCGATCACCACAATCAGAGGTATCTACTTCATACTCCAACTCAGATTTCCATGCCCTATTATAAAGGGAGAAAAGAAGTTACCAAGTTACTAAGTGTTACTCAGGGTAACAAGGGTTAACCAATCAATTTAATTCAACAGTTTACCAAAATGCAAAACACCGACGCTCTTGCAAGTTTCACAGGAGGTTTGCCAAGTAGTTGTTTCTTGACAAACGCTCCACCACATGTGACCCTCTGTTCAACTAATCTAAATATTTGACAAAGAACAGCACTTGTAGTCACAGCCAGCCAAAAACAGCACCCTCAAGAGATTAGTATAGTGCCCTTTGCTCTAGAGCAGTTGTACTTAAAGTAGTGGTCTGTGGACAGGTGTCACTGGCTGCTGGTCCCCAGCAAATTTCCAGGAAAGAATAGTAATAATATGGCAAAGATATGGAAAATTTTCAGGACATTGAAAAAAAAATCACTCAACTCTGGCACATCAGATACTTTCAGAAGCACTGCTCTAGATCAATGATTCTTCTTAGAAAGTGGACCCACTTTCTAGAATGACAATCTGTTGGGATCCACCCGAAGTGATGTCATGGCCAGAAGTGACATCAACAAGAAGGAAAATTAACATCTCCCCATACAACAAAATCAAATGAAGTGACAGTTTACAATATGAGTTTTAAAATTTGTTTCAAATAAAGAACCACCCTCCAAAGCAATTGCTGACCAGTTTTAAAAAAAAATTCCCCAAATCACAAAGGCTACAATCCTATCCACACTTACCTGAGAGTAAGCCCCATTAATCATCACTGTTAAAATGACTGACTATTGACCCCACTGACTATCATTGTTAAAAGCATATACATGGTAGACTGTTGAAAGTACAGATCTGTAACATTTCCCCAAATGTAGTCACCTATCATGGTAGCATCAAGTCTAATACAGGCTGAGCCTAGTCATCCGTGGATTTTTCATAGGCAGATTTGACTCACTATGGGTCTCCCAGACCTGTGTTGAGCCAGATTAAGTTCAATTTGAAGCCTTTAAGGGCGACTGTAGCTGTGCTTTGGTTGCCTCCAGAGGCTCTTCTGAAGCCCGCCAAGGCTGCGCAGGTCTTCCTATTGCGTCAGCGGGCCACAGAATGGCAGTTTCAGTCAAAAAACTGTCACTTCCCGGTTTCTGGGGGGCACCAGAAGTGACACTCCGAATTGAGGCCTGCCGAGGCCTCAGGAGGACCCACGCAGTCTCGGCGGTCCTCAGAAAGCCCTTTGGACACAAGCGGAGCACAGCATGCAAACACACTCTTCTTCGGTGGGGCTCAGAAAGACTTCCGTCATAAGTGGAGCACAGCTCTGGTCAGATTCGGGGGGGGGGGGAATCCGCGGGTTTAACTACCTGTGGATTTTTTTAATACATGAGGGTTCTGGAACTGGAACCCCTGCAGATAAAAAGGTCCCACCTGTATATTTAAAATGAAATATCCATTGAAATGAATGGGGACCCACCTGAAATTGGCTCATGACCCACCTACAGCGCAATCCTGACACTACCCTGAGTGTCCATGTTGTAAACGTGCCAATAAAGCACATTTGTAGCTACTCGGAAGGAAGCTGAGCCAGTACACGGATTTGCACTGGCTCAGCAGCACCAGATACAGTGCAGGCCTATCCAGCACTGGATTAGGATTATCCAGATTAGGATTGCACCCCAGTGCATAGTTTGAGAAACACTGCATTAGAGCATACATGTTCTCTTTTGTTCTGAATCATAATATGCTGATTACAAAAAAATATTTAAGTAAAATGTATTCATTCATACAACTGATTTTTTTTGGCCCACAGAACTGTGAAAAATAAACAATGTAGCCCTTGTACTGAAGTTTAGACACCCCTGTTATAAAGGCTTCTTAAAGCCAGCTTTTCTGCTATTATATCCTGTTGGCCATGATAGGAAAAGAGGACTACAGGCAGATTACCCCTATCCAGACATCCAAATCTAAACATTTTTGCCCAAGACTTTAAAAAAACCCTCTATAGTGTGAACAGTAGAAAGTCTTATGCTCATTCTGTTTTCTGCTCTGTGGTGTATCCCTATACAGACATTGTTGGAAAATGCCGAAGAGGCCAGCAGACATCGGTATGGATGAAAAGAGCAAGAGAAAGCATTTCTCATTATATTGATGCTATTATTTGGAAATTGAGACAAATCCAAAATCCAGACACTTTCCTGTCCCATGCAGTCTAGATTCAACCTGTGCTGCTACAGTGTGGACAAACTGTGCAATACTAATGGTAGCTGACACTTCTGTGTCTTTGCTGTATTTTAAGAGTTGGGGGAGCAGAGCCCCCCTCCCCCGCTCGGGAATGGAGAAGCATTGCAGGATTGCTATGAAACTAAAATACAACCTGCAACTTCTTAGAGGAAAAAAATGAAATCCAGTTGTGAAACAGCTAATATATAAAGCAGAAAAAGTATCGTTTGAAAGCTAGCACATATTTTTATTGAATTGCTGCAATAGATAAATAGTATCTTGCTTTTCTTCCTTGAACAATCTGATATTAATATTTTGATCAAATAAAAATTCACTCACCTTTCCTGTTCTCAAAAATCCTCTAAATTTGTTAGTGGTGAATCCCCTTGCTCCTGCATAACGCAACCGCTGATATTTAGCCTGTATGTACAATCCCTTCTGTACTAAGTTAGATTTGAAGTGGGGTCGACCATCAATAAAGTTGGGCTGTTGAGAAGAAAACAAAGGTTCACGCAAACAATTTTCAGAACCGTAACCCAAAGCATCTTCAATATAAAAGTTATAGAAGTTTGAAGTATAAATACAAGTCTAAAGTTTAACACTTCTTTTAAAAAAATCAGATTACTTCACATGTAAAAGAACCTAGAGCGTGGTTCTCCCACGCACCTGTCATATCCTAAGTACTTCTTGTGTGAACAAAAGGTACTTCCAGGGGTGGGCAGGGGGAGTATGTAAAAAATTAGTGTCCTGCTTTTCTATTACCATATTTACCCAGCCTGGTATCTTTTCCAGAGGCTACTGTTGGTATCTCTTTTTTAGTTTGTAAGTCCTCTGGGCACAGGGAAGCATTTCTTTCTTTCTTTAGCTATGTAAACTACTTTGTGAACTACAGGCGGACCTGAAATATCCGCGGATTCAGGATCTGTGAATTTCTCATTATATCGATGCTATTATTATTTCATAATACGTGGACTCAGAACCTTTGACGGAAGGGCCCACTTGGATCTTCAAAAGGCAAATTGAGCTGAGCCCTGAATGTGACTGGTTTTCTGAGGTCTGCCGAGGACAAATGCCCGTTTTGGGCAAAAAAAGCTACTTCTGTCTTTTGGCTTCTCCGGGCCTCAGAATAGGGCACAGGAACATCACTTTTAGTTTTCTCAAAAAACTGGAAGTAGCATGTTTTTGCCCGAAATGGACATTCTAAGGCCCACAGAGGCTGCAGGCGTTGCACAGTACTGGTAGAGTTCTCTGGTGGGAGTGGCTCAAATCCATGGTTTGAATACCCATGGATTTCAACATCGGCAGAGGTTCCGGGAATGGAACTCCCACGGTTAACAAGAGTCTACTATACTGTTTGCTGAAAAGCGGTATATAATTATTACTGATAATAAATATACTTTTTCCAATATCATCAGGACCCTGCAGGACTTCACAGCCCATACAATTGTTCAAGGGTCCCCTGACCCGCATGAGCAGACTTTTTTTTTGAGGGGGGGGGAGTGCAGTAAGGAAGAAAGTTTGCTTATATGAGCCACAGTCAACTAGAACCAGTGACCAGGGAAATTTTTTTTATTTTTTTCCCTTTTAGCTGAGCTGTATAGAGCATTACAAGTTTATTTGAAGAGAATACTTTTATCATTCAAAGTATCAATAAGAAAATGTACAGGTTTATGCATCCAGGCACAGCTCTACCTAAAGAAGCTATGATGGATAATTGAAGCAAGGGAGAGGAACCCAGCAAAATTTCTTCTTCTCATCATGTCATACTCCCAAAGTCAAAATATATCAAATTCTCCCCTCATTTCTGATAAGCTTAGTCTGACTAAGGACGTATCTTCTAAAAAGACTATGTAGTCTCCATGAGATGAAGGCAATACAACAGTTTTTGAATCACATTTGTACTAACACTTGGAAAATCAGAACTAATGAAGTGCATGCATCTCATTACACAAAAGGAGTAGCTGTAAAATAGTGCAAAAGTGATACTAAAATGAATTTGCTTTATCTAGGAAGGCCCATTTTTCAACTAGGAAGAAGCTGTCTCAATTTCAAACAACTCTAAACTCTCAAACAATTTCACAGCTTTCCTGTTGTGAGTACCACCTAATTGGGTCCATATGTCACTTGTAACTCAGCAGGTAGGAAGAGATATAGGTCATCTATTTCTTATTTAGTTACTTGCACAAAGTGACAGTATAATGACTTTTAAGGCAATGACTCTCTGGCTACTGCAAGGTAATTGCATCAAACATAGTTCAGTGCTCCATTCTCCTAGACATTCTTCCTTGCTATTTCTCTTAACTTTAATACTGATATAATACAAATCTGGAAAGGGAGAGAAGAAAGAGAGAAGCAAAAGAATAAACAATTTTTGCCATTCTATTAAAATTCAGCAATACTGAAGTCCCACCTTAAAGGGCCTTCTAGATGCTCCAGGATTTTCAGACTCCCCTTCATATCGCTCGTGTACAATGTCATCTCGTGATTGTGCAGTATAATAATGATTCTAAATTAAAAGAAAATTGCATTTACTAAAACATCTACATATTTGAAGTTTACCAGCTGGAAAGTTATTCTACTAACTGGAATAGTACTTCTCAAGTAACAACATCTTTGCTCAGAAGGCTGAACAAAATGATTAAATTGGTTTGATTATAGGTCACTTTAAACTCAGTTTCTACAACAACCAAAATGACACACTGTGTCTCTCTAAATACACCTCTTTTAGATTTGTTTATCAGCAGATGGGGGCACCTTTTTCCCCATGGAAGTCTGACACACTTATTGCAGCAGTTGTAAAGAGGTTACAGAAAACATTCATGGTATCCTTCAAATCCAACTTCTAGCAGTTTATAATCTTCCTCTTTGATTTCCCAGGCTTCACAGTTACTGTTAGGCTGCTGTGATTCTGCCACAAACTGTAAGGAATCCTCCTGACTACTGAACCAAGATGGGCAGCCCCATCTTGTGTGCCAGGCTCCTGTACAGGCAGCAGCACCAAAATGGCAACCACTGCTTCCTGAGGAGACATGCAACTGCCGGGGTCTACTCCCCTTCCCCGGAGGAACGCCACAGGTTTCTCAATGGAGCTACTCCACTCTCTGCCCGTTATTTTGCAGGCAGTGAGCGGAGCAGCGCCATGTCAGACTCAGCAGCCCAAAGCATGGCATAAATTCTGGTGGTAACCTCCACCACCTGTCTGACCCCCCTGCCTTGGCCTGCTCCTCCTCAATATCATTTAAAGTGTTTTTAGTGTCTGGAAGAAATGACTGAAAAAACAGAAGACCGGGTATAATGGAGATGGGAAGAGTGATCTTGCACTATGGTGCAGTGAGGGAGAACAATAATGTCTATTACTTTAAAAAGAAATAGAAGGGGGAAGAGTGATGTACATGTCAAAACAAAAATGTGATCAAGCAATTGTGGAAGTCTCCAAGATCTGAAAACTAGCTTAAGAAGATTCTTTTATCATGTTTTTTCCCCTCATACTATACAGTCTACTTAAGAATTTTAAAAAGGAAGTGAAAAGTTCTCAAGGTTTCTACTGAAGGAGGCAACCTTGCTGGTGTTTGCAATCTGTTTCTGAGAACCTTATAAGCTCCCATGATCAGGTGACGAAGCATAGAAGCATTCAATGTGAAATATTATATAAAAACTATAAGGAAAGAGAAGGAAAATTTTCATTTCAACTTACCATGTAAGGTTTTCTAATAAACTTTCTGAAAGGTGGTTTCAGGAATTTTGTAGGTCTTTGGAATCCATACATTTGAGAGTTTCGTGGTTTTGGAAAACTACTACTATGTTCATCCCTGTGTAGACACAAGATTAAAAGCTGTAAGACCTAAACGTCTGTTATTTTAAACACCACTGGATTGTTAAAATTATGACATAGCCAACATATTTAAAAGTAACTGATTTGTCACTCTGAATATTGAAGCCTAAAAAGAGTTCATATTACTGAATATAGGAGTCACTACAATAAGTCAAAGCCATATTGGAGTATGTTTCCATTCATAATTTATTGGAAAGAAAACATTCTGTAATGAGTTATTCGAAGTTATTAGAGTGCTGGATAAATTGATAATCCCCAATTGCTATTTCAAAAATGAGAGTTCCTATCACTACAACTACTTTTTTATAGCTTTTTAAAATATACATATTAAATACAAGTATCTTTTCCTAGACCAAAGTTCATATGTTTAAGAACTGCTGAATGATTGCCAAATATGGGTTATTTAAAAGAAATCACAAAGGCACATGAAAAGCTCTAGTCCTCCCATCTCCGTACTACTCCTAGTAAGATTTAGATTATTTCATTTTACAGAGCTCAGTATAAGCCATTTGAGAAAAGAACAGTGAGTCACGTTCTGCCTCCAATGCACAACAGGAAATTTATACACTTATACACATGCTTCTAACATAGCACAGCTATGTTGAAAGAACCACCTAAAACTGTCTGCTCTGTAGTCTCACTGTACAGACCAGCATCATGGCCTGCATTTTCATTAGGGTATTTTTACCTATTGGGCAGTGCTATCCAAATCTCCCCCTTGGGCCAATACAACCCACTTGTGTAGGCTCAGCCCTGTCACAAACATGCTGGGCCAATGCAAGCAGCAGCACTGTCCAGGTGCACCAAGGGCAGCAGCAGGTAAGCTGCCCCTGTGTTGGTTGTTTGGCCAGAACAGAAGCTTTTCTGGGGGGAAGGAAGGCGGGAGGGGGTGGGCAGAATGGGACGGACAGAGGATGGGCCAGCAGGCAGGGTGGCCCGGAGAGGGGTGTGGATCCGGGATCTGGCAGTTATGCCGGATCCTGTCCTTGGGCTATGCTGCCCCAATCTGGGCCACGGCAAGGTGCTTGGACTTGCACCTGCTAAACAGCAGGTGCAGAACCAAAGAGCTCTATCGGCCCAGCTGGGGCTTACCCTCGGGCAAGGGGAAATGCTCCACAGTGAGCTCCAGCGCAGTCATACCTTGCAGCACTCCTAAGTCTACCAGCCTGCCTGCTCCTTGCAAGTTAGGATTGTGCCCTCAGACATCTCAATGCAACACAAGCAGAAGCAGTGGTGCTCTTGGCAATTCATCTTATCAGAAAATTGGCCTCTACATTTTGTACCTGCAGAAGCATTTAAGCAGTCTGAGCGCTCCCTTCTACATTACAGTTATAAAGGAATTAAAAATAAAACAGATTCAACAGGGTACTATTATTACCCTGTTATTAAATTGGATATTAAATTGGGATATTTTAGATGGGTAAGACTAGAATTAGACCAGTAGATAAAATAGACAATGTAATTTTGAAATGTTTACAACATGTAAGCTTTTGAAAATGGGAAGGTTATTGGTTTAACATCTGCCTGACAGGCAAGCAATCTTTTGAAGTTGTTGTTGACATGGCCAAGCGAAAATGCAGAATTAATGAGCAGTTTGGTCAGGAACCTAGGAGAGGGTTTAGTGGCATGAAAGGCTAACAGATATGGAGCCTGCTGATTAGGCGCCACTGGCCTTGGCAGCTAAGCTGAGAAAAAAAGAAAAAACATCACCTAGGTATGAGATATTAGTAGAAGACAGTTTCACTTGCTACGTGCCATGGCATATGATTGGATGAATCCCTTTTGGGTGACATGACTCAGCAAAATTGGCAATAATTGATTGGTTTGGGATTCCTTTGTGAGCCAGTTTCAATTTCCCATAAAAATCAGCATGACACACACCTCTCTCCCCCTCCCCTGAATCATGGTGTAGGCTGCAGAAAATGCTGAAGGACAGAAGCATCAACTGCTTGGTAAACTCTAATTATGTAGTTAGATTTTAGAACCTTAGTAGAGTAGAACTGTAGATAGGTTTGTTGTGTTCGTACCATCTGTATGCTATATCTTGGCAGCTGCCCCTGAAAAGCCTTGCTGCTGTTTCAGCTGCTTGATGGCGGAATCCCATGTAATTTCTTAGGTGTCTTAAAATAAAATCTTCTACTCTTAAAATTGGTGTGCATTTGGTCTGAGGGGGGATACATTGCTTAAGGGGAACTAACGGTTTGAGATTGGCAGAGTTCATGTGTGTAGCCTCAGTAGTGTTTTGGAGCTGCAGATGGGGAAGAAATCTGGGCGTTAACTTGTGGCTGTGGAACAGGGGCTTGCAAAGGCACAGGACCAGTTCATGGGGCAAATAAACATTATGGTCACAGCCCACACCTTCACAACTGGTACAGTTATCCTAATTTTACTAGTAGTAATTGGTTGGACAGACAAGGTAAGGATTCATCTTTGTTTTCTTACTAAGAAACCATTGCAGTCTTTTCATCAAATGGAGATGACAAAAATGATTGCTAAAACCAAAAGGGGGAAAAGCTCCAAAGAAACTCTCTCAGAGCTTTGCATGTGATAGAAAATACATCATTTATACATTTATAAATACAATACAGTATATTCCGTTCCAGAAAAACCTGAACATTCCCAACCCCAAGTGAATGAAGTGAGTCCTCAACATAATAATTTAACAAGCACCAAGAGAATAGCAATGGGTGTCAGTATAAACAACTTCATGCGCTCTTGCCTGACAGCCTCATATAAACAGAATACACAGGAAAGAAAGCGAAGTCCCTACAGAGCATTCACAAGAAACTCTCTGAAAAGAACCCTTCTGAAGTGGTTCCATAAAGCTTAAGTCGCAATAAGGATGCTTAAATAATGCAAGTGTGTTAACAGAACACAGGTCCTAATTTTTCTTGGTAGAGACGGTGAAGTAAGCCGACAATTGGATTTGTTGTACTATATGCAACTTGAGAGTACAAACGAACAATGGTCCAGAAAGTACAATATCCAGGTGAAATGCCCATATATTTTTGGACTGCCCCCAACAGTCTTGAAGAAAACATGGTGACAGACTGGTGCGCGAGTGTCAACTTTCAGAGCTTGGAGCCAGAAAAGATGCAAATTGAACAACATTTAGCACCCTAACACACTAAAATCTGCAAAAGAGATGCTGCCAACTCCAAATTACTTTTACCATGCAGAATAGGAATGGTTGATCATAAACTACTGATATCATTGAGTGCAATGCTAACCTGGAGTTTGGCCAACACAAGGGCCACCATTAAGCATGTTTGGACCACCCTCTGAGTCAGGGAGAATGGTCCACGTCTGTGTGCTGGCCTCTCTGAGTGTGTCCCAAACATTCTTTACGGTGTTCCTTTTGCCGGTCAAACTTTGCTAGCCTAACTGTACTTGCCTAACTCCAGGTTAGGATTGGGGTAAGACACCCCTAGGGGTGGGGGTGCGAAGGGGGTGACCTGTAAAAATAATCGAAAACGGACGACGTTAGTGTCGAATCCATACTTTTGGGGGTCGCTGAGATGAATAGTGACACTCCTGATGCCGTTTAAGTCCATGTTCAGCCCTCATCAGCATGGGGGGTGAGAATGTCCAAAATGACTGACATTCATGTCAAATCCATAGTTTTCATGGTTGCTAAGCTGATTGGTGAGTCCCAATGACATTTAAGCCCAAGTGTAGTTGAATAGAACAAATAGAACTCTGTAGAATCTTCTGGAAATTTTTAGAAATCATTATGCTCTCGTCTTGCCATGTGACCAGGCGTAGTCACTGAATACAAGTCTATCAATACCGTAGTAGATACCTATGAGGTCGTCAATTTCCCATCAGATTTCCTAAACTCACTTGATCCGGCTGGATTGCCACCACATGTCTTTTACTTACAGTAGGATCTCCAATTATTTTACTATGGAAGCTCGACCCGCCAAAACCTTGCAACAGCACAAGGCTGTGTGTCAAGAAGATGCAGGGTAATGTAATTGAAGTAACTATCTTAACAAGAAAGGGAGAGGGTGAAACAGTTTTTATCCCACGGATAACACTCATTCCGACGGACCTCCCTTTTAATTTTAAGAGATTGCAATTTCCAGTGAGACTTGCATTCTCGATCACGATCAACAAGTCACAGGGGCAGTCTATTAAGCAGTCGCCATGTTTCTCCCATGGATAAACTTTATGTTGGTTGCTCAAGGGTGGGTTCACCCAAGAATTTATTTATTCTTGCTCCTGGAGGTAAAACTAAAAATGTTGTTTATAATCAAGTTTTGAGTTAAAGTAATATTATAGTGAATTTGTAAAATATTTCACTTTATAATTTTTATACTGTACTTATACTTTTAATTACCTGTACATAAAATTACTTCGATTTTACACTATAGATAGAATTCTTTCTTTTTCCTGTCTAATATAAGCTTGGGATAAATAAATACCCGGTCAACGCCGGGTGAGGACAAGCTAGTTGGGAAATAAAATAAAGTAGAATATGAGTGATTTAGCCTGCAAAGTAAGTGACAAAGTCATTACAGAGAACTGAGGATGACTCACCCTCAAGCGGAGACAGCCAGAGTTCACCAGGCCATTCATCACCCAGAACAGTTCTGCCAGACAGCACTTTGCAAACACTATGACTGAAGACAAGATATATTGCTTTGCTCCTGTCACAGCATGGGCAAGGCTACATAGACTGAAAATATTTTGAAGTCAAGATCCTGATCCTTGTAAATCCAATCAAATATATTTTAATGTTAATCTGCTTAATAGGGTTTTAAAAATTAGAATTTTATAAAGACTAGCAAAATAGAAAGAGTATAGACAGATAGGTTGAAAGGGCTGGGGCCAGGAGCAGTAGACAAACCAAAACAGACAGGACACTAGCAGCAAGATCACTTGAATGGCTGCTCAGCCTACCTCTGAATAGAAATTATTTCTTGGAATAAAAAATATTGACCATACATGCTTAGATTTTCTTCCAGACTTTTTTTTTTAAATTAGAACTACTCAGATTATTTCCTCAAATAAGGAAATATCTAATTCCATACTTGCAAGGTAACCCACAGGTCTTCAAATTATACATAATCCAAGTTATATTCAAGCCTGTTTCAAGCTATGCTCTAGTCACGAAACTTTTTCTGCTTCATCCGACTTGAATTCTGCATAGTCCACAGAAATCGTTACTAATACAGAACGAAACTGAATCCTGACAGCAACCGAGAAGATGTATGGCACACCACAGTTCTTTCAGGCAAGCAACACAGAAAGGTTGGTGGATACAGCCCCGAAGAATTCCAGAATCTAGTTAGCTATATGAATGGGGACGATGACGATAATGATCTAATCCAGTGATTCCCAAATTGTGAGCCTTAGCTGCAGAAACCAGTCAGGGGAGCTGCGGAATCCTTGCAAAAATTTGCCATCCTATATAATGCATAGGATTGTAACCCTAATGGGGAGCTGCGGCTAATGGCCCAGTAAGTCAAGGGAGCCGCCAGTTGAAAAAGTTTGGAAACTGCTGATCTAATCCTTTAGAATCTAAGATAACATTCACCAGGAAATAAATCCTGGGAGTATGGAATTTTGTTCTGGACTATGCCAAGTATCTCCCCACTCCCATTTCTTGAAATTATTTTATTCAAATGAATTCCAGTATATTAATATACAGTCAGCCAGCAATGGAATTCAAACATTACCCTCTAAAGCCAATTAGCTTACTGTAAGACCTATGATTAATCTTTTTGGTAAAATGATATTAAAGACAATGAGTGTTCTGTTCCTGGTGCCATGCATCATCCACATTTTTCTTCTTATAAATACCATGTGATAGAGATGACCAAAGGAGAACACTGTTCTCCAGAAAAAGTGTAGAGGAGACTGCTCAAGGAGGAACTGCTCATAAAGTCTGGATCCAGAAGAAGGTGCTTGGCAGAGAATGATTAAAACTGGAGTGGCCATCTTGTGACTTTGACAGATACCTAAATCTGAACTGACATGACAGACACAACCCACAATATTCACCCACAAAGAGATATTTTTAAATGGATTGAGTAGATGGACAGCAACAGTATATAGCAGGGATGGCCCAACTTGCTTAACGTAAGAGCCACATAAGACAAACTGTGTTTGAAAGCCACAATATTTAGGAAGCATTTAAATTCTTAAATATATGTACTCACTATGAACTTTAAACTTACATTTCAATCTAATGGACCCTCAGTTTATACCTAGAAAATCATAAAGCTTGAAAATTTCTTATTTAGCTTTTATATTGTGATGCAAAAAGGAGCTCAGGCAACTTATTTCCAAGAGCGACACATTATATGTCAAAGAGCCTTATGTGGCCACCCATGGTATATATGTGTTTTGCAACAAACTCACATTTAATTTCAAGCTATAGATGAAAGGAAGGAAGGACGGCGTAGGGAAATACTTGTGACAAATGATGTATCTAAAAGCACAGCACATATGTCCCAAGATAGCATAAACTAGCTTAATTTAGCATGCCTTACGTTTATAATTCAAAATGGTGGGGAAGCTAGCGAATGCAAAATACTGAGGCAGAGAAAAGAGGCGAAGAATGTTGCTAAAACTCCAACAAACCTCTAGTGTTTCAGTTTACATGCTAGGAAACAGACATTGGGATTTTTGAAATGTTTCAGGCACATAACTGAACATCACCTGAAGGGGAAGAAGAAAACTTTTTCGTAAAATGTAATTGGTTTTTTAAAAGGTACATATAACGTAAAATGAAAGATAATGTCCATTAGAATTTTAACAGACCAGACATCATTATGCTTAACTACTACTACTCTTGAAATCTACCTTTGTGATACACCATCAATATAAAATGTGTTCTCATCTTCATTCTGCATTCTCTCTTTTCTCCTCCTCTCTATGTCATGTCTTAGGTCATTTGGATCTTCAAGTACTCTCACAACACTCTAAAGAAACAATAAATGGAATATTGAACAGTGCTTCTTGCTCCACTTTTTGCCGCTATTTAAATGTATATCCAACTCCGTCATGGGCTCAAAGCAACTCACAATATTTGAAAAATAGAAGTTAGGATTTCATCTCTAAGAGGTTCAGTGTTTATCTCAATGGCAAAGTCAGCACTTGACATACTCAGCCAATAAACACAAAGCAAAATGCTTTGTTTACAGACATCAGGTAAGGCAATAGGTTATCAGTCTTTAGTACAAATAACTATTGTTTGAGAACTGATGTAGCACAGTGGCTGGGAGACTGTGCTATAAATCAGAACACAACCAGTTCAAATTTCACATCTGCCGTAATTCACTAGGTGACCTTAAGGTTGCAATCCTATAAACACTTTTCTAGGAGTAAGACCCACTGAACACAATAATTACTTCTGAGTAGACCCACCTAGGATTTTACTGTAAACAAGCTACTCCCTTTCAACTCCCCAGTTGCAATATGAGAATACCTATTTATAATTTACAGGACTGTTATAAGGATGACATCAAAATATTTCATGGAAAGTGCTTTTCCATTCTAAGTATAACGATTTTCTTAATAAACATAGTTTTGAACAAATGAGAATATAACAGATTACATGAGATGCAATTTATTATGAAGTCACCAAAAATATGCATTCTTCCCTTAACAAAACATACACACCTGTCCAGATTCACACAGAGTTGTTCGCTTATTCTGAAGTTCCGCCAATGACATATCGATTCTCCTGATATAATAAGTACATGAAATTTAGCATAAATAAAAATGTCAAATGAAAATGAGAGAAATGTAACTTCAGTAGATTTTGAGTTGTATGATAAACCAAACATTTACAAATCCAGCTTTACAATCCAAAGTGGGCGGGGAGTCATTCACAATGGGAACGAGACAGAAATTAGGGACTGTCTCATGGCGACTTCTCTATTAAGCATGATTATGTGAATTGATTCTTAGGCTGCAATTCTATTCAATTAGTTAAGATTAAGGCCCACTGAACATGATGGAACTTTGTAAGTTTACTAGGATGTATCAAACTGTTAAGAATGGTTTTATTTAGAGGTTCAGTAAACCTGGTAACATGGTGGTGCTGCAGGTTAAACCCCTGAGCTGCTGACCGGAAGGTTGGCAGTTTGAGACCATGCAACGGAGTGAGCTCCCGTCGTTTGTCCCAGCTCCTGCCAACGTAGCAGTTCCAAAGTACGTAAAAATGCGAGTAGACAAGTAGGTACCACTTCAGTGGGAAGGTAACGGCATTCCATGTGCCTTGGCATATAGTCATGCTGACCACATGACCACAGAAACTTGTCCTCAGACAAACACCAGCTCTTCAGCTTAGAAACAGAGATGAGCACCGCCCCCTACTGTTGGTCATGACTAGACCATTTGGTCGTGGGGAAACCTGGTAACCTTTTACCAGGGTAACCTTTTTAAACCTGGTAAACCCACCATAAGTCAATAAAATAAAATCAAAATAAATTAAATCAAATAAATCAAAATAAATAATTTTTAATAAAAATGTATTAAGATGGTTTTTTTTCCTTTGGACCCTGTTCTGTATGTAAATCAAACAGGACAAGGAGAGGGGAAGGGAGAGCACACGGGTAATCCTTACCCCTGCATGAAAATAGTACAGTGGGTCTTAATTATCTGCAGGGGTTCTGTTCCAGAATGCTTCTAAGGGCCAAAACCACACTTCTGGTTTTCAGTCAAAAACTAGAAATGAATGTTTTTGGCCCTCAGAAGGTATTCTGTGGGCCAGGGAGGCAGCGTGCAACTGCACACTGCTTCCCCAGCCCTCAGAACACTCCCTGGTGTTCTCCAGAGCTCCAGTCATGTTCACAGGGAAACAGGTGGGCTCCCTCTGTGGGTTCAGGAACTACCGATTCTTAAATCCGCAGTTGTTAGACCCACCTGTACTTGTCTGAAGCAACAAATAGTATAAATCATCCCAGCTACATAACCTGTTGCTTCAATTAAGCATGTACAGTACATGTGCTCCACATGTGAGAGTGGCGATCATATCACCTAACCAGCACACTCTCATCCCTCCACCACGATGCAATCTGATCCACATGACAGGAAGTGTCTGAACAGGATTTGCTGTTTATTCAAGTGTTATCTTTAGGAGGAGATATTTTTCATTAGGCCAACTTTAGTTATTTTACCTGTGAATTTCTGGATCGGAATGTCTTTTAACTTCATCTGGTATCGGTTCATCTTGTATTTTTGAGAAGCGGTCATGTAAAGTTAGATCAGAAGATTTAAAATAATTTGCTATGAAGGGGAAAAATAAAATTAACTAATCTTTCAGCAATTTCACATTTAAAAGGTGCTACTGAAAAATCATACACTGAAGAACAATTCTGAAGTTATTCTTGGAACCATAAATACAATTTAAAATTGAATTAGTAGCAGAATACATTTTATGCTTAAGGTTATATATACACATCTACAGTCTTTTGTATATATATATATACACATCTACAATTTTCCAAGGCCATAAACTCCATTAAAGAAACTATTTTACCCATCAAACTGCAAAAGAGATCAAGTCAGTGTTAACGTTTAAGAGAATTTATGTACAAAATGGGAAATGAGATAGAATAGTAATTCTCAAACATTTTAGCACTGGAACCCACTTTTTAAAAGAACAATCTGTCTGGAACAAACCCAAAGTGCTGTCATTGACACCAGAGCCTGCTGCTTTCCTGAGAATGCAGCAATAAGCCATTTTCCAAAAGCAAAGTGAATCAGAAAAAAATCAAATTTACAACAGAAGCAAAGTAACCACACAGACCTCCCCCTTTCCAGTGTCCCATATCTTCCCATATTTCACTATTCTCAAATATCTTCCCATATTTCAATATTCTCAAATATCTTCCCATATTTTCAATTATTGCTGCACTAGGTGCTACACAACCCACCTAATGGATTCCGGCCCACAGTTACAGAAACACTGACGTAGAAGTTACAAAACTGATAGACGGTGGGCCTTCAGTATCTGCAGGAGATCCATTCCAGGACCCTGCCTTCTTCTTAACTGTAATTGTCCTTCAAAAGGATCTAGCAGGCCTTCAGATTTGCAGGGAGGCCTTACACTCAGAAGACTTCCTGGACGCAACTGGAAGACACTTCCAGACACGTCTAGCAGTCCTGAGGCTTTTCCAGCCATGGGGTCGGCACCTGCAGTTAATCAAATCCATGGATGAAGTACCCGCAGATAAGGAGGGACCACTGTACAGGATGAATTCACTGTATCACTCAAACAGCAGCATGAATGGAAAGTATCTTCTCCACTAAATCCTCTTTAGCCATTGAAAAAGCCATTCCTGAGGGAAGAGTACCCTCTGCAAAAATGAGAAATATGGCTGGGGACCACTGGAGGATGGGAAAATCACTACCATCAGGCAGATACCTTCCTTAAGGAGGCTTCACTGGAGAGGAAGAGGTGAGAAAAAAATGCCTTCCAGTTGCCCTATTGTACCAGCAACACATGAACTTTGGTTTTCCTGGAAAAATTCTCTGAAGACAAGCATTCCTTTCATACGTTGAAAATCCTCTGTAAACTATCCATATGAACTGCAGAGTCCAAAAACTATTGAAGTACACACTGCCCATTCAAGATCTCTTAATTTTACATTGTCTTTAAATGTGGAATGATACAATTACCTGTATTACTGCTCAACATTTTCTATTTCAGTCTTCAGAATCACCGATACAGTTTCCTTTCTCTCTTACTCAGACTGCTAAAGGTAAGAGCTCTACCTAACCATACATTTAATAAACAGGAAAAAATTCCCTGGATTCCAGACTGTAAAGTCTTAGATTTTCTTCCTTCAAGTTTGCAAAATATCCAACAAACTTAAGAATCAACTTTTTTAAAAGTATTTTCACACTAGTCTGCACAGGCCATGAGATGTTTCACGTCTTAGGCTACTTGAATTCATAAAATTTAGAGTAATTTGATTATACAAAAACAGATTACAAATATAATCAACACATAATCACCTTTTACTTGATGGATAATTGTGATTATTTCCTGAGCAAATTCTTTTGATGGGTTATGTTCCACTGTCTGTGTCACAGATTTTATATGTTCAAAAACTGGATGAAATTTTTCAGTTTTTCTACCCACAGCAACCAGGTCACACGATGTCTGTCTTTCCATGCTATTGCTTGAAGAACCCCTGGAATAAATTGGCACATGTTTAGAAAACTATTCTGTTCTTAAAGTATTTAGTAAAACAACGGTAACAAGTTTAATACAGAAAATGATTTCACGCTGAAGAAAGGAAATTTTTTTAAATTTGTATGAACTTTGATGTACAAACCACTTCAAAATCTTTGGGTCATTCATTCTCTGGTATAATTCAATCAATCTGTTTAAATTGTCAATTCTGCCTAAACAAATGAGCTCAAAACTCCTCAAACATTAGGGCTGAGGTCAGACAGTGGCCACTTTTTATAAATACTTCATTTTCCTCACTCACTGTCCCTACAACGTTTCAAGTGGTTTGTGGAATAGGAATATAACCTCTATGCTTTCGTCACTCCCCTCTTTAGTACCTTGTGGCAACAGACCTATATCCAGTGATGTCATGCAGGGGGTATGCAGGGGTACGCGAGTTTCTAGGATTATGGCTGGCCCCGCCCATTCGCCCACCCACTCGTCGACTCCGCCCCCTGCAACGTTTGAATTTCCTGCACGTTTGAGTTGCCTGCATGTTCTCAGAGCCAGGCAGGCAGGCAGGCAGCGAGCGGAGCCTTGCCTTGCCTTGCCACTGAAAAATGAGCTGCTCTGGGGTTTTGGAACTGTTGGGTCACTTTAACATGATGCCAGGCCTCCTTAACATGTTCTGGGGGTGCTGTGGAATACTGTTGCAACTGTTGGGTCAGTTTAAAATTGTCTGAGGCCTCAAAAAGGGCTTTTTTCATGTCACTTCCTGCCACGACATCACTTCTGGCTTATGACATCACTTCTGGTGGGCAGGTCCCGACACGTGCCAATCAAAAGTGAGTACCTGTTCTTAAATCATTTAGATGACACCACTGCCTATATCACACTGTTTGCAAGTCAGCTGCTGCTTGGGTACTATTTTTTTCTTGTCAATAAGTCTTAGAGACTGATCCTAAGGGCTCTACTGCTGACAGTACAAATATACTGCCCGCTCTGGGTGTCATAAATGTGCCATAAAGCATGTTTACAGCATCTGGCAAGGAGGGAGCACCAGCGCTGAGGCAGTGCTGTGCCAGCTGGTGCTGACCCTCAGTGCCACAAGGCAGACTGACTGGTGCCATTGCAGTGCCATTCCACTGTAAGCTCTATTGGGGCAGAGGCAAGGAGTGAGAGGAATGGGATGGAGGGAGGGTAGAAAGGGGAGAATCGAGTCCATGCAGCAGCCTGCACCACCAGATCCTAACTCCCATGTGAGCAGGGCGGCCCAGCACAGGCCTCCCCGACTCAATAGCAGGTGCAGAGCTGAGGAGATCTATTAGCAGCAGCGGCACAGCATTACTCAGGCTAAGGGAAATCATAATGGTGCCTTTGGCGGCCTCTGGATACAACAGTTGTTATTCTAGCGCCAATGTTCCTCTAGGCACCACCAAGGATAGGATTGGGCTGTTATTCTGCTTAGGAATAGAAATCACTGTTCCTACAAAGAGCAAGATCTGTTTGAAAAACAAAACAGCTGACTGTAGGCTCTGAAAGCTCCTTTTATATGTGGAAAGTGTTCACACAGACTCCAAACATTCAGCTGAATCCTATAAAACAGGAATCTCAACCACTGTGTGTCCAGTGGTTCCTGGAATGGGCCCTCCCACCTACCCTTGTGCCTAGGTAGCTCCAAATTGGAGCTCTACAATGCAGACAGTACTGGGCTTCTTCCACAGGCCTCCAGAAGCAACCAGAAAATCACTTCCAGCTTACTTCCAGGTTCATGAAAATGACTTCCAGTTGCTTCAAGGGGCCTACTGAGGCCCAGTGCTGGAGAAGGAGATGCCCTCTCCCATAGAACAGGCGGGTCATGGTGGTGGTGGTGGGGAGTTTGCAACCATCTGCTATAAAAATGTCCAAAAAGAAGGTGAATCCAAGAAATTCCAAGGCTTCTCTTGCTGATAGCTGGAACAGATAAGTCAGCAGGAGAGGTGGGGTGGAACAGGGGGATTGGCAGCAATGGTATCATCAATATCCTATTCCCTTCTTAGGCTGGTTTGCACACCCTGGGTCAATGTGGAAACTGCACAAGTTTACTCCTCAAAGGAGACCGCTGCAACTGTCTTGCCCCCATCACAGGATGCGGCAGTCACCATTTTGGCGCCACAGCATGGGGGATGGGGTGGGAATGGATAGGATTGGGCTGTGAAAATAGTTATACACCAGAGATACCAGTGCTTCTCAAACTGTGTGTCGGGACCCACTAGGTGAGTCACAAGCCCATTTCAGGTGGGTTGTATAGTGCTTAGGACAGCCATTATTGAAAATATAGAAAGATTGGCCACTGAAAAGGGGGAAAGCTGTGTGGTTATTTTGCTTGTGTCACGGTTGTAAATAGGTTTGTTTTTTTCTTTCTGATTCACTTTGCTATTCGAAAATCTCTGAAAAATAACCCAACCTATTGCTGCATTCTCAGGAAAGCAGGTCATGGCTCAACAGATTGTCAAATCAGAGAAGCTGCTGCCCATTTTGCTCTAGATGTGAACAGTGAAGAGTCAGGATCTAAAGGTGTTTATATCTATACGTACAAAAAGATGTTCCAACTGACTTACTCATCAATGCCCAGCTCAAACCCTTGGACCTAGGGGTTATAAACAGTGAAATAACAGAAAAATAGCAGTCATTTTAGTGTTTACTCTGAACATTAAAATGAACTGTATTTCCGGTTCAATGCAAACCTCTGATACCGCAAGTTTTTGACAAGCCTTTCTCCTTTCAACCTGTGTTCTACTGAGAATTAGGGAGAGGCACTGGCTCAAGAGTTGTGGGGCAAATCTAGATTCAGGGTGAATTGTAGTACCCTACCTATTACTTGGGCATGGCTGGCTTTTCCCCCTGTGCTACAGCCTATATGGCAACTGAGGCTAGGCTGGCCTTCTGTCCTGTGCTACCAGATAAGGGAGGCCCATGGTCTATAGACTAACTTAGGCACAGCAGACCCTTCCTGTGCTGCTGCACAAGGGAGGCCTGAGGCCTAAAAGCTTGTACGAGGCTTTTTTCCCTGTGCTACAGCTCAAGGGAGGCCTTTGGCCTACATGCAGACTTAGGCCTGGCAGGGGCTCCTGAAGGAGTGGCAAAGAGAGGAGGGCATCCAGCAGCAGCAGACTCAGAGCTCTCACAGTTTTTTGTGGGAAATGTGGCTACCATCTCGCCAGCAATTCTCCATAGTCAGTGCAACAACCCAGGAGGGCTCAGATTTGACACACATCAACCACAACAGTAATGACAAAGCTATGGAAAAACCGCAGAGATACCTGCGCCACCTCGGCAGCCCACCCCACCTGGCTTGGTAGCGTCTGGCAGGCATTTGACGCCCTCCCTCACACAGACCTTGCCCAATGAACCCAAGCTGTAGCCACTCCCTTTACGGAAAATGGCCCAGTAAAGGTTTCCAATGGTGGGTCACGACCCACATTTGGAAACTGCTGCACTAAATAGTAAAAAAGAATTAGGTATCTGGAATCTTTCACATGAAGAGTTTAGGTATTCCAATTAAACATTTTTGAGACAAGAAAACTCCACAAAAAGAGTAACATACCTAAATCATTCTTGTTTAGGCGTATCCAAAGCCATCTGGCGAATTAATGGTTGGATACAGAGTCTGCAGTTCAGGTGTTCATACTGATATGAACATTATGATACAACCATTATGATACAACCATAATGCAGCATCAATGTTTTCTACTGTATTGGTCACGTTTCCCAAGTTTTGGATCCTAGCATCTAGGGCAGTGGTATCCAAACATCTTAGCATCGAAACCTACCTAAAAAGATAATTTAACTTAACCAGCTGCTCAAGCATCTGTAGTTATAATAGCAATTGGGCAGTAGTCCTTCCTCCCAAGTAGCAGGTTAACACTATATGCATGTAGCCTAATCTACTCAGTCAGTTTTACTAACCACCAAAAATTGGTTCATGACTCACAAGTGGGCCACAGCTCCATAGTTTGGGGACCGCTGATCTAGGGTAATTCCTCCTAACTAGAAACCCCAAATATTCCTTCTTCTAGGAAGCTGTATGTGTTAACTTGTGTTCAGGACTCCTTCACACCTCTCCATGCTGGTGAAACCTCCTCAAGTCTGTGTACTTTTGTTATGAGCTCCATATCACCCCTTCCCTATGTGATGGGCTGCTTCTTTATACATATACTTGCCTTGCTTAACCATGATAGCTCTTTCATTGCTGTTGAAGATTTGGATGGTCCTCAAAATCAACTAATAAACTTTGAGCCCAATCTTATCCATATTTCCAGTGCTGATATAGCCGAGCCAATGAGGTGTGTTCTGAATCATGCAGTGGGGGTATGGTCAGGGAGAACTTCTCAAGGTAGGGGAACACTTGTTACCTTACCTTGAGAATGCATTGCGGTTATAGCAGTGCTGGAAAGTTGGATAGGATTGGGCCCTCACTTTCTGTATTCTAAATATCAACGTCACAGTGAGATCTTTAATACAGTCATACTCTCCCCAATGGGGAACTTTAACAAAGCTGAAAAAGACAATACCTGTACTTGTTAATTGTTTTCTTCATATCCACTTTGACTGTGAGTCTTTCCTTCCTAGTGTGGACATCCAAAACTTTAGCATCTGGAATTTTATGAGTGTCATACTGGTGATTACCGGAAAAATCTACTCTTCCCCTAAAATCTCCTTCTTTCTTTATTCTTTCCTTCTCTTTTTGATTAAAATTTTGTAGACCATCACCACTTTTATAAGATTTAGTACATGAATTGCAACCCTTTCCTGAAGTATATTTAATGGGTACTTCAGTATGAGGGTCCTCCATATGGCTCACTTTTTTACTGCTATAGTAATCTGAATATTTGCTATTCCATGCTTCTTTAGGATAATTATGTTTCTTGTCTTCCAATTTCACATATTTCTCACTTCTGCCATCAGAAATGTATTTTCCTCTGTCTGGATGTCTATGATATTTATGAGCATAGTCATAGGTAATCTTTGTTTGGCAACTATCATCGTGCTCCTTTTCAACAGGCCGATGGGTCTGAAGACCATGATTTCTTTGTTCTCCCTTTTCTTGACTGGACATAGAAGAATGATCTTGCTTCCACTTGGAATTGCTTGCGATTTCTCTATCATACCTCTCCATTTCTTTAACCCTTTTAGATGTGTGCCCGTAATCTCTGTAATCACGATCTTCAGGATACCTGTGTTGACATAAAGTGGTTTATACTTGCAGTAAGGAAGACAATGAGAACTTATGTATGCAGAATGCTGGTAAACACTGGTTTTTATGCAGAATGTGTCACCCCATGATCCCTCAAGCCAACAAAGAGGGGGAAATTACGATCCTTTTATATGCTAGCCACCAACAGGATTAATTAAAAAGATAAAATATTCCTCTACCACCAGCAGCCCACAATTAAACTAAGTTAGAAAATGCCTTTCAGGGTAGAATTCTTCAACTACAAGGGCAATCGACTTTCACTTGAGGCTTTAAACCACAAAAAAATAATTAAAACTGGGCAATTTCTCTACCTCTTCTGTAAAGAGCTCCTTGGCATACATTCATCAGAAAATCTTCGAGACAACTGCATGTGCTTTTCTTCTTGTAACTGCTGATGCTTCAAGCCATTTTCGTTCCATTTCCTTTCAAACTTACACGAATTCTCTAACTGTCTATGAAAAGTCTTCACTCCTTTTGCATTTCCTGCAGTTCTGATGTCTTCTTGCATAGCTCCCTCTCGCATTTTGGTAGGATAAAAACACTGACTATGTTCTTTGCGAGATATTTCTGAGTATTTGGAAGGAAACTGGCATCTTCTGATATTTTCAGTCCTTTCTGGTGAATGTGTTCTACAAGGTTTATGACCATGCATATCTTCTGAAGGGATCCTTTTCAGTGTTGGTGAATGTGACCTACTTTCATAAAGTCGGTGGTGGTTCATTTCATGAGATGCATATCTATAATTGGCTTGTCCATGTTTTCCATCTTCCATTCTCCAAGGCATGGGCTTCTTTGGGTCTTTGCGGAAACCCTTGTAATCACCGTCATAATTAACGTGATTATGTCTTTGTCTGTTATGTTCTTGATTCCTGAAAGCAGGTGATAAAGACCTACAATAAACACATACAATTTCACGTTAATACAAATTCTGTTAGCAAGTTTGAGGTTACAAGAGCAGCTATGTCCTCATGGTGGGTGGGTGGTTGGTATAGATGGGGGATAGATGGGGACATTAAACAAGGATGCTGAAGTGTAAAAGAGTTGGGGACAATAAGACTATGTATTCTTTCAAAATGTGAGTGCACATCCTGACAATGAATCTTGTAAACAGCATTATGACTTTGAAGCATGTGAAGTGCCAAGTGAGGAGTTAATCTTTGAAGTAGAAAGACAGAGAACCGAGGAGGTGCCACCGGCCTTGAGAAAGAATAGATAACATGATGCCTAAGAAACATGCCCTTGTGCATCCAATTGATATGACACCAATGAGGGGCAAGAGTTCTGATTGGTTTGGATGGGGTGACATGAGTCAGCAGTATTACTGGGCTATGTTTGGGCCCTGATCCCTTATCAGGTATGTGGATATGTATAATAAGAATAAGCCAGGTATTCCATAAGGGGCGGTTTAAGCAAGGCAACATCCACCGAAGGCTCTGGTCCTCTGAACATGGAAATGGACGTAAGCATCTGTTCTTGGTAAAGTGTTACAGTGAGGGGAAAAAACTATTTGATTCGTAACTTTTTTGAAATGTGTTTTTCTGGGTTGTTTTGTTGTTATTCTGCTTCTCACTGTTACAATAAACCTACCATTACAATTATGGGCTGATCATTTCTTTGTCAGTGGGCAAACATACAAAATCAGCAAGGGATCAAATAGTTTTTTCCCTCCCTGTAGGCCAGCAAAGCTTGGCCAGAACATGGGACACCTTAAAATATGTTTGGACCACTCTCTGAGTCAGAGAGACCAGCACACAGACGTGCGCCATCTCCCCTGACTCCAAGAATGGACCAAACAAGCTTTATGGTGGCCTTGTGCTGGCCAAACTTTGCTGGCCTAACTGTGTCAGCCTAACTCCAGGTTAGGACTGAACTCTCAGCCCAGGGGGCTGAGCTCCAGCATGGAGTTTTAATGCACTGGGAAGGACCCTTCTGCCCACCCAGAGCTTCTAAGAAGTAAGAAGCTCAGAATGAGTGGGTGGGACTTTCCTAGTGTATGTTTACAGTATCCTGTGAAGTCTCTGAACCCAGAAATAACTGGAGATGACATTATTGCCAGTCTTTTACTGGGAGAAGCACAAAGGTTTTGCAGCGCACAGAAGTATTGCAAGATGCCAAAGATTGGGAAGCACTGCCAGGAGTGATTAACCCTGTCAAAGCTGATTATACGTTCAATGGGTAGAGGTGGATTTTTCAGTGATAATATAAAAACACACACCACCACTTTTTGCACTTCTCATTTTTGAAAAAAAAAAAACTCCAAAATCTGCAAAAAGATAAAATCATTCTCTAAAACCTCTACAAGCATGTGGTTGCATCTGCTAAGACTATACCACCCATATAACCTACTTAGTACTTTAAAGCAATGGTAATTTATAATTATACTTTATAAATATGTGACCTTGGAATAAAAATATGTAACACCACTTTCTGCACTTCTAACTGGAAAACACTGAAATCCATGAAAAAATAAAACCATTTTCCCCCACCTCTATCAATGAGGAAAAGAAATTAATGCCGTGGTTCTATATCAGGGACAGCTTTTAACACACTGGAGCGCCAAACATGCTTATCTGTGACTCTGGTTAGGATTGTATTCTTACTGAAAAACCTGCTTCTCAAAGCATTATTCAATGTTTTGTTGCAGTACTCCCCTATTTGTATTGAGACTAGATACATATCTTTTGGCCCCAAGTTAATGCCATGAGAGCATGAAACCCATGCATGGTTACATGTTTCCATTTTCTGTTCTTCGCCCCACCTTCCTATGAAAACCCACAGATAGAATTTTCCAAAGGTGACTGCACCGTATGAAGATGCCTTGTCTGTACTGAAAAGATCCGGCTACATCGGAACATTCTGCCACATATTTAAATGAGTCTGCTGGGACAACATACCCAGGGATGACTGTCAATCTGAGACAATCAACCAATAAGAGAGTGGCTTTCATGAGACATGTGCGATAGCCATTGTGTCTTCAGCGTTATGAAAACCAGCTAGTTTTGCTTTTCCTGTTGGGATTCTCCTCGAAGTTAGTGGATCCATGTTTCTATGGCTTGATTCATATATCCCTCCTCTCCTACAGTTGGGCTGTGAACTGAAACTTCCACAAGAAGCATTGTATCTCTTTTTCTCAAAAAAAAATTAAAAAAAATCCCTTGCCTTCTGGGTAAATTGCCACACATGCCAACATTATGTGGAGTTCCCTTTCAGGAACTGTCTCTACCTCTTCTAGGTCGCTAAAAGGACACACTCTCTCCACTGTGCTCTGCCCTTTTCCCTCTCTAGTGATACTACACTAGACTTGGGAGTATATACAATTCTTTGAATTAGATAATTTTGTTTGACTTTACCTGATGCCAGATCCTGACAAATGACCTACAAGTAATTGTTACCTTAAAACTGTACAGTCTATTTGTTGAGAAGTAAAATTATAGGTGCATTTTCATTTAACACAGAATACTAATCAAGCCTGTGAGCCAAAAAGTACCGTTTTTGTTGCTATAACCTGGTCCTAAGAGGTGTTTGAAGGATTTCCAGAAGACATTTAGAGTCACTTTAGAGGCTGATCCTTTACCAGTGACTCCAAATAAATGGTGGGCAGAAGATTAGTTGATATAAGAGATTAATTCTCCTCCCTCCCTGCTTTACCTGCTGGAAAGATTTTTCGAAGTGCTCCTAGGAACTGGCAGGAGAATATGAGGTGCTGAGATAGGAGGCACCTATCCCGCTCCCTGCTTTGTCTACTGTGCCTGCTACCTGCACTAAGCCAGCCTTTCTACTAGCAAGTAAACAATGACTTACACACTAGTATATATGGTATTGCTTTTCCCCTCTCCCTGATGCAATAAATAATCCTTTAGAAAATTGGCTCTGATACAATAATCCTGATAAACCTTTAGGAAAGTGGCTCTGGTACATTTCAGTTACTCTTGCCTCTTCTGTTAATCTTTTAATCTTTTAAACACCAACAAACAGTAAGGGGGTGTTTAAGCAAGGGTTAAGAAAGAGTTAAAGGTCCTTTTCACAGAACGAGAGTCACTTTTGTATCCTCCATGCATGCAACTCTAAAGAGGACTCTACGTTACAGCACTTATTGCAAGTTAAGTGCTGACATGATTATCAGGAAAACTTGAACATTTACCTTAGTTTCCATCTTGGTGATCTTGAGCGTGATCTAACCATCTTTTCATAGGCTTAATTTCTTTGAACTAAAAGAAAAAATAAATGTCATTGAGTAAGTGTGATCTATAAAAACTCCATTAATTTCAGTTTTAAGTACCACCCAGTTTAAACAATTTAAAGATAGAGTTATTTAGGTTTGTACTGTATTTAAATGATTAAAAAGATTGTGGGACTTAAAAACCAAACTAAAACGTACATCTTATTAACTATTGTTTTATCTGAAACTTAGGAATTATTTGTTTCCTTTTTTACAGTACTGATATTGTAAACTCAAGTGTTGATTTTTTTCACCAAGATTTTAGGCAATAAGTTATTAGCTGTGCGCGCACGCGCACACTCACGGGGCGGGGGCTGTATGAACTTGGTGCATAACACCTATGTTCAAACTGTGGGTCCCAATCTGATTGTTCCTGGGACACAAAGCTGAAACTGACAAGCTGATAACCTATGAGAAAAATGCACTTAACCCTATAGAACAGTGGTTCTTAACCTGAGTTCGATCAAACCCCAGGGGTTCAGTGAGTCAGTCTCAGGGGTTCGGCGGAGGTGTGTGTCCATTCCGTTCACTAGGGTTGCCAGGTGCTTTAATATACACTACCGCTCAAAAGTTTAGGACAATTCCGTGTTTTACATGAAAACTGACTTAAATACAAGTCAGTTTTGATAAATACGAGTTGCAAAATGAATAGAACATATAGTCAAGACATTGGCAAGGTTAGAAATAATGATTTTTATTTGAAATAATATTTGTGTCCTTCAAACTTTGCTTTCGTCAAAGAATGCTCCTTTTGCAGCAATTACAACATTGCAGACCTTTGGCATTATAGCTGTTAATTTGTTGAGGTAATCTGAAGAAATTTCACCCCACGCTTCCTGAAGCACCTCCCACAAGTTGGATTGGCTTGATGTTCTTGCGTACCATACGGTCAAGCTGCTCCCACAGCAGCTCAATGGGGTTGAGATCTGGTGACTGTGCTGGCCATTACAGACAGAATACCAGCTGCCTGCTTCTTCCCTAAATAGTTCTTGCATAATTTGGAGGTGTGCTTTGGGTCATTGTCCTGTTGGAGGAGGAAATTGGCTCCAATCAAGCACCGTCCACAGGGTATGGCATGGTGTTGCAAAATGGAGTGATAGCTTTCCTTATTCAAAATCCCTTTTACCTTGTACAAATCTCCCAAAGCAGCCCCAGACCATCACATTACCTCCACCATGCTTGATAGATGGGGTCAGGCACTCTTCCAGCATCTTTTCACTTGTTCTGTGTCTCACAAATGTTCTTCTGTGTGATCCAAACACCTCAAACGTTAATTTGTCTGTCCATAACACCTTTTTCCAAACTTCCTGTGTCCAATGTCTGTGTTCTTTTGCCCCTATTAATAGTTTCCTTTTATTGGCCAGATATGGTTTTTTCTTTGCCACTCTGCCTAGAAGGCCAGCATCCCGGAGTCGCCTCTTCACTGTAGACGTTGGCACTGGCGTTTTGCAGGTACCATTTAATGAAGCTGCCAGTTGAGGATCTGTGAGGCGTCTATTTCTCAAACTAGAGACTTGTCTTCTTGCACAGCTGTGCACCGGGGCCTCTCACTTCTCTTTCTACTCTGGTTAGAGCCTGTTTGTGCTGTTCTCTGAAGGGAGTAGTACACAGCGTTGTAGGAAATGTTCAGTTTCTTGACAATTTCTCGCATGGAATAGCCTTCATTTCTAAGAACAAGAATAGACTGTCGCGTTTCACATGAAAGTTCTCTTTTTCTGGCCATTTTGAGAGTATAATCAAACCCACAAATGTGATGCTCCAGATACTCAACTAGCTCAAAGGAAGGCCAGTTTTATAGCTTCTCTAACGAGCAAACCAATTTTCAGCTGTGCTAACATAATCGCACAAGGGTTTTCAAGGGTTTTCTAATCATCCATTAGTCTTCTAACACGATTAGCAAACACAATGCACCTTTAGAACACTGGAGTGATGGTTGCTGGAAATGGGCCTCTACACACCTATGTAGATATTCATTTAAAAACCAGACGTTTGCAGTTAGTATAGTCAGTTACCACATTAAAGATGTATAGAGTGTATTTCTGATTAATTTAATGTTATCTTCATTGGAAAAAACAGTGCTTTTCTTTCAAAAATAAGGAAATTTCTAAGTGACCCTAAACTTTTGAACGGTAGTGTACTTTTGGCATTCACACAATACTTTTATGGCATTTTCAATGTTTCACCATAAGAAACTGAAGGCTATTCCGAAGGCTAAACTGAACCAGCAGCCACGCAGCGTCTCTTCTCCTCGCTGCCGCTTGGGTTAAAGTGCCCGAGCGGCAGCCAGGAGAACAATCCTTTTCGAGGATGGTAGACATAAAAACAAACAGACTTTGTTGCAAAAATGATATGAGAGTGGCACTTGCCAAGTAAAGGTGAAGCTGCGCATTTCTGAACTTGTCTCTAAAAGGTCACATTGATTTGCAGTAAATATTCATTGAGTTATGTTTTTGTGTGACATTCATGTTTTGTTGGTTTTGTTCTCTGAACACAGTGATTTTATGTGCAACTGATGCATGGTTCATTTTGTGCACTAATAAAATATATATATCTATGTTTTGAATTTGAAAAAAAAAATTATTTTTCCAACTATAAAGGTTCGGTGAATGCACGTATGAAACTTGCGGGGTTCAGTACCTCCAAGAAGGTTAAGAACCACTGTTATAGAAAGTGAAACTGAGCCAGACTGTGTGTTTACTGGTGAATATGTGAACATGTCCTGGCCCATTGGAAAGGGCAGGCCAAGAGGAATCCAGTACCACCAGAATGGTCCCGATCCAATGAACAGAAGCCTCCAAAAACACTTGAGAAGGAAGTCCCTCCCGCCAAGCTGAAAAACGTATTAAGCCTTATGGAAAGTGAAACTGCTTATACTTTGCATTTACTCACAAATAAGTAAATGTGCCTTGGCTCCATTTGAAGGATAGGCAAAGGAGAACGCAAGGCCACCAGAATAGTCCTGATCTGATGAACATGGAACTCAACAAATGCTCCCGAAGAAAGCCTGAAAAGCTGGTTAAATGACACTTAAAAAAAAAAAAAAAGGCTTTTCCTCTCTTCTTCACTCTGGGGTCTTAATGCTGTTTAGAGGGAAAGTGGTTAGATTTCACTCCAGCCCAGATTTTGGAGTGTCTTCTCTTTCCACTGGCAGAAGAATGTGCACTATTTTTCCAAAATATTATTTCTTTCCCAAAGAGAGAGGAGTGGGCTCAACTTTTTATAGGAAAGAATGCAGGAATGAGATCCTTAAGGTCAAGGTAAAGTATATGCTCATAAATTATACGCACATTACAATGCACAAATCCATTTGTAAGGAAAGGCTGATCCCCAGAAAAGCTACTGAGGACAGAGCAAGATGTGTTGATTTTGAAGGTTGGTGTTCTGGTGTTAAAACGAATCTCAATCTAGCCCAAACAAAAAGCATGTTGGATTTAAAAGTGATTTCATCCCAAATCATACTGAACTGGTTTAAGAACTTAAACTGAACTGTAGGTCTGAACATCTTACTGATTTTGTAAGGGGAGGGTGCACTGAGGTTATTGCAGATAGACTACAGAGATTGATGGAATTCCACTGGATGGAATAGGGCTGGCTGCCACATCACATCTGTCCTTATTTATTTTACTTTATAATTATTTATTTATATATAGACAGCCTATCTTTGGAATATTGCACCATTTCAGTGTCTGCCTTGGGCAATTTCAGGACTTACTGCATTATCAGGAAAGCACATCCTGTTCAACGATGTCACTTCTGGCCATGACATCACTTCCATATTAAGGACATCACTTCTGGTGAATTCCAGAAAGATTGTCTTCTAAAAAGTGGGTCCTGGTGCTAAAATGTTTGAGAACCACTGATCTAGAACATTTTTTGTAGACATGATGAAGCACATTGCATCAACTACATCCTGCAAGAAATCCAGAACTTTTTTCACTACAAACCTAGTAATTTTTTTTAATATTGCTAGATTATTGGTGTGCGATTTATATGTGGCTACCTTCTGCAAGCTCTTCAGAAGCTTCAGTGTGTGGTCACTGAAAACATATTATACCACTAGTCTGAAGTTTGCATTACCCTCCAATAGAAGTTCTATGGCTCTTAAACCAAGACTGCACACAAAGACTTTTTCTTCTAAAGAACTTCTGGCATGGCCCCCTCCCTACAGGGAGTTCTGGTCAAGTGGCTGCATTAATACCATTTTTCTGTTCACCAATTATAACATAATCCACTTGTTTTCCATGGATTTGATACCCTATTTCTAGCACTATCGACTTAACAAATTATGAGTTCTTGTGCTTTTCTGTTTTCATTAGTATGACTTACCATCAGAGAACTGTCCTTGCATAGTTTTCACTTATAAGTAAAATAAACTTCCTATCCTTGTCCCAAATGACTACCAAAAGCCAAGAAAATCATCATAAAAATCACAGTTATACCAAACTAATAGTTGGATATGTGTTGCTGAAGTCACGGCCAAAAAAATGTTCTCTCATCCAAATCGGCCATGCAATCACATTGGTAGCGTGGGAAAGACTGACATCACAGGATCTTGCTTAAATAGAGCTAGCATAATTTCCAGTGCAGACACTCCTTTTGCCTTGTGGAAAGAAACTGTTCATACATTTTAAGTCAGGGTCTTTAAAATTCACCACAAAGTCAAGTCATTTAACATCTTGACAAAGACATTTATTCAGTTTGAAGTAAGAAAAACATGGCAAACATTTTCCATGAAAATTTTATTATTTTTCAGAACAATGGTTTATAAATTTTGTCTTAAAAAGATGTAAGATTTTGGACGACTTCTGTCCCCTCCTCCTTGCTTCTGCTGGTGGACAAAATTAAAAGTACAGGAAACAAGCTTAAGTTTCAGAGCATTGCTTTAGCCAAGAAATATATAGTACAGCTGATGCTTCTTTAGATGAAAACAGATCATTAAAAGTTATTCCATAGGCTTACTCCCATTCACTGTGTCTTCAACCTTTGTGGATGGATGTTAGCTGCCAAGTCTAGGATGTGACTGCTTGAGGCAAGTGGGTGGATATTATGGCATGCCTTCACTTCATAAATACATGTTTTAAAAAAAAGCAAACAAACCATTGTTGCCAACTTAGGAAAATATTGTGGCAATATGAATCCACAATATTTACATTGGAAGTAAAATATGGTTCCTTTTTCAATTGAGATTGGGAGGGATCACACTTTTAGGACGTCTTTCATAAAGGCAGGTTCAAAATGTGCCACCGTCACAACTTCATGCCTGATTCCTCAGAAAAAGAAAACATTCGCAGGCTAAGGCTGCAAGACTTAATAAACCACCTGAGCAATGGAATATAAATGGAACAGGAATGCTGATCCAGTTGATGAGCAATATTTAAACATCATGCTAACTTGCCATAAGAATACACATCCCAATCAGTTTAGTTCTACCTGAAGTTGGAAGTTTGTTATTATATAAATAGTGCAGCCAAACACGTTCTGCTTGTACTTTTTGCAATCTTAATACATGGCAAGTATTAACAATAATTTGTTGGCCAGCCAACAATAATTTAGAAGAAAGTCACCATAGCAATAGCTCTTCCTCTTCTGAAGAATGTCCTAACACAGAGATATGCAAGGATATCACCTTTTTTGCTTTGTGGTCATGGTCACTGGCTTCTGTTCCAGTTTTCAACAGAGGACACACTGAGACTGACAATTGCGTTCTTGTACTGTAGCCTTTTTCTGCAACAGTCTATGTAACCAAAAGCCTGCATGCCATCAGACTTTACCCAATAAAAGGCAAGATGTTTACAAGCACTTGTATAGAAAGGATAGATCCCTAATATGAGGATACTTAAAAGATTCATCACACAGGAACAATGGCTGGCATGAACACTCTTGTATTTCTATCGTACAAAGCACCACACAAGAAACATTTCTAATTTCTTCCACCTTCACATGTACTGCCTGGAAATAGTTTATATTTCCGTCTCCTTCAAGCAAATAGACATAGCATTCATCCTAGCTTAACTTGAAATTTCTAGCTACAGTATGGTTCATTAAGTGCCTCTTATAAGCTGTAAAGTGCAATCAGGTGATTCATGGATGCAACTTCCTTCTACTGGATGCTGTCTGGCAACTTAATGATAAGCATCTCTACTTCTGTGAGAAACAATACTGCACATCTGAAGTATCTTCTTCTCACAGCAGAAACTACAAAAACTCTGTGAATGACATTCTCACAGCAAATGTTCCTATATTTAGGATGCAGGACTGACATTAGGCAAACACTGTCATCTTGGCTCCTTACATCACAGCAAGCAGTGTTTGCTGCTGTTGACATTCAAAAGCTTTCATTTCGACAGCTTTTCTCTATCAATGGTGATACTTTCAGCCTAGAGCACATATCTGGTCCTAGCATGTTTTGCTTCTATTGCTGTATTTACCATCCATTGATCTACCATTTCCATCTTCTCCCAGCTTGTCACTGGAGAAAATACTGTGGAACTGAAAAGACTGTTCCACAGTATTCTTGTTGATCTCTTCAGATTAGACACACATGCCAAAAACTAACAAAACCTTATCTATGACATTCATGCTGTTGTTGGCCCACGTTTTAACCTCTAATATTGCACTGTTCAACAGCCAGGATCATCTTCTTTGAATAAGGCCAGGTTTGTGTATATTTGTTTATTTTCACATTTAGTCAGGTGATAGCAAATACAGAGCTCCTACATTCAAGCTTACATACATTTAGCAGCAGTTACACTTCCCCCTCCCCTTGTAATGCAATTCCTGAGAAGGGTCAGAAAATTCTTGTTAAATTGACATATTCTACAAGAATTCTAAAAATTTAGAGGGAAAACCAGAACTAGTTTCACTGAAAATTCTTTTGTTTTGAATGCAGGGCTATGGTTGCCAGTTTGACTATGAATAACATACATCCTCATGCCTTTATGAAAATTATGGGTTCCAATTAAACTTGACATACTGCACAGGGCATATTGCATAATCTGGGATACACCAGTGTTCCATACAAAACTGGAAATGCGAGCATTCCCCACCCCCCACCCCCAAAGCACCAACGTTCTCCAGAGGAGCTGGCAATAGGTAGCAAGCTATAACTGGTGGACTTGCCAACAGCAAACCTGCTTGCAAGCACATGGATGAAATTAGTCACGGACGATGACAGAATAAGAGACGATCAGAGCAACTTCTACTTGGCCAGAAGCCCTGTGCCAGAAGTAGATGTGTTACCTTCCAGACTTCTTGAGCCTCTCCTCACTATAAGAGATTTGTATGAGCAGATGAATGGGGTGCAAGATAGAATACCTAATCTCTAGGCATACAGAGGTAAGGAAAAAAAGAAATTTCCCTATAAGAAAAATCCAAAAAAATTTTTTGCCTTTTAAACTCTGCTATTTACGATTTTTCCCTAGCCTGCTTGCCAACACATGTTATTTCTGGCATGCTAATTCTTAAAGGAAAAGGAGGATCAACTCTCTTCTTGTTTTGAAAAGCCTCTCCACCTAGTATAGTTACTTTTGGATTATTCTTACTCAACAAAGTCAGCCAATCGACTTTTACACAAAAAAAAATTTTGCCTACATACCTTGACAAATCACTAGTTAATGATTAGCATAGCTCCTCTTGTCATTCTTTTTACATAAACAGAGCCTCAAACAAGATATTTACCCAAGAGCTTATTTGGTAGGTTTAAACTCTTCCTTGTAAAACAACAAGTATAATATAGTTTTGCCACAAGATTAATAAGATTTGTACTGGATGGTTTTGAACTATATTTTCCACAGCCCTGCCCTAGGGCAGTGGAAATCAGGATGTCAGTCTAAACAGACGACTACATCTGGGGAATACATTAATCTCTGTAAAATAATCCGATAAAACTGAGATTTGTCAGGCAACCACATACGTCTAAGCTCTGTATGTATGTTGAGAAGCTAGCAATGAAAAACACTTTCTACAACTCTTCAAGCAGATAGCTGGTATTTTCAGAGGCATGAATTCATTCAGCAAATGAATAAGGGTTAATATGTATTCTGTTAAAAAGTATCTGCATGCAATTTAAAATATAGGAACAGGAAAAAATTGTTTAACAAATGTGCACTTCAGGATACAACTGTACTTTTGTGACAAATCACTGACATTTTTTGAGAGATGACAATTATAGCCACGCAAGCAGTTAAATTACTACTTTTCCTATTTCTGGATGTTCTCTGGCAGTCAACTCACAGTGCAAGCCTACATGAAAAATTGTCTTGAGAAATCATATAACATAGATCTAGCTGCTCTGCCTACTGCATATTCAGCAATTACATTACATTAAACTCTGGGAACAGAACAGTAGATCAATGGAATCCTTTTGCAAGTCCGGATTCCATACTGATCTCTGAAAGGCAAGATGGATAAAATTGGTATTTGGTGGAAATATGTAACAATATGTAACTTCTAAAAAATATCCGGTTTAAAATAAAATCTGAATTTGATTAATAAACTCATAAAATTGATTCCACAAGCCGCTATCAAACACACTGAATTAAAGCCTGTTTTTCTGTGAAAAAAAAACATATTATGGGCAAAAATGACTTCTGAAATTGAATATTGGATATGAACACTCATGAAGCCTGTTATTGTGCAAGATTATCCATATTTATGGCCATAACCACCAACAGCATGGTTACTTTTCAATTCATAGAATTGCTGTTTTGTCCAATAATTAACTGGTTCTGGAAATTTCTGAGTGCTTAGCTATGCTGAACTGTGGACTAGCTGTTAAAAAGAACCCTCACCTTCAGATAAGTGATTTTGCTGCAGGAAGAGAAGACATCATGAAGCCATGAAGTAAGACCAGCTTTGAACACCTGAAGAAAAATGAATTTAAGACAATGTACCTGGCATAGGAAGGATGAGATGTATTATTTATTAATAACTACCTGCTCTCACCTGAGACTGTACGAAGCAAGTATCTGATCTGAAGGGAATTAATATCCCAGAATTCACTATGCTACACAGAGGCTAACAAGCTTGGCAATGTGCTGAATGGTACCCAGTAGCAAATCCCGGCAGTGTCAACGACAGTATCTTAAAAGAATCACAAATCTACTGAAAAGGTAAATCAAGGGTTCAGACATCTATAGGTAGATATTTGTGACCTCTTAAAATTACTAATTACAGATGTTACAGGATAGTAGTAAAAGCAGATACAGGAGTTATCTGAACATGCAGTTTAAGCCTCCAGAGTAAAGTCCAAAGAGGACTCTCTCCCATGGAGAAATGGATGAACTCCAGCAAACAATTAATACATCTTCCACACAGCAGGCACCATATGCTGCAAAGTGTGCTGCATCAGAAACACAAAACACTAGGTTCACAGGACATACAAGCAACCATTTTTGCTGGTTTTCTGCAAAGCTGCTGTCAGTTTCCCTTGCATGAACAATGTTTTCACTGTATGAGCAATGCATACTTAAAGTCACTGAAAGTTACCCTTCACTAGACCTGGAAACAGCCAATTCCTCTAAACCAGGAAGACCAGCTAACTGTTATCCAGCCCTGTCTTATCAGATTTTTAACCTTCTTTTGTACTCATAGATTGGTTATAATGTGTACTCCTTTACATGCGCAGTTGAGTTCCTAATTCAATACTTTACAATCCAAACTAAGGTAATGCTCTGGAAGGTGCATTTCAGTACACAGAGAATACATAGAAATGGGTTTTATTAAGTATACAGAGAAATACACACGGCTTCTCTGTATGTTTGATGAAACCCATCTCACAACTTTTGGACGAGTCTGCAAGAAAACCTTTAAATGCCATCTTCAGATTTTTAAAACTGTAGATTACTAGGATTCCTACATGCCCCCCTTCCCTGTCCCTTTACTTAGTAAATGCTTGATAAAGGATTCTGTAGGACTCAAGAGTTTACTGTTCAACACTTGTTATGATTTGTTGGTCCTAAATAAGTATTACCTTCCCTTGGATTGTGCATTTTAATTCCAACAGATGAAGATGGCCATTTATGATGTTTTTATTCTGCTGGGATCACTGCACAGTTGCCCTCCCCAATGGTTTTAGTGCTTTTCTTAATGGGTTTTTTTAGTGTTTTTTTTATTAATTTTATATTTTATTTGTGGAACTTTGAAAGCTGCTTGAGCATTCGCTTCAGCATGGGAAGGGCAGGATATAATTTTTTTTTTAAAGTAATACACAATTTGTTTCAGAGACAACCAATACGGTGCCACAGAGTTATCAATTATTCTGGATTAATCTGTAATTATTCTTCAACTTTCATTGCAGCTTGCCAAGACACTGCACTACACTTAGATGAGACCATAGTTTTTTCAGTCCAGGCTCATGAACTCGTTTAACAATCTCTAGGACACCACCAGAGATCCCACTTTTATACATCAACACGAATACAGCAATCCAGAATACCTGCTACCCAGGATTCGTACTTCTAAGCCTAGAGGAAAAACTCAACACTTTAATCAGAAGCATGAACCCAAAAAGTTCATAGTTATGAAAAAGAAAAAGTCCATCCATTCTGGACATAGAAGCGTGACTGGACGGCGCAGCTAAAGTGTGCCCCTGCGACGAAGGGCAGTGTGGCTGTGGTAGAAGTGCGAGGATTGGCCCAAAGACTTCAACTCCTAGCAAAGGAGACCTGAAAAGCACACAGCGGAATTCTCTTCTCTCCCCACCCCGTCCAAAGCGCGGGCGGGGTGGCTCCCCATCATGCACCCCTGAACCGGCGAAGGCGCTTTCTCGAGGGGTTCCGCCTCAGCCTTCTCTCCCCCCCCTCCCGTCAGCCACACGGAGGGTCGGAGCGCTGCAGGCCCAGGAAGGGGGCGGGGTCCAAAGGGCACTTACCTTGCCTTGCTCGCCGCCGCTTCAAGCTTCTCCGCCAATCCTCCTCCGCCTCCAATAACTGCAGCTTCTGGCAGGCTGTCTCGCCGCCGCCCGCCGCCGCCCTCTTCCACGCGCCTGCCCCCGTTTTCCCCCCGCCTGCCCGCCCGGAGCGCAATTCAGCCCAGGCCCTTGGAGAGGGAAGGGGGGGAGGGAAGGAGGAAGAGCCTCGCCTTCCCCACCGTCCTGGCCTGCCTACCTCGCCCGCCCCGCCCAAGCAGAAGGCCGGGCTAAGTGCCCCGGAAGTGAAGGGAAAGAGCGCTGGCTGCTGCGGCACCCCGATAGCGCGCGTGGGGCGACGAGGGCTCGCTCGGTGGTGCTGCTGCCGCCGCCGCCCTGGTGCCTTCCCGCGCTCTGGTCCCTTCCCTTCCCCACGCTGCAGAACGTTTTTTGGCGAAGCGGCACATCTCCCTCACGCCCCCGCCTTCATTCCAGCCGCGAAAGGCACCAGGGCGCTGCAGCCCTGCCTGGAAGGCACCGCCTTTACTGCGGAGGGAGGCTCGTTTATAGTCTCACGTGTGGGGCCGGCCGGGATCGCGGCCAGTCCAGAGGGAGGGAACGAACTCTTCACGTGCACAGGAGAACACTCTCCTCGCTTGAAGTCCGCGCTGTGGGATTTGAGCAGTGCCGCAAGTTAATTGGCGCGCCCCCCTGGCTAAAGCAAAATTCCCCCATCCTGATCTATCGTTTTGGGAGCGGAAAACTCTACCATTACCTCGCCGGGTGTCTTATTTCAATACAGGTTCCCTTTGCTTAAAAAATGTAAATAAGGCTGCAATCCTGTACGTACTTACCTGGGAGTAAGTCCCATTGAACACAGAGAAGTTGACGTCTGAGTAAACATGCCTAGGATGGCAAACTCGCGTCCACACAGCTACAGTTGCTCTTTTTTGTCTGTGTGTCTAAACTTCATTCCAATCCTATGTGTTTAAATGGGAATTAATCTTATTGAGCACGGCGGGGGCTACTTTCAAGTAAACAAGCATAACCCCTCACTGTCACGCTTGTCCTCTAATATGGACAATTTTGGGTATTTATAAGGCTGCAATCCTGTCATTTGTTGCCTGAGGCAGCTCACTGAACCTCCCCCCCCCCAAAAAAATAGATCATTTATGATACAATCAGATCAATCATTAAAAAACAATAAAAACAAAGCAAAAGAAACAGCAGTGACATACCCCAGTGCATTAACTGAATTAATAGCAATGTCTCTCTTCCTTCCCTGTGGAAATACCTCCCCCCCCCCCGCCCCACATACACACAAACAAACAAGGTGCTGAGGTAAAGCTGGGAGGAGTCCATCCCACACACAGACACAGTCTGTTGTGGCTACAATTCATTCTTCCTGCCTTTCCATGCTTCCCATTCTGAACAAGACAACCTCTGCTAGCTATTACTGCTGCATTGGGAATAGTTTCTTCTGCACTTGATTAATTTTTCTGTTCTCAGAACAGATGTACTACTGTTCAATCATACTGAGCAGTACAGGTTACACAAACGTAGCTGAAAACAGTTACCATGTCCTTTTTTTTTCCTTCCCCTGCAGGACAGCTCCCAAGAGCCATCTCTTTTTTCCTCTTTCCCAATCATTACTCTTTCTTTCACACATCCTCCCTTTCTTGGGATAGAACAACTTCCTCTTGTTCAAGGTACAAGATAATAGCCCACCTTTTCTCAATTTTCTGGGCAATTTCAGGAACATCCTTATTCTTCAACACAATATTTTCACAAAACTCGTAAGTATTGTGTTTTCCGTTTGGCTGCAGTCACCTGTCCAGCTGTGAAAATATCACTTAATTCACACCCCACCAAACAGCTGGGTCAACACTTTTTAACACATTTGCAACTTCCCCTCTGTTGTTCAGAACATTAACATGTACATTTCCAGTTCACAATTTAGCAAAAATGCATGTCAAAAGCAGAAATCTACAGGCACTGATGTCCTGCTGCTCAACCAGTTTGACACACTGATTCCCTACACACTGTGTCTCTCAAACTTGTACTGTCTTCACCTGAACACAGGACTGTACTACAGTGTATACTGCAGCAAGATAGATATATGACAAACATCCTGATGTGACAGCCCCATGTGGGCTATGAAAACAAGGATTTATCAAATACCCAGCAGGCTATAATGTAACTAGCACACTGCATTTGTATAGGAAAACATAAATGGACAGACCTGCTTAAGAGTCCTAATAAGGATCAAATATCTAGGAACTGCCCCTTGCCATAGGAAAACACATAGAAATGAACTTTAAAACTTACAAAGATGGACTGCTTAGGCTGAAAAAGGTATACACACCCAGGAGTAAGTCTCATTTAACTCAATGCAAGTTACTTTTGCGTAAACATGCCTAGTGTTGCAACTTTTCAATATGGAAGATTACACAGCTATTGCTATATATCTTGTTTCATGTATTCTCGTTTTCCTTTAGATTGATCCTCATTGTACTAACCTTCCTAGTATTCATGCTTTTTAAAATTCACTTTCTTGGGTTTATGCGTTCAGAATTTAAGCTAAGTAACAGGCTATAAACATGCCTAAACACATTTGATGCAGCATCCAAAATTAGGGGCATAAGAACAGGCTTTTTACCAAGTGAGGCCAAAATGCCAAACCAAAAAAATACTAGCATAGGTCTATTAAGAGTAACAGTGAACACACAATCCAATCAAATGAATGTAGGCTGCAATCAATGTACATTGCCAACTAGCCATTGCTTGTGATGAGCAGGCATCCAGTGCTGCTATCTTAAATACACTTAGGGCTCAATCCTAACCAACTTTCCAGCACTGACATAGTTGTGCCAGTGGGGCATGTTCTGCATTCTGCAGTGTAATACTCACAGAGGCTTCAAGGTAAAGGAATGTTTGTTCCCTTAACTTGGAGCTGCATTGTCCTTGCCCCAGTGCTGGAAAGTTGGTTAGGATTGAAACCTTAATAAGCAGGAACTAAATCCCATTTGAACATTGCTAACTTGTTAGAAGTACCCTTTAAAGTTCTCTTATATTTAGGAAGGAGAACACAACCATTCCCCACCCCTCCCAAGACAGCATCCTCTGCATTGGCTGGCTACTAACATCTCCCTTGTCTTTTTTTAAAGACTGTGAGCCTTTTGGTGTCAGAGCAACATCTTATTTCTTTTGTTATGTAAAGAGCTTAGAAAACTGTCTTGAAACACAGCATATAAATAGACTTACCAGAAATTATTCTACAAAATGCTGCTCTTCCTTTGATGGTCGGTATAGTCTTATCTGGAGTTTCATTGGCAATCACCAGCAGAAATTCTGCATCTGCTGCAGCAACAAGGCTAAAAATGGACACTTCCATCCCTGTACTCTCAGAACAAAGTTGGGCTGGAACTGGCAAGTCTACATTGAGAAAGCTATAAGAACTATAGTAGTTAAAGGACTATTGCTGCAAAGTTGGTAAAAACTTTAATGACTGAGTTGTAAGAGAAGATGAATTAATGTTTCCCTCAGGGCAATAATATGAGCCTTAAAATATTCGGACTACATGCTTCTATACTGTGCTCGCCTGAGTCACAGTCAGTTCACTGAAGAAACCACAAGCATTGTTCAATACTTTTGGCTGTAATAAAAAGAAAACTCACCTAAACCAAAGTTTTGCTGACTAAATTAATATAAACAGAGCTTTGTTTCACAATCCTTTACCAGCCTAAACATCAAAGCAGAAGAGTACTGCATTAGAACATTAAGAATAGGATATAAACGTCATACATGAGTTCTTACTGAAACACTACAGAAACGTTACAACTTACACCGTTTATACAGTGGTTGAAGAAAAGGTTGTCAACCTTCTTTTCCCTCTTCTTTCTCTCTGTTAACGCTTACATTTTCAAACCAAACATACGTCTTTTCTTTGACTTCGTTACACAAATTGTGGCATGACCACATACCTCATGTAGGAAATCAGATCTGGTTTCAAAAAATGACTTAGACTTAACATGAAACCACTGTTCCTTTAGCTAGACAAGCGGGTGCCAACCTCTTGCCTGCAGGCCAGATCTGGTACCCGCCACAATCCTTCCCCCAGGTGAATGGACCTTATTGTTTCATCTGGGAGCCTCTCCACCTGCCCATACCAGATTGCCCCAAACCTTCATACTGGCCTGCTTCTTCCAGTCTGCTACCCTGGCAGGGCGTGTGCCCGCATTTCCAGGCACAGGGAGCAAGCAGAGGTATGATGGAGAGGCCCCCAGGCGGAACGGTAACCTGCTTCGGGGAAGCCTTTACCAGTGCACAGTGGTCTCCACTTGAGACTGCTGAGCTAAACCATGGTATTATACTACTGTATGATCCTGCCTATAAACCTTGGTTTGTTCAGAATTAACCAACCAGCATCTGATCTTAGTCTGAAGTTGGTTAACAAAAACAGGAATTGCTTACCTTCCGATAATTCTTGTTCCTGATAGAGGCAGGGACATTCCTTACTTGTGGGATTGGCCCGTCAGGGTTGTCAGTAGGCAGGGCCAGCGAAAAATGGAACTCAACATATTAATATAACCTTCAATGACTTGAAACCAAAGACTACACCTCCCCAAATGAAGCACATAGACTATAGATGGATCGTGGAGAGGAGGGCGGAATGTCCCTGCCTCTATCAGGAACAAGAATTACCGGAAGGTAAGAAATTCCTGTTTTCTCTGATAGAGGCGGGCCATTCCTTACTTGTGGGATCTACCAGAGCAGTATCCCTGGGTGGGCGATCCATCATCATGCACCAGTCTATACCACCTTCTGCAGGACTCTGCGTCCCAGGGCAGCCTCAGCCAAGGCCACCGCATCAATCTTATAGTGTTTAATAAACGTATGCGGCGTAGACAATGGCGTTTCTACAGGGATGGCAAAGCTCTAAGTTTTGCAAGAAGCCTTACCTTGCAGTGGAAATCACTCTTCTCCTGCACCGTTTTAGCCAATCCTCACAGGGAAAAGCAACATCTTGGCATTGCTTACTGGCTACAGCAGCAAGGGAGAGGAGGGATTTCCATGACAGGGTAAGGCTTCTTGCAAAACTTAGAGCTTTGCCATCCCTGTAGAAATGCCTCTGGGTGTAGACCAAGTGGCAGCCCTCTGCCAGGGCTGCCAGGGATCTCTGCCAGGGATGCCAGTCTGTCAAACGCCACAGACGTGGCTGCACTCCTGACAGAGTGAGCCAAAATGCCATCGGGAGGGTTCTTTCACAAAGCCTCATATGCCAAGGAGATACAGGATCATAACCACTTTGACAGAGTCACAGAAGACACTCTCCTACCCACTGTCCACCCTGGTAAGCTATGAACAGGGAATCCATCTTACGGAATGGGCGTGTTCTTTCCGTGTAAAACCTGAGAGCTCGCCTGACATCAAGACAGTGCCAAGCTTTCTATCATGCTTAGGTTCTGTGCAAAATGATGGTAAGATTAACTCCTGCTGACGATGGAAAAGAGAGTTAACCTTAGGTATAAACCAAGGGTCTAACCTGAGCAACATCTTGTCCCTATGAAAAATACACAAGTCTGGGTGAACCAACAGCGCACCCAGCTCTGAAACTCTTCTAGCAGATGTGACAGCTACCAGGAATAGAGTTTTGAATGACAAAATCTTGAATAGGATCATTGCCAAAGGTTTGAACAGGGGGCGACTAAGCGCGTTCAGAACCAAATGTAAATCCTAGGTGGGAATCCTACACACAGGGGGAGGCTTGAGGTTGGCTACTCCCCTGAGAAAACGCTTGACGTGTGGGTTTGTTGAAAGTTGCAAATTATGAGACACACCCAAGGTGCCCTGTAATGCAGCCACCTGTCTCCCTAGTGTACTAGCTGACAAACCTTTCTCTAAACCGTCTTGGAGGAAGCTCAAGTCATCACTAACGCCAGCTTCCAGTGGAGAAACCACGTGGGACCTGCACCACCCTCTAAAGATCTTCCAAGTCAATCTATACACTTTTCTAGTCAAGGGTCTTCTAGAAGACAGAATAGTATTAATCACATTTGAAGAAAACCCCAGCCCGCTTTAGCCTCACCCTCTCAACCTCCACATTGTCAAGTGGAATTTGTGGGGCTGTGGATGTATCAGCGGACCTTGTGACAATAGGTCTGGTCGGACTGGAATTTCCCACGGATCCCTGATGGACATCTGAATCAGGTCTGGGAACCATGGTCTCCGTGGCCAAAAAGGGGCCACCAGAATTATGTCCGCCCTGAGCATTCTGACCCACCTCAGAACCTGCGGTAGGAGCACTACTGGGGGAAAAGCATACAGCAAGCCAGGGGGACAACAGAGCGTCCACATCCTTTGCCCCTGGTTCCAGGACTCTTGTGAAGAACATTTTTACCTGAGTGTTTTGGGCAGAGACAAAAAGGACCACTTTGGGTGTCCCGAACCAATGCTTTATCTCCCTGAAGACAAGGGGATGCAACCCCCACTCTGACTGTTGTAACTTTCGGCGGCTTAGCCAATCTGCCACCGTGTTTTGTACCCCAGCCAGATGTTGTGCCGTGAGTGACTGAATGTTCTGCTCTGCCCATCTGAACAAGCAAGTGGCCTCTAGATTTAGGGCTCGGGACCTTGACCTTGGTGATTTCGGTAAGCTTTGCAGACATGTTGTCTGTGCGTACCAGAACCCGTTTGTTGATCAGATGACGTTGAAACCCCAAAAGGGACAGCCTGATAGCCCTTAGTTCTAACAAATTTATGCTGAGCCTTGACTCCTGTGGAGACCAGCGGCCCTGCAGCAACCTGCCTTCCAGGTGAACCCCCCACCCCAACAAGCTGGCATCTGTCGTGAGAACCGCTTGCGAGAGATCCAGTAGGCTCACGCCCACACTGAGCCGAGCCCTTGACTGCCACCACCTGAGATCCCTCTTCAGATTGTCTGGCAGTGGAACCATATGGTGGACTCTCCACTCTATCAGGGGCAGATACGGTTGCAGAACAGCTTGAAGTTTTCTTGTGTGGAAACGGGCCCAGTCTACCAATCGATGGCACGACACCATCATGCCCATTAGATGAGCTAGCATAATGACATCCACCTGCTTGACAGCTAAGACAAGAGACAGAGTGGTTAACAACCTGTCCTGCCTTTCTGGGGAAATGGATGCCCTAAATGTCATGGTGTTGAACAGAACTCCCAGGTGTTCCACCTCTTGAGTAGGAACCAGGGAGCTCTTGGAGCAATTGAACACGAAACCGAACCGCTCCAGACCCTGGACTGTCAAGCGTGTGCTGACCTCTGCTCGTTCCCTGGACAATGCCTTTAAAAGGCTGTCGTCCAGGTACAGGAAGAGGAACAGGCCCTTTTGTCATAGGTGAGCTATCAGAACCACTAGGACCTTGATGAACACCCTTGGTGATGTTGCAAGGCCAAACGGAAGGGCAGAATACTGAAATTGCAAGGAGCCGTAGGAGAACCTCAGGAACTTCCTGTGGCCCTTTAGAATGGGGACATGGAGATAAGCATTTGCCAGATCGATGGAAGAGAGAAAGTCTCCCTGCTGAAGAGCGGCTGTGATGGACATTGCTGTCTCCATTTTGAACTTGTGTTTTATGAGGAAAAGATTCACCCACTTTAAATCCAATATGCCTCTCATGTCCCCATTCCTCTTTGGGACCAAAAAGAAGGTGGATTAAAGTCCAGTTCCTCTTTCCTCCCACGGCACTGGCTCTATTGTCCCTATGTTCACCACGTGACCAATGGCTGACATCATGGCCTGATGTTCGGCCTCCGTCTGAAACACTGGGACCTTCCAAAACTGGTTTCCTGGTTTTGCCCAAAACTCTAGAGAGTAGACCCTGGTTACAGCTTCCAGCACCCAGGCATCCAATGTTATCTGATTCCAAAGGTGAGCAAACGACAGAAGCCGTGTGCCCACCCTGGGTGCTGGATCGCCGCAACCGGAGTCATGCAGTTCTATCCTTTGCAGGTCTAACATTGGAGAAAGAGCCCTGGGAGTTCTGAGATTTAAACTGCCTTTGAAACCCCTTGTTTCTCTGCCACTTAGGCTTGAATCTTTGTTGGTCCCTGCCCTGGGAGCAAAAGGGATGAAAGGACTGGAAACCCTTCTGCTTAAAATGCAATTTAGAGGTTGTGGGCAACACCTTGCGCTTGTCCTTTGACTCGATGAGCGAGGGATCCAGGGCCTGACCAAAGAGTTTCCCTCCAAAAAATGGTGAAGCAGCCAACCTGGTCTGTGAACCAGTGTCTACCTCCCAGTGTTTCAACCATACATTTCTTCCAGCAACAACATTTGAAGCTAGAGATCTGGCACAGAACTGCATGGAGTCCATGCATCAGCCGCGTAAGCAGCTGTAAGTGCCATCTTTTTAAGTGTGTCCTTTGCCAATTTACATAGCTTTGGATCCTGTTTAACTAGTTCCTCCGCCCAAAATATAATTGCCCTTGAAAATACAGAAATGGCTGCTGATGCTCTGAGCGTATTTGCATTAGACTCAAAGGCCCACTTTAAAGCTGCCCCCACCCTCTTTCCGCATGGTTGCGAGGGCCTCCCTAGCCCTCTGAGGGTATGACAGCACGAGAGGAAAAGGCTGCAACCGGAGCATTAACCACCGGGACCTTGAGTTTGTCTAAGGTCTCTTGAGGCAAGGAATAAAACCTTCCCACCAATTTAGACTCTCTTTTGCCATGCAGTGGAGACTGCCACTCCTTTTGAATAAGGGTCTGGAACACAGTTGGGATAGGAATCCCAGCAGGCTTTAACTCCCCTTGAGGGAACAGCAATTTACACGGAGCAACTGGTAGATTCCTTTGCATCTGCCTCCTGCTCCTCGGGTGACAACTTCAAAGATTTCACCACCTTCCCCAACAGCTTCTGGAATAAATCCCCAGGGAACAGCCTGTTAACGATGGGCTCTGAACTACCTGGTTCATCATCAGACAGTTCGCCCTCCTCTTTAGAAAACTCCCCCTCTGAGGAACAGACTCCCCAAAGGCTTGAGTGTCAGTGTGGTGCAACAGGTTAGAACCCTTCTTAAACTCCAAATTATGAGTCTTACGCTTTTTCTTGCGTGGCGCACCATCATCTGGCACCTGAGCCTCCTCAGAACAGGGAAGATCAGCTGTGGATTTTGGCGCAGAGATTTTATGCTGTGTTGAAGGAGCTGGTCACCTAGCCTCCTGACTCGCCGCAAGGCAGGAATGGTCTGGGTTCTCGTTCCTGCGTACGGGAGGATGTGCCCGCCTTTTTCACTGGCCCTGCATACTGACAATCCTGACAGGCCAATCCCACAAGTAAGGAATAGCCCGCCTCTATCAGGGAACCACTGTTAACTTTGGTTTCACATTATATACATTCACAAACCACTACTGGAGCTACTGAACTGCTGCACTGTTGCAACAAGTCATTTGGAGCATCTGGTATTTTGGAGGTCACTACGCTCCTGGTTGGATAAATGTGGGTGCAAGGGCCAGAATTTCAGCCTAATGCAAGGATATAGGGCGAGAAAGTACCCTGAAAATTTGAGGTAGTCATTTGTTTTATGTCAGGTTGCAATTTAACCTCCTTACCTAACCAATCTTTGTCCAGCCCATCTACCTGTCTTCTTTCTCTAGTCTGCGATTCCTCTACTGCCTTATTGTTGCATTTCGATTCACTTCTCTTCATTTTTGAGTTTTCTTCTTTTGATATTAAACATGATACTTTTGATATTTGTTACTGAAGTATAAAATATTCTAAACTTTGCCACAGTTTGCTAGGCGAGAGAGTCTGTTGCCATATCTTCCAGGACTGCTGGTCTTCACTACTCTCCAACACTTAAGAGAACCTCCAGGGAGTTTTGAGGCTCTCCATTATTGTGGGACAGAGGACCTCCCAAGTCAGCCTCCCTTATGTCTGGTTTTCCCTGGCCTTGCACTTAACTTGCATGGACAGATGACAGGCGACAGCAACTTACCATTCAGTTAAATCCTAGTATGAGGTCAAAATAGGCTGGGAGCAAGTGCCAAGTGGTGAATCCTGCATCTATACATGTTCTACAAATATTTTGCAGATGGCTCCAGCTACCCAGGGGGAGGGAAAAAACCTACTTAGAATACAACCCATTTTTCAGTCCCTACAGTGAAAGATGCCTCAACTTACAGGTCCTCTATAGCAGTTCCAAGATGAAGAACGTATTGACAGAATCAAGCTGTTTTTTTCCCTCTCTTCAGATAATAAAAAGATCTCAGTTCCTGAAAAGCTGCAAAAGTGTAAGCCACATAAGACCAGTGGCATACCTGGGGAGGGTTAAGGGGTAAATGTTCCAGGGTGCCACCCAGCAGGGGGAGGCACCATGACCCACTCTCCCTGAAGCCTGGTTTGTTTGTCCAGAACTGTGGCAACAGTGGCTGCAATCTTGCAGTTATTGTTGGTGCATTTCTGTGCCAATCTGAGGGCCACCCTCTTCTCCTCCCCTTTGTTTAGGAGAAGAGGGGGTGGGAAGAAGAAAGCAACCCTTAGATTGGCAGGGAACCAGACCAACACTGGCTGCAAACTCCTCAAAGAGTGCAAACTCTCAGATTGGTGGGAACCAACTCCAATTTTTTTTTAATTGGAGATGGCGTTCATCACGCTTGTAGTGGCATGAAGAAGCTCCATTGGAGCTTTTTTGCACCACTGCAAGTGATGCTTGCCTCCTCCAACTTAATAAAATTGGAAATGGCGGAGGTGGAGGCTGCTGCTAGCTATGCTGTACCACCTCATTATTTCCTCCTTTTTTAAAAAAAGGGGAAGGAAGGAGGCAGACCAGAGTAGTGTGGCAGAGTACTATTCTGGGCTACTTCCTTCCTCACCCTTTTTTTAAAAAGGGGCAAGGAAGAGATGGCCTGATGTGGCATTGTGGTGTGATTCTCAAAGTAATTGCAGTGAAGCGATGACATAACTGCAATTACATCTAGGACAGGAGGGTGGCATGAGCCCTAAGACTGCCACTACACAAGGACAAGCTACCTGGTGAGATCAAATGAAAGCCAGGAACAATCAGCAGAAATCAGCATATTACATAATATAGGTTGCTTTTTATATACAAGAACTTTCAATTCATTCAGTACTTCTGAATATTCAGGGATTCGAAGTAATTTTCTGTTATGGACATTCTCCCATAAATATTTGTACTTGTAAAACTGGTTAGGGACGTGGTGGCGCAGCGAGTTAATCCGCTGTTGCTGGGCTTTCGACTGCAAGGTTGGGAGTTCAAGACGCGTGACGGAGTGAGCTCCCGTTGCTTGTCCCAGCTCCTGCCAACCTAGCAGTTCGAAAGCACCTAAATGCAAGTAGATAAATAGGGACCACTTCGGTGGGAAGGTAACGGCGTTCCGTGCGCTATGGCGTAGAGTCATGCCAGCCACATGACCATGGAAGCTTGTCCTGGGACAAAAACGCTGGCTCTACAGGCTTTGAAACGGAGATGAGCACCGCCCCCTACAGTCGGTCACGACTACACCATTCGGTCGTGGAGAAACCTTTACCTTTAAAACTGGTATTCACCTTTACAGTATAATCAACTGTACTATGTTGTAAAAAAATTTTCAACCATTATCTCCATAAAAATACTACCACAGTATATCGTAACCAAATATGTTCAGATTTTTTTATTGTTTAGAAAGAAAACTGCAGAATTAACTTGGAAGACACTGTACCATGCTACAACATACTGCACAGTTACCAAGAAAGTATTTTTGCTGAAATATATCAACATAAATATTGTAAGCATTTTATATATCACCACATAGTTCCATTATCTACTTTTCAACAGGTGCCAGTTTCAGAATCACAATAACAGAGCCACATTACATTTTTAACACACCCCTACATACAAAAGTTTTCAATCTTAGTAGCTTGAGCAGAATTTTCGTGTGTGTGTGTAAAGAATGGGATGGAATTGTCCTCTAGGCATCACAGAATACAGCATAAAAGTTAGAATTCATCAAAAGTTGAGATTTCTTGTGTATAGTCCAGTCCAAGTTCCATTTATTTCAATAGGAGAAATCTAAGTGAGGTTTTAAATTTTCCCAGTGAAACTCAAGATGCTTAAGTGGGCTGGATCATGTCCTCCGCATGGCATACAGAATGTTGATACATTCTCAGATAAGAACTTTCTTCATACATGTCTGTAGTGTGAGAGAATTTAGTAGGCTATTGAGCAGCATGAGTACAACTTTCAGCACTCATGGTTATGCTTTATATGATCTTGCTGCCTGTATCTATATATTGTACTGTTTGCTGTTGATTACATGTTGCTGAAATGTAGGATATTACGAAATCCCATGAATGAAACTACTTGTTCTCAATAACAGACGCCGTATCTTGAACATTAGCATATCATCAGCCTGATCCCCATACAACTGTTGCTTATACAATAATACATGAGATTAAGGGTATTGATCTTTTACATACATAGTTAAAATTAAATATGCTGTATAAAGACTCACATGATAAGATCTTATTCATCTCTTTTAGCACTACCGTTGTGCTAGCTTCACTTCACTGCCAACAGAGGGGCTGACAGATCAACATAATAAAAATAGTTTTATATGCCATATTTTCATGAGGGATAACCCTATGTTCCACAGTCTGCAAGAAAGTCCATTGGTTTCCAGCAGTTGCATATTTCTTTTCAAGCCTTCTCAGTTAAAGATTTGCAATTAAAACACCTGCAATAATGGCATAAAAATATTTTTTCTAAAACAAAGCAAAAAGATAGGCACACCACAAAAATACAACACACTATTTTGTTCAAATGTGTTACAATAAAACAAAATCCTTATCATTCCATGACACAATTAAAAATAAAGGAATGGGCTAACTTGGGAGCCCAGTGAGATATACACGTAAGACCTAAATTTTTCTTAGCAGCTGAAGCTCAAATTCTAAACAAACAAAAAACCTCCCACAAATATTCCCTGAAACCAGTCAAAACAGAATATTCCACTCTTTACCAAAATGGCTAGTTATTCAACAATGCACATGGGGAAGACAGTAAATTCAGTGCCAGGAAACATGATATCCAGTGTGGAGAACTGCAGCAGCTTTTTCAAATGACAAGCTTTTATTTTACTGACAGCAGCATTGGGAGTGTTTATATCCTCCAAATAATGGTCTCTGTCAATTAGAAGCAAAAATAGCAGTAAGCTTATGTAAATGGAATATTTTACTTTCAGATACATTTTGTGCATATTGCATTTACTTGCTCTAAATTTCATTTCCAATCTTCTAAACAGTAAAGCATAACAAAGAAAACTGAAAAATCTACAAAATCCACCAAACATGATGGGAGAAACTCGCTTCTTATAGCCACTATTTGTAATCTACATATTAATTTAATGAAACTGTTTACTAATTATTAAATTGTTTTTGTAGTACTCCCAGTCCATATCTTTAGCATTCTCTTAAAGCTTGCCCCCAAAACAAAACAGCTCTCTGCAATCTTGCATTTTTATTTCATATTTTGTGTAGTTGTGTAGGTTCTTAGCAGTCAGAAAGGGACAGATAAATAGTGGTGGCAAAAGCTTATAAACATTTAACTTCGTTCTGTACCTTATTGCTGAGTAGCAGTGTTTTTGTCAACATAAAGTGTTGAGGGTTGTTTCCTGTCCAGGACTATTAAATCCATCAATCAGGTTTTTATTACAATCATCTATGCTAATGCTTTCACTTGATAACTTTGGGTAAGTGGCTTGGCCAGTAAAATCTAGAAGATCTTCAAGAGCCTTTCCATTATTTGATCCGTTTTGGTCCAAAGAAACACCAGGCATCATTTCATTCAGTGGTGAAAACTCAGGAATGGATATAAGTTCTTCCTTTGAAGCAGGACTGTATAAAAAAGAAATAAACTAAGTTTCTGCCATATAGTTTCATGCCCCATACAATGAATGGTATTCGTGACAACTAAAAATATCCTCAGATTTTAGAAGTATGACCTCAGCTCATCAAATCTGCAGGGCCCAGAAAGGCTAGCAGTACACTGTGAGCCAAGAAACTGGGTAAAGCTGCAATCCTTTATACGATTACCTTAAAGCAAGCCTTACTGAACATAGTGGGACTCATTAATTTAAAGGATTTATATACCACTTTCCTATGTTCAAGATAGTCTACTATTAAAAAATAAAAATACAACCATAAAAATATAAATAAAAATCATGAAAAGCCTTTAAAAAGTTATCAGAAAGTGAGGCGTGACCTGTCGCTGGGCGAAAATGGCAGCAGTTTCCTAAGCTCTAGGACTGCTGCTAACTTTTATCTCTTTTTGGGGACCCCCAGATGGGAAACCCCCACCCAAATTCCTAGTAGAAGGTTTTTGGGGCACCAGACGCTATGTCAGAACCCTCAAGAAATGCAAATCCAGAGGGAAATCTGGCAGTCTGAACGCAGGGAGATTGAAGGAGCCGGCACACTGTACCGGCATTAGTCCTGACAGCCTCGGTGATGGATAAGATCATGAGAAGAGACGAAAAACCATTAAAGAACCGTGAGTCAACCTCTCTCTTAGCAGACCCCGCTAGAGAGAAAATAAGAATTGTGCAGGAGGAATGCAGAAAAATTAATCATGTGTATCAGAAGAGATGGCTTAAGAGTCTGAGAAAGGCTGTATTTGTAAGATCTGCAACCTTATTTGGAGTGTAATAACATACGATAAGAGAATATTTGGGAAATTTTACTAAAACCACTGGAGGATTTAATTTTAAGTATTGAAATAAGGGAAGAAAGAATTAAAATAACTTTTCTTTTGCCTTCAAAATGGAAGACGGTATGCTGTCTGGGGAGTTGGACCGGAGAGAAAGAACGTCCATTTTAAATTGCAAGCTGAATTTTTTCCATTTGTTGTCTGATTTATGGCCGAGAGACAAGCATGGTAACTAATGTCAAGTCATCTCTAAGCTGGTTTTTAAATGAAGCACTTTTGTTAAGCTGTGAGAAGCAAGATTTATGGGAAAATATTTAAGAGATTTACTCGCTGCCAGATAAATAACTCGGGAAGAGGACGTCGGAACAAGAATGGCTGATAAAAGGAGGACTTGGTTCTCTCTCCCTTCCTTTCGGCTTGAAAACAAACGGATTGGCAAGATTTTAGAAGGCCAGAAGAATAAATTAAAATAGACTACTTATGATACTGAAATTGGATTAAAGTTTAATAAATGAATAAAAATGATGATTTCTTAGATGAGAAATAATGGTAAATGAATATAGCTGACAAGATTTGACCCTATAAGAAAGTAATGAAATTATATAATTTTACTTAGATTAGTATTATATTTTAATAGAAACATTAGAAGGTCGAAATGTATAATGATGTTAAAGTATGATAGAAATTTATAGAATACTGTAGATTAATATATCTTAGACTGCAATTCTTCCTCATTGGTTTTTTTTTTCCTTACCAATTATAGCTGTCTTGTTAATGTATATGCTCTAACAGCAGAAACTGCTTTGAGACTTAGCAAAGATAAGATGAAATAAGAGCCAGTCAAGAACAGGAATAGACGTATTTCTAAAAAGATAAAATTAAGCTAAGATATGATGATATTAGGAGTATTTTATAACTGGACTAACCTGGCACAAATAAAATTGTAAGATTGGGAATAAAATATAAGCAAATAATTGAATATAAGAGATTAGATACACGTTATTGAGATTATACTTTAATAATATTATAAGATTAAAAGAAATTTATGAGGTTGTAATACAGTGATTACTAGTTGAAATATATTGTAGTATAGACGTTTATAATCAAGGAGTGTAACCCTCCATTTTACCTATCGTGTAAACCTTTGTTTCCCTCAACCTATGTATAACCACTTTCCTTTCCCATAACTAAAAGAAATAAAATTATTTACTCCAGAAGTTATCAGAAAGTTAAATGATATGGATAAAAATATAAAACACAGCAACAGCATAAATACAATGGCGTAAAAGCTGCAACCAAGGAAAAAGAGGGTTCCTAAGAGATTCCTCCCTCCTCAAAGGAGGAGCAAAATAATTAAGTTTTTAGACCCTCCAGAAACCATATTCTAATTTCTAAAACATTCTGGAAACTGATTCCAGAAACATGGTGTCATAACAGAAAAGGCCCTGCACCTTTGCCAACAGCTTAGTTTCAGATCATGGCCCTATCTGAATATCATAGGAGGCGTGCAGTACCATATGGGAGAAGGCAGTCCTTGAGATATAATCCTTGAGATATAATGGACCTATGCCATAGAGGGCTTTAAAGGTCATCACCAACACTTTGAACTGGGCTTGGAAGAATAGGCAGTCACTGTAGACACTGGAGCAAGATTCAGCCCACTAAGTCCCAGAGACCAACTGGACTGTTGCATTCTGCACTAGATGCAACTTCTGGATAAAGATTCAAAGGACCAGACTGCCCGTCTGAATCTTTGATAGTAAATACATTTTGTTCCTCAGTAAGCAACAACTGGAGGATCAAACAATGGTTCACAGGTGCACATGAATAGGAATGAAAGAAGTGGAAGAAATACAAAGCTTTGGCACAGTTTATTTTCATTAAATGATAAAATAATTTTTCAATGATAAAAGGACCAGGGTAGAAATAGGTACTTTAAGGCACTTTCAAGGACTTGTGCAAATCTAGTGAGGGATTTTTTTTTTAACTTTGAGAAACAGACCCCATGCCATGTCATAAAAACATACAAGTCTGAAGCAGGATCAGGCAGACAAAACTAGTTGTATGGCTTTGTTGGATTCTGGACAAATACGTTTTAATGACATATACCTCACATCCATGGACTGAACTTCATCTGTTGAATCATCCATACTAGTAGATTTTCCATCTACTGCCTCCAGTTGAATAAGGCCCACGAGTGGTTTAAGTCCATTAGAAAAAACATCACGAGGGAAAGAATCAGGCACTGGACATCCTAGGCCTTTATCTTCTTTGCAGTTTGTCAGTCCATTCATTTCTGTAAAAGAATCTCAGTGTGACTTTAGGAAAGGAATGCAACACACAAGCTTTTAAGCCACTAAAGTTAAAGATGGAAGCAATCCATTACAAGTTCCTATACTTAGTGCAGGATTGTTCTAAAAAAATTATAGGCAAGAAAATGTTCTGTAGATTAAGTTCTTACGCCTTTCCAATCTGAGGAGAAAATATGTAAGCTTGAATTCAGCCTTTTCTTAGAGCTTGGATAGATACTACACTTGCCATGTGAGAAATCTGAAGATTTGCCTATCAGGAGGCAAGAAAGCTGGAGAATATAGAAATCACAGACAGAGACAGCAGCAGCTCCTCTTTCTGACTACTGCTTATCTTCTCAGCAGCTTAATTTCCCTGCTTGTCCCCTTATAGGTAGATTAGAGCCCAATCCTATGCATGTCTAATCACACATTTAGTAAATGGAGCTAACTCCCAGATAAGTATGAATTAGTGGACAAATAGATGGCAGGTAAACTATAGTCTGATAAATGCAGGCGGCAGCCCCTCTTAATTGTGTACACAATTTCTATTCCCCTCCCCAGGTTTTCTCTGCCTACTGATGGGGAAGTCTTTAAAATTTCCACATGGAGAGGCTGCTCTCATGTTGCTTAACACATGATGAGGCTCTAAAACGGAGTACAGAATCTTGCTGTTGAAATAATTACATTCTTCAATGTTTATTTCCTGGATACTCTACAAAAGCTGAAATCAAGAGTGACTCTCAGGATGACATTTCTCTTCCATAATCCCCCATGGTACATGGAATCCTATGCGTAACTGGGAGATGCATGTGTTTATATCTGACAGTGGCATATATGATCCTGCGAATTGAGATATGCTCTCATTCTCACCATTTGCAGACATTTGGAGATGATATGGGGGGGCAAGAGTTCCCCATACAGCACAAACTCTATGTAACTTTATGGATGTGTTTCCTGAAATCATATCTAGCACACTTCAGCAAGACCTAGATTCAGCAGGATTACAAATAAAATAATGTTACCTGTTTGACTGATAGCAAATGGTTTTGGTTGTTTGTCAACATTCAAAGTTGATGGCACCTCTGGTTTTGAATCTTCCCTCTAAATCATAAAACATGTTGAATTCATTTGATGCAAATCTTTACAAGCAGCTGGATTAAACAACAATTCTAAATCTTACCGGTTAAGCTTTGCTTAAATACACAGACACAGAGCCAGTTCCAGGTTTAAGGGGGCCCAAGTACACTGGGCCCCTAATGGAAAAGGGGTGCATATCTTATTTTGTCAGTAGTGGTGCTCTTCATGGTGGCTAATAGCCACCACTTTTTCGTCCACAATGCCCCTAGAGCATCACTCTCCAGGGCATTGTGGAAGAAAATTGGGGGTTCATTAAGCATTTTATTGACGTGACTTGTACCTGCAACTGTTTGTGTATATACGCCAAAAAAGGCTCTGATTATGGTGATGCCTGCATGAATGCTCTCATGCAGTATGCTATATTAACAAAAGGCATCCATCTTTTACTGTAGTATTCTCTATCAAGAAGAACAAACACTGGATCAGAATCGACATGTAAAGCTCCTAGTACTATGCAACGGGTCTGAAAGGCTTTATGACTCCCAAACGTTTAACAGTAGCAACAAAAAAGTGCCTTTTCTCCCCTGTGCCCAAATTAGGCTGCTGAAATGAAGAAGAAAAAAAAACTTGTGGTTGTGGATACCAGGGGTGTAGATTTTTACGTGAAAAGACAGCTCAGTTCTGGTACTGAAAACTAATTCCAGGGCTGAAATTCCTGCTCAGAAGATCCCTGTTCCCTAATTCTATGTATATTCTATGTATACACCCCTGTGTAACTGGAGGAATGAGACCTTTCAGCACGACCCTTGTAGCATAGCTGTGCTATGGGAAACATAGGTGTTGCTTTAGTATTTGTTGTACTAGCACAGTACACAGCACAGTCTCCTGCACTCCCGAAAGACCAACATCTGCCAGGTCACTGAGTCCTTGTCACATGCACCTTTTTTTTTTTAAAGCAGCCAAGGGAAGGGCAAGGACACAGCATACCTAGAGGGCAACACTGGGCAGACAAGAGTATTATGTCCCTGCCTGTCCTTTCTCCAGTCCCTTGTGCTGATAGCTGCAGAAACAATAGCCACAGATGCAGTATAGTCCCACTCCCTTCACCAATTGTCCTTGCTAACCTAGAACAGAAAAGCATACACTAGCCAACCCCAGAAATGCATACTTTTCAAGTCTTTTTTCATAACATCCATTTCATTACATTTGATATAAGTCAACAATTAACTGGGGAAAATGAGCAATTTAGGGCCAAACTACACATTACAGGCAATTGCGTTTGTTTCTTTATTTGTTGGCTTTTTCCCCTTTCCCTTTCTGCAATCAAGAGAAAAAATCAAGAGAAAAAGAGGAGGGGGGAGAGCTGTTTAATTTTTCCATTCCTACAGTTTGCCCAACATTGCCCCCCCCCCACTTGTGGATGGAAAATTGCCACATATAATGATTCTGTTCCATACTTTCATGTCGGGCATTTCACTTCTTCTTGTCCTTTTCATTATTTCATCGATTCTCTGAAAACAAACCAGAACACAGAAAGTGGTAGCATTCCTTCTTTCCTTGAAGTGAGACACACACACAGGTCTGAACTAATGTCACAAATCTTTGGATGATCTCTTAAAGTAAGGACACATTGTCACTCATCAATTAAGTTCACTCTGGAATGTTTTTCTTGGAGTAGTGAACTATGCAATGATGCAGATGTGAGCTGCTAATGCTAGCAATTCTACAATCTCAGATGAAACAATTACCACATGTATACCATAAATATGCTCCAATTCTGTTGGGGTTGCAGTCTCAGAACAAATATTATTAGCCTATTAACCTCTATATAATCAGGTTGCAACAGACACAAAGATCAGTCCCAGTGTTTAGCTACTACGGGCCACTGCCATCTTGGTGGTAAAGATGAAAAGGATACTTTTTCAGGCATTGAAATGAATTGTTCCATGTCACACTGAGAGTTCAACATGATCCCCTAACACTTTGCTTACGGCAGAGATCTTATATAGGAATGATTTTAATATACTCATGCAAATAACATCAAACGTAAATATGCTTTTATACTCAATATGAATTTGCTACCTTCTTTCGCTCCAGTCTTTCTTGCTCTATCTGCTGCATAATTTGTTCCCTTTCCAATCGCAGATGTTCAGCTGCCTCTCGGGCCTTTGCTTCTGCCGCTTCTTTCTAATTAAAACATATAAGGGAACATAGGACTTATTTATTCATTCTTTTGAAACATTACCTACCTGTAGGAAATACAAATAGGTTATCTTCCTCAACAATCCTAATGCCTGATTCAAACTTTCTGCAAGTATTGTGTCACCCAAAAAGTGTATTTGTATGTTTATGGAAATCATGTGGTTATGAGAATTCAATTAATCTTTTGAAGTGGATCCACTGAATCACATGTGCCAATGGGTCCCAGCAGGGATGCATGATGACATTTTGTACCGATGAGTCACAGAATGTCACTGAAGCCCAGTGATGCCTAAATGACATAACACTTCTGGGTCACTAGGCCTCCAAATGCAACCAGAGCATTTCTTAAGCCCTCCCCGCCCCGGAGGTGTATTAAAAGTTGGACATTTTTTAAAAGCTGTCTCTGCAGGCCTCAGAACGGAACCCAGACCCGGCCAAAGAACATGTCCAGGAGCTCAGGTCCAGGTGGTTTGGGAGCTCAGGTGGGGCTCAACCTTCCTTGCTTCCCCTGACTGCATGACCTTGGACCACAGGAAGTACAGCAGTTCTTGCATGATTCAACAAATCTGCATGAGAAAAAAAAACTTCAGTGCTATCTCAGCAGCATGAAACCCGCACCATACAAAACGATATCAGATCTTATCGCAGCATGGCTGAGTTCAAGTAGTATTTAAGCGTGCATGCTATTTCAAAGGTAATGAGTACAGACATTTTCTATATTAATATTTCACACATTATAAATGCTGTACTTAAGCTGAGTGGTGGACTACATGGCAGGTTGCATTCCTGACGTCTCCAAGGATTAAGGGATAATGGGTAGCAGGGTTTGGAAAGAACATACGAAGAGCCAAAGGTCCATGTAGTCCAGTTTCCTGTATCTCACAATGGCCCACCAGATGCCCCAGGGAACACACAAGACATCTCATTGCCATTCCCCTGCATTCGACACTCCAAGGTAGCCTACCTCTAAAATAAGGAGGTTGCACTAACCATCATGACTTACAGCCTGCGATGGACTTTTCCTCCAGAAATCTGTCCAGTCCCCTTTTAAAGGCATCTAGGCCAGATGCCATCACCATCTTCTGTGGCAAGAAGTTCCACAGATAACTATGACCAAAATGCTCAACAGACTCTACCAAGTGAGTTAGATATGGTTCTTAGTTGGTATAAAGCTGTATGCTTATTTACGGAATGAAAAACTTACAGAAAAGTTAGGTACTGCATTGTGGACTTAAAAAGCCATACCTGTGTCTCCATCATAGTCTGTAATTCCCTTTTTTGCTTCTCCCTTAGTAAATGCTCTTCTTCAGCTCTTCTTCTTGCTGCTTCTTCTGCTTTTCTCCTAGCCTCTTCCTGTTCACGCCTTCTTTCCTCCTCTCTCTTACGGACTTCTTCCTCCAGTTGAATTCTCTCCTCTTCTGCCTTCCTTTTCAGCTCTTCTGTCTCTAGTCTTCAAAATCAAAATAGTATCTTTAGACTAGCACAGTGTTTCCCAAACTGTGAGTCGGGATGTGAGTGGGTTGTGAGCCAATTTTTAGTGTGCTGCAAACAGTTTTTGAAATTTTTTTTACAAAAACTTTGCAAGCAACCGTGCCCAGTTTGCGGAAGAAATTTTTTAGCTGGAATGCCAACCTATGGTATGAGGTAATCTTTATAGCTCCAAATTAAAATATCACGTATTCTGATTTTCTATATTAATTGGAGTACTGTAGATCAACACCCAGTTTCATAGCCTTTTGCACGTTCCTTGCACTCCAGTTCAAGGAAATTCCTTGCACTCCAGTTCATCTTGCACTCCAGTTCAGCCTTCTAGGTACCTGGGAATGACTATTAAGGTTTGGTGGAACAGTGCTTAGGGAATTTCTAGGGACTCCATTTCTAGGGAGAATCTAGCAAATGTCTACACACACGCGCGCGCACTACACATAAGGTCTTTAGAAGCCTTGGAAGTACTGGACCCCTATTATTACCTAATAAATACACAATTTCTTTCTAGATCCATTTTTCTGTGTGTAGTGGGTTACAGCAAATTGCCATTTTAAAGAGTGGGTCCCACTGGCTAAAAAGTTTGGGAAGCACTGGACTAGCAGAAAGACTTCCTTTTGCGTTTAGCATGACACTGAAACACACTTTTCAGTTAAGGAGAGTTTATACTTATGTTTACTTGAAAAACAGAATATGTGCCCAAAATTATGATTCAGTACTGGGAGGTCACAGACAAGGGCACACCGTAGGAAAGGGGACACCAGACGTGAAGCATCTTGCACTTATCTGGTGAAGAGTAAACTTGCACTTATCAGGTAAATTTAATTTGAGGACTCAAAATAATAACAATAAGCAGCCGGTCTAAACATAGTTTGTTGTTAATGGGAAATGGGGGGAAAAGATACCTTTCGCGTTCCTCTCTTTCCTGCCTTTCCTTTTCCTCTTGTTCTTTCAGAAGCCGGGCCAGACGTCTTTTTTCTGCTAGAATTCTTGTAGCTTCTTCTGCATCAGTAGTCCCTGCAGCAAGTTTCCCTAGTGGTATGTTATTGAGATCAGAATGTTAGAGAACTGATATGAAACTTGGAGCCAAACACATGTGTAACAACCTAATTCCTGAATAGAACTACTTCTCAGCAAATAATTCTTTAAAAGGGCAATTTGAAGTGGAGAAGGAAGGAGAGGGATGTTAACGCATTATTCCCTCAAGAAGATTCCAGAAGTGTTCATTGCGGGAGAGTAGATGAGGCAACAGAGGTGGTGGAGAAAGCCTTGATTTCATTATCAATGGGCGTACCCACACAGCAACCTACCTCCTTCATTTATTCTAATCCTAATTGAGGGTTCTGTGGTGGAAGTTTGAGAGAAAAGGTCAAGAGCACACAAGGATGGATGGTACCTTCTGGGTTCTAACCAGATTTTCTTTGGCTCAAGGATGAAAAATCATATAGCTAGTTAAATTAATGCTGTATGGCGGTAATAAATACTAGGCCATTGGCTCCAAAACAGACCAACCCACCATCTTTCTGTGACTAAAGCAAAAAAAAAAAAAAAATAGACACACCTTCAGTGATTTCAGCCTTTCCTGCAGGCTTTTCAGCAACAGATTGCCTTACAGCTTCTTCAGCTGAAGATGCTTGGGTTTTCTGATTTGAATTTTCCTTCTTATCATCTTTATGTTTTTCTGCCCTCTTTTTAGGTGTTTCTTGATTGAAATTTGAAGAGATGCGATGTTTCACAGGAGAAGCTGGATATTGTTTAGTAGTTTTGGGAGACTGAGGATATGTCTTTGTAGTGTTTCTAAATGCAATTCAAATTAAATAACTCAAAATTGTACTAACAGAATCCAGAAAGTAAAGAACTCGCAGTAAAGAAGTTGCCTATCACAGCTTTGGCTGTTTTTACTACTCTTCTGAAAGAAATGGCACATTTCAAATGAGATACCAAATGAGGACTATGATTGCAGGCTGTTCTCAGGCAAAGGCAAGACTGTGACTAAAACGATTTGGGAGGAACAGGGATGATGTCAGTCAGTAATTGCACCAACTAGAATTAACGACAATTCGTTTAGGAGTTGTTCACACAAATTACACTGTCATGAAGCAATTTTGACTTGTTCTTGATTTGTTAAGTTCACATAGCATGAAAAATACGTTAAGTGCACCAACTCTGAAAAGAAAAGAAACTTTGATGAAGCAATGAAAACCCAAGGCAATTGCATCCACTGAAAATGCAGATGGAAGAACCATGGTAGAATTGTATTACTCAAGAAAAAACTCCAGAATCTAGAGGGGCACTATTACTAGAACAGCCCCGTTTTGACCAAGTGCAACTGTCGCAGAAGAAAGGGTTTCTGCTTCAAAATTACTACCCTGGAAAGACAAAAACCACACCCAGCACTTTTGCTTCTTTGATGGGAGAATCTGACTGGTCGGGCCACATCTGACTGGTTGGGCCATTGTCCTAGGACAATGGGAGTCTGACCAACCAGAAATCAGGTCCATTTTGTGCCACTGGCTAACTGGCATATTCACAAACTTGTATGCTTTTGTGTTCTTTCCTAAAAGCATTATCTTTCCGAAAAGCTTTTGTGCTCTTTCCACCCAAGGTACTCCTCTGACAACTTCTGCACATATTGGCCAAATATACCCTGTCTTCCATCCCCACCCCAAACCTCTTAGGGCGTAATCCTATCCAACTTTTCTGCACTGATGCAGCCATGCCAACAGGACATATTTCCTTATATACGCCAACGGAACATGGAGGGCGGTAAGAGTCAGGGAGGTCTCTCCAAGGTAAGGGAATGTTTGTTCACTCATCTCAGGGCTGAATCAGTGTTGGAATGTTGGATAGGATTGGCCTCTTGCTCACTGTTTATAGGGATGAAACAAGCATGCTTCATTACTGTATAGAGAATAAAACTAAGCTAAAAAACGGAAAGGAACAAGAAGGAAGTCTAAAGATGCAGTATAGCCCATCCCATAATGCACTATTCTAAGGCACAACTCTTTAGTGGCCATGTTACTACTGTCTCTTTGCTATTTGTACCCAAGGAAGTCCCTATTCAAGAGTCTTTCCTTATCTTTTGCTCCTTCGGTTCTGGGTCTTGCAATTTAGAAGTTGTAATAGAATTAATTGTGCATACAATGTACTATGCTTCCAACTGTTAGTGCCTTTTTTTCTCAAAAATAGCTGGGGAGGATGGTTAATTCTCTCCTCATGATTCATTTCCCTGCTGAAAATCACCCCACTAAAACAGCAATTTGCTCCCAAAGCAAATGGGAGCATTTGTGATTTGAGGAAATCCCCACTTTAGGAGAAAATAAAACTTCAAAAGAGCAACTTTTAGCATGAAAGAGGAGCATGGGGAGATAATTAACTTCTTCCCCATATGGCTCGGTTTCAGCTGGATTTGCATGCCTGTACCTATTATATTGCTATTCTGGAAGAAAAACAAAACACTTTCAGTTGGAAACATACTTCTAATGCACGCATACATACACATATCTAGTTTGGTCCTTAGTGTATTCCTTCTGAGGGCAAGCAGCAGACACGTACTGTCCGGTTTCTCTCAAGGATTCTAGAAAGAGTGTCCTATTATCTGGGATTTCAACACCCCAGACCCCGCATGCTGTTCTGAACTGAACACAATCTTTACTATACTGAGACCCATGCTAGGAATTCTGTTTTTGGTGCATGTCTTGTCAAAGCCCCACTTAGAATTCAAAACTCGGGTGCTCAGAAGGTGCTTGGACTAGAAGCCAGTACAACAACCTAGGCAGCTAAATCTTGCCCAGGGAAACTCTTACAGCAGCATGGAGGCCTGATCCTGCCTCCCTAGGAACCTGGTCTTCAAGTCTTCTTTTTCTGTTCTGCTAAGAAGAGAGGCATAAACTGCTCTTTCCTCCTCTTCTCCTTCCCTTCTTTTCCCCTTCATTTCCTCTTTCTTCACAACGAGCTTGACTTGAAGCCAATGGCCTAACTAGGTCTGGTGTCACCAGCGCACACGGTGGCCCCACTCTTTCTGGCCTCACCACACTTCACTTCTAGTCTGTCCTCTTGTGAAGGCTCCCCAAACCGCCCACTCGGCTCCACACCGCCTTCTGCACCACCCAACTTCAAGGGCAGAAGTGCAACAGGCTACTTGCTGAGTAGCACCCCAGCATGCCTTGCACTATGCCGGCTGACTTCCTAGGCTGGTTAGACCCCAGCCGGCATAGCATAATGCATGCTGGATTGCTACTAGCATTTTGGTTAAACCTGGACACAAACTAGATACCTAAGAGATATGGTACATGCAACCGTGGTGACATAACGAACATGCAATGGCCTCACACAAATCCAAGGATGTTACACTAGTGTAAATGTCAGAGAATGATCTTGTTCTTATGTAAATGTGCCCTGATAATTAACGTCCTCATGTGAAGTTATTTGAAAAACTTTGAATGTTTTAAAACTATTTTTGACTGAATCACAAGTCTGAATACTTAAAATTATCAATATCGAAATTGAAGTGAGAGCATGTCAAATACGTTAGTTTTGTATTAGCCAGCTCTATAATACAAAATACATGTACTATTTCCTAACCCAGCTATTACTTCAGTCAGCCCTCCACAACTCCCTTTTATCCTGTGGTCAAAGTTCTTTAGTATCAAGTATATCCTTTATCTTCATTATCTTGGAGAAGCTTCCATCCTTCCACTGCTTTTACAAAGCACTGTCTTTAAACTATTGTAATACAGTGGAACTTTATGATGGTAATCTCTTCTGGAGAACTCACTGTATAGTGAAAATATCATAATGTGAACCCATTAACACACTGTGGGCGCAATCCTAACTTGGAGTTAGGCTGGCACAAGTCTTTTGTGGCAGCCCAGGAGTGTCACAAACGTGCTGTAACGTGCGTTTGGAGCACTATCTGAGTCAGTGAGGACAGCACACATCCGTGTGCAACATTCTTGGGCCAGCACAAAATACTCCAGTTTAAGATTGCGCCCTCCTTTTGGTAATTCATTCCAAGGTCTTCACACACTATCAAGATATTAAAAATGCTACTATTGGCTGAGATTACTTGTCTAATAACAGAAACTATGAAGACAGGACACACTTTTAAAATTCTCACTGCAAAGTCAACTCTAAGGTGCTATTCTGCTCTTTTACAGTTGTTTTTTTTCTTCTCTGTTATTTTAAATGGTTTTCAGTTTCCGTTAAGTAATTTTAATGTTATTTTAATGGGTTTTTAATTTTTTGTAAACTGCTTTGAATTTTAGAAAAGTGGTATATAAATCCAATATAAATAAATAAAGGCCAAGAACAGATTAGGAATTATCTGAAGCAGCAGCATTACATCACAAGATAAAGATGCAACATGATTGTGAACCTAATTTTAGGAAATACTTTATTTCAGATACATTTGAAAGGTTGCCACTTGCCACTCTTCCATTCACTGAGGAAAAATGAGCTCCAAGAAAATTTCTGCCAGGCTCAAACTCCCACCCCCTGGGTTGCTTTGGAAATAGACATAAGATTAAAGGAGAACTAGTTTTTGGGGTGCGGGGGAAGAACTAGTCTCAAGACAACAAGGAAAAGTGAGCCCTATCCCATCACCATTACTCTTGTGTTTGCTTCAAAATGAGGCCTCAGTTTCCTTCAACCTCAAAGTTTACCAAAATATATTTACTTGGGAGTTGCAGGTGATGCTGATCTTTTAGACATGGCTGCTGGAGAATCAGATCTTCTAAGAGGTGATCCTAAACCAGATGATGTGCTAGAAGTTGTGGGTCGTTTCTCTTTCTTTTTCTTCTCAGACTTAAAAGAACAAACAAATTGTTTTAGGATCAGATCACAACAACATTTCAGTGACAGATACATCTGGCACACAGATTCCTGACCTGGATACTACACTGTTAATTTTTTAAAAAAAGTAAAAATGTATGGCAAAGACTACCATTTCCTTTCCTGTATGAACATCTAAACATCACTGAACTTTGTTTATATTCTCTCATGCATGTACAGTATGTATACTGAATATGTGTGTCATATGATGTTTGATTAACCTAGGGTGCAAACCTAACCAACTTTCCCACACCGGGGAAAGGACAATGCAGCTCTCAGGTAAGGTAACAAATACTCCTTTACCTTGAGAAGGCCTCTGTGACTGCCCCCATAACTGCAGGGTGCAGCACATGCCCCATTGGTACAGCTATGTCAGTGCTGGAAAGTTGGTTAGGATTGCGCCCTTACCCAGACAGAGTCCTAAAACTACTTCCAGGAGTTTGCACATTTACAGAGCTACTTAGAATTTGTACATTTACAGAGCTACTTAGCATGTCTAATTAGAAGTAAGTTCCATTGTGTTCAGTGGAATTTATCCCCAGGAAAGTGTGTATAAGACTGCAGACCAATTCATGAACTAGTTCTCTCTCCCTTCTCATTATTTCCAATTCCACGTGAAATGGCAAAACACAAACAAAACCACTATACTAGCAAGGCGTCTTAAAGGCAATAAAATCTGTCCCAATTAGCAGCAGCAACCTAGTCATTTCAATTACTTAAAAAAATACATAGAGATGTAAAAATGCTATGGTATTTACTTGTTCCAATATAAGCTATTGTTGTGCTGAGTTAACACTTTAAAAAAGCAAGTTAAATTTTCTACTAAATTATCATAAATATGGACCAGTTCATATTTTCTTCCTTTTAAAAGAAAGTTCTGGAGTACACTGTGTTGCTTCAAGTACAATGCACTTATAAGAAAACAAATCTGGGACAGAAGTGAAACTTAAGGAGGACTGAAAATTGCTATGCAACAAGACTGCTAAGAAATAAAGATTTCCTCAATACAGAGAGAGAGGGAGAGAGAATATTCTTTAAGTAATACAATATACTGAACCAGCATACAAAAACACAGCATTTTGGTGCAACCAAGTTTCAAACCCACCTGTGAGACTTCAGGTGCAGTTGCCCCCTTCATTGCATCAGACGTGGAAGGAGAAAGTGCCTTCTTTCTCTCTGCACTTCGGGTGGGGGAAGGCTTGTAAGGAGATTTAAGAGGGCTAGCTGGTGCTACACGAGGACAGATATGGAATACTAAAGAGTTATAGTACAATAGCAAGATCAACAGGGAGCATAGACAAAGGAAGTGAGAAAAGGGGGAAAAAAACACCACAGACTTATTAGAAACAAAAACATTAATGAACCACATTTCTCTGTTTATACGACCACTATGTATTTTCCAAACAGCAAATTATCAATGTTCGCATAAATATTTGTATATGGAAATGCCACAGTTTTGTTTTGGAAGGTTTTAAAATCAGAACAATCTTTATACAGATTCAAGAATTTTTCTGAGAAATGAAAGTGTGTAGGATTAATTGTTCATGGCCAGACACATATCAGTCATTTCCTTAGACAGAGTTAACAGTTCTAAAACTGATAGTGAATTAATTTTAAAGATAATATTGAATTAAAATAGTTTTGCCAGCTAGGTGATTGTCATATATCACCACTTTTGCTTAGCTCCCAACAAGTATGTAAAGAGCAATAGCACAAGTTGTTTTAAAATCTTGAATGGGGGGATAGATACTTTTGTTTTAGGATTTTTTTTTTAAAAGAACAAAGTCTTTTTCCCCATTTAGAATGCTACATTGTTCTACATACATGACAGTAGCTACAAGCAACAATCAAAGTCAAAACTCAGATAGGAAACTTCAACTTTTCCATGCTAGAGAGATTACTCTCACAAACATAGAATACAATTAGTTCATACCAGAACGTTGCTAAGTAATTTTTGTAGTGTGCCTAACACATCCCTTAAGAGATTAGGTTTACCTGAATCACTGTATTGCTCATTGAGCATTAATGTACTTCTGCTTCTGGCTAAAGAAGCTTGTGTGGGAGTCAATAGCCGAGAAATAATAAAGTTTTCCATTGGACTAAGATGCATGCGATGAGCTGAAGGATGGAAGCAAATGAAAAACGTTAAAGAAAAATGCCACTTCTAAAACCTTTCAAACAAATGTAATGAATGATCAAACAAAATGAACAAAAGAAAAAAAAATAAGCTAGGTGTATTTGTAAATTAGAGAACTTTTGACTTTTTTCCAAGGAGGAGGATTTGAGGAAGGTTCACTGTTTTAACCCAGGTTTACGTCCTATGTAATCAAATAATCAAAACAAGCACTGAAGTATTAACTTCTTTTATGATTAACCAGAAATGATAATGCACTTTTTCACTACTAAACACTTCATAATGGCTTGACAATATTGTTTTTGCTTTATGAATTAAGTTTATTAAAGGACACTAAAAATGTCTTTTTGCATTCAAAAGCCCTGTGCCAACCTGGAATTCCCACTTGCAATGCTGGAGATATTAGTATACAACATTTCTTGTACATAACCCAAATTATGCAAATAAAGCAGGGTTCCTGGCAAACAGAGCAGAACAGGATGGCTCTTCAGTGTGCATCAGGCATAGGATTGCACTTGACCTTCAGTAGCACAAAGTCACTGTTGCATCACTGTAGCTAAAACTGGTTCAACTATTAGGTGAAAAACTGCCATTCATAATACTTAAATGGAGATTAGTTCCACATGCACCTAAGCAAATCTGGTAAAAGCCCTGGCCTTTGGCCTCAGATCACATTAGGTTTGCAGTAATATAGAATAGTTCCCTAAACAGTGTTTTAATATGACTAACTCAGATGTGTTAAGCATAAGGCCTGCAGGCTGCATCTTGCCTGCGGAAGTTCTTTAATGAGTACCCATGATAATTGGGCTTTCTACCATTAGCTGCTGTTTGCTGCTGAGCTGCGAAGTGAAGCATCAGCAGCAGTGCTGAAGGGACAGGTCTGGGAGAGTCCAACGCAGGCCACTTTTGCTATTTCTACTGAGGTCTCACTGCTGAAATTGCGGCCTGTGGTTCACCAACACCAGCCTTTCAGAAGCACTGCTTCTGCCAAGGAGCTGGGAGGGAGAGACGGCAGGAGGCTTCAGAAAGTAAGGAACAGAATGGAGGAAGAGGCAGACGAAGAGGAGGGAGAAGATGCCAAGGTGATGGGAGAGCCCAATTATTACATGGGCCGCCCTTTTAGCAGCACTGCTTCTTCTGAGGCATCACTGCAGAGCACATCTCAGCTGCTGACACCTCAGCAGGTCACACGGCTGAAAGGATGGTTTCCCAAGTGAGCTCTTCCATATCTTGAAAATAGGATCAAGATTTGCATATTTTGTGAGATTTGCAGCTAATGAGTTCCTAGGTGAGAAAAGTCAGGAAAAAGGTGAGGGGAAAAGACTATCACCTGCTTAGTGATGTCAGTTCATGCTTAATGGCATCATTTCTGGCTCTCAGCAAGTGCCATGAATGCTATTCAGTCTGTAAGAAACATGTTCAACATACCCTGCACTAAATACTAGCAATCATCCATTTCTGAGGGTGCAATCCTAACCTGGAGTTAGGCAAGCACAAGAGACTTGTGCAGGCCCTGGAGTGTCGCAAATACACCGTAAAGCACATTTGGACCACTCTCAGAGTTTGGCGCACATCCATGTGCTGGCCTCCCTGACTCTGAGAGTGGTGCAAACATGCTTTATGGCACATTTGTGACATTTCCGGGCCTGCACAAGTCCCTTGTGCCAGTCTAACTCCAGCTTAGATTTGCGCCCTGAGTGTTACTACTATCATGGCGTAGATGGCATAAGCCCAGCAAATCAATCCTCAAGTGCAGGATTTTACCAAACCTACCTCACTAGGGGTGTCAAATCTCTACACAGTCAGAGGAACGCAGAGATATCTATATTCTCTATTTTTCAGCGGCCTTCTGTATACAATAGTACTGTATTGCTAAAACTTTTAAAACTTGCCTCCTTCAAAACCTATGCTGTCTTCTGGGAGATTCCAGACTCACAATAAATAGCCTGCAGAGGCCTTTTATGTATTTAGATCATGTATATCCAGTGGTGTTATTCTACCGGAACGCTGGGCGGGACATCCGGGTGATCGATAGCCCACCCATTGCATTCTGCAGCGTTCCGCCGTTTGCGTAACGTACGCAAGCGGTGTAATTGGTTACGCAAACGGCGGAACGCTGCGGAACGCAACGGGTGGGCTGTCGATTACCCGGATGTCCCACCCAGCGTTCTGGTAGAATAACACTACTATGTATATCCCACATCTTCTATTCCTGATGGGGCCATAAAACCCCGGTTTAAAACTAACTGCACAAGCATCTGCGAATTGGAGTACTAATACCAATAGGGGCATTAGAAGACTAACAGAAGAGGATCTCTCTCTGACTCCATCTAAAAATCATGCACAGGAATCCATCATAAATCAAAGCAGCAGTACTTCATGAGCGCCTTTCTTCCTTCCTGTGGGTTCTTGGGTCCTTCCTATGGGTGCTCCCACAACAATGGGTGTAATAGGGTACACGAGGGTGCAATCCTCCCCATATATCTAGTATGAATCAGAAAAGTTAAGGATATCCAGTTCAGATGAACTTTGCTGATGAGAGAACAAAGGCTCAAACTAGATGCTATCCTACCTTGGAAAAATGCACTCTACACAGATGCCCTCACATCCCCCAAAGAGGGGTCTGCCCCTCAGTTTGAGAACTACTAATCTACAAGGAACCATAGTTCAACCATTCAAAACTGTCCTGCAAGAGGGAATAATCTGGCACTGAATGTTGCTTCTTGGCAAATTCTACAGATGCGACATACAAAGTCTAAAAGGCAACACTCATCAATATTTAGGGCCACTTCAACTTTTAACTTCTGGCACTATTTATAATCATGCTTGAGCTTTTGAATCTTCAAGCAGTTTGGACTAACTGAAGGAAAGAATCATATAATACTTAGCATTTATATAGTGCTTTAGATAGGATGTTAAATTGGGACTGCCTGGGCCCCAGTTCAATCTCTAAATCACTGTGCTACTCAAATTTTCAACAATCCTTAAACTGTATACAGAGAGAAACTTGATTTGCACTATACCAACAAAATAACACAGTAATGTTTGCATTTATTTTTGCCGAACACAACTGCCACAGGAGGATTAACCCATTTGGAAGAGAAAACTGGGGAAGGGGGAGAGAGGAAGGGAGAGAGGAAAAAATGCATTTTAAACACACAAGGACAGATTATTTCTGGAGTGGTGCAATGAGCAGCACATTCACTTGCCTCTGTCAGGGGAATATGTTATTGTTGCTGTGGAGGAGGAGAGGCGCTTATTGATAGGCGACTCCATTTGCTTTGGCAGATTCATTGTAGAAGCTGAAAGTTTGTCACATGCTGCAGAGAGATGCATTGAACACATTTATATTCATTCCACAGTGCTGGAAAGCTAACCTTTCATTTTGTCACCAGGGTCCCTGGGTGGACCAGGGCAAAGAATAAAGAACATCTGATAAACACCAGAGACTGGAGACTCCTGTCAATTCCACAAGCTACCATTCAAGACACAGTTGTTTCGCCTAGAAGTTTAACATTTCAATGTTATATTACTGCGTAGAAGTTATTTTATAGCAGATTTTATAGCAATACTCAGTAAAATATAGTATTGAGCAGGAACAAGGAGTAGAGTCACGCAGCCCTTAAAGGAAAGCGTCATTAAAAAAATACTGTATCATCAGGTCTTTCAGTTCTGTTTTGGAGAAGATGGAAGATTTTCCACAATTTCAAAGCTGCTAACTCAGGAACTTACCCATTTGCTCACCATGAATTGGGGTATGGTGGGGGGGGGGGGTTAGGGGTGCAAATTCCCAGGGACACAACACAAAAGGGACAACAAAATCTCCCCCACCCTTGGTAGTGACCCCCATAGCTGTACAACTGTGGGGGGCCCTCCTCTGCTTTTTTTTTAAGCAAGGAGGGTGACCCCCAAAGCCGTGCAGGAAATTGCAGCCACCCTCGTAGCTTTCACTGCCACTCCAAGGGCTGCTCCCAGCCTACCCTCCTCCTTCAGAAGGGGCTGAAAAATGCAACTTCTGATATTCTGTCAAAACCAGAAGCTGCCATTTTTGGCCCCAGAAGGCTCTGGAAGCATTCAGGATGTAATTGCAATGACATCATCATGTCACCACAACTGCTTCCAGGACAACGGTAGGGTGTGCCCCCAGTCAGCTTTTGCTGCACTCTGAGAACCTCTGAAGATCAGTGCAAGAGTGAGGAGCTGCCACAGCCCTCCTCTTCTCATGTCTGAAGCAAGTTGACCTGTGTTGGGCATCAGAAGCCTCAGGTTTGGGATATAAGAAATGAGGCACCACTCTAATAAGAAATTTGATTAACAGCTATCACACTCTTTTCTGACGACCAAGGCCAGCAAAATGTTTGAACCATGGCCAATAATTTAGTCAATAGTGCTCTACTAATGACAATACAGTAATCTGTTGATTTTGTAATTTATTTTGGATACACGAGATCTGAAAATGGTTTAATTTAATCTGTTTTGGCTTCACGGGTTTTCTGCACAAATATCAGTTCAAAACACTGATTAAAAAATATAATATCAGCAGTGAACACATCCTTGCTATATTTGGTCTATTGTGAGGAAACTCAAGTGCCAGCGCTCATGACAGCAAGTACCTATATACTAAAATAGGCAAAGTGCTGGAAGGGGGGAGTCTTATCTTCTGAGGTTAAGAAACATGGTACAGATTAAGAGACATGGAATTCCCTTCTATTCTTCCCAATTTCTGTTTCTATTCAAGGTTATATCCTGGATAAGACTTGGGAGAGAGCAGCAGATTGCATTTCCCTAGTTTCCTGCTGCTTGTTCAACTGTTCTGAGCAAGAGAAGCCCCATTGCTATTGGGGACAACTGTACATTTACCCTATTCAGTCCGATGGAAGCAGGCCAAAAGGAAAATAGGAATATACATTTGTCCCCTTTCACTTATTTGCTGGGTTGCCTGCCTTTCCAATAGAAAGATGGAAAATTCCACCTCTTAACTACCCACAAGCAACATGCAATTAGATTCTGTTACTCCATGGCAGCAGCATTTATGCAACCAGCTAACACCTGAAGCTATAGTCATATAGGATTCTTGCTGCAGTTTTATTTTTATAAAAGAATGAATAGTGGTCTCTCTCTCTCCCTCTCTCTCAACAAATGGCAGACAGTAAAATGTAAGTGGTAAGGGACTCTACTGGATGGAACTAAATCTCTCCATAATCTTTAGTCATAGCACCAGCAGTGAGATTTAGCCAAGCAACTATATTCCATATTGCAGCCTGTTTACTTGGCACCATAAAACTCAATCAGAACCACTGAATGGAGCCAACAACTATATAGCTCTATCCTGGTACCCATTTTTTAATCAAGCTGGAGTGTGACTGAGGGCACAATCTAACCACCCCTTCAGCCAACACAAGCCATTTGAGTCGGCTGAGTGCTATATCGCAAATGTGCCTTAAAGCACATCTGCACCAGCACTTCTGCTGCAAGGCCGATGCAAGCAGTTGTGTCAGCCTTGCAACGCTGGAACATGCCTGCAGTAAGCCACTCCTACGCCAGCCAAGTTCAGCTGGTGCAGGGGCTACTCTGGGCAGGGGGAAGGAGAGGAGGAGGGCACCCCGGGGGGGGAGCAGGGCTTTCTGGTGGGTGGGGTGGCCCGGAGAGGGACATGGAGACTGGATGTGGCCATTAGGCCGCATCCAAACCCTGCCCCTTGAAGCCCCGATTCAGGTTGCGTGGGGTGCTTGAACCTGCTCCTGCTATATAGCAGATGCAGATTTGAGCAGACCCAGATGGATGGATGGCGCCTACCCCGGGATAAGGGAACAAATGTGCCCTTGTCCCATGGAGGCTACAGCCCACTCCCAACCTGTCCTGGCTACAGCACAGGCCAGCCTGCCTGCCTGTTCCGGAACAGGGTAGGACTGTACCCTGAGTACTGTGGACAGGGTGACCAAGACAGAACGGTGGAAGTTGGGTATTTTACACAAACAATCTTGAAAGATACAAGGACACTTTTCAGTGCACACATTTGTAAACGCCTTGGTGGATAGTAACAAGGGAGTCAATGAGATGTGAATGCATTTATTTACGTGATTTATATACTGCCTTTCCAAATGCATGACTGCAGATTATAGAAACATAATGGCAAACTATGAAGGTGTCAGATATAAAATTGTTGTGCCACTCATAAAAGAAGTTGTTGGTATCCAGGCATTTATTTAGATATGTAAATTCCAAGTATACTCCAAGCATGCGGGAATACCTGATTACATTGGAAAAATGGCACTCAGGTTTTCACTATAGCTAGACTCCACTGCACTACCTATAAAGGTTTGATTCCTTGAGCAGGCTGAAATCAACACCACCAAGAGCAGTTCTTAAAACGAATTCATTGCAAGCCTCAATGCTCTTGCTCCAGAGCAACACCATTAATTGACTTTAACAAAGTCTGATCCACCCTAATAAGAAATCATTAAGAAAAATAACCATGGAACAGATCCTATATTCTTATACGACTATATAGAACTGAAATATTTTAAACCAGTTTCTTTCCCTTTCCATTTTTAACTGGAAAATCCACGCCCCATCCACTCAAAGACACACAACAGACATGACAGATGTGTGTGTTCCACACTTGGACAGTCGTAGACGGACTTGAGATCGACTGTTAGTGGGCCAACAGCTAGTTGAAACATTACCATGACATTGGAATGCCAAGCATGCATTGCTTCACTATGACAAAACTGAAGGAAAAAACACACAGTGAAGTACACAGAAGCAGTCCACCAAGCCCTCCTGCTGCACAGCCTCCATCCATTTCTATAAGATCCATCACACAAGCCCTAAGCGGAGAAGGAGCAGTAGAAGTGCTTTGGGGAATTAGACCCTTATTTTCCAATAAGGATGCTGTCAAGGACTGAACTAAAATAAAGGAGAACACAGCAATTGGGGAAAGGGGGACACAAAACTGGTGGATGTGTTAAGACAAGACACTATGGTGCTGTGAGTGTCTCAAATACCATTGGAGGGATCAGCAGCAGCTGTAGAGGCCACAGGTTCTGGAAGAAGGGTGTTGGCAGCTAAACCTACAGGGGGTGGGGTATTTTCTGATTCACCTACACAACAGAAAAATGAGAGCAAAGAGAGGTGATAGATTACTGAAGAGGTACCAAGGATATTAAAAACCCAAACAAGTACAAGAGGAATTTTTTAAAAGTCAGTTTCTACAAGCATTAAAATAGTTCTCTCATCCACGAATGAATTTTCATACTGAAGACCTAAGCTTTCATAGAGATGGCAAGATCTGCTGTTTTATCTCTTAAGATGCTTTGCCTAACACAACCCGTTGGAGAAAGCTGGTGAATTTAAACAAATCTGAATGAATTCTGAAACAAAAAAGCTCATACATGGTTGGTGATAAAATAACTTGCTTTGAAACCAAAAAGAGAGCAGCAAGAGCTAGGAAGAGAAGAATTCGTTTTCAGCCGGAAATACTGCATAACCATCAAGACGTCCCCTGAGCTTTTCAGAGTGCCTGAGCCAAAAATAGATTATTTTTTTTGCAAAGTCATACAGCACTGACAGCCATTGTGAGACAATTCAGTGCAGTGGTTTGATTCAAGTGTTTGGTGCTTTTTTAAAAATAAAAAATTCTAGCATATTACTGTGTAGACAAACTTTGATATTGGCTTGTTTCCCAGAAGGTATCAGAGTGAAATTTAGTAAGCAACAAGAAAATCTTCATTAATAAATGCACTTCAACAGTCTCTTTTTCATAAAACAGATTATACCAAGATAGATTTTGCAGGTTTAAAAAAAACAACAGCCCTCAAGCATTTGCAATCTGGAATCTGCAATGCAGGCAGCCTGTTTCACTCACCATCTCTTTCGCCTGAGCCTGCAGCCAGTGCTCCTCCCCACGACCATCTCTTCTGTTTCTGCTCCAGCTGCTGACTTCGCTCCAGGGACCGCCGCATCATAGCCTCTAGTCGTTCCTTGCCAATTATTGCAAAAATAAAAACAAAACAGATCTGACTGTTTAAAAAGGTCTCTACCACAGAAAAATGCAATGTTATCCTGACTGTCAATACATTCAGTGGTTAAAGGGTTCCTGTTATCAACCTGCTTAATGAAAAATAAGCAAAAGCAGTATCACTACATCCACTCACCTCCAGATATACGTATTCTTTGTCTGTAGTCACCACTGAGGTCACTACGTAGGCTGAAGTTAGCAAACAGAAGTTACATCACCTCCAAGCATCTGCTCCTGCTGGCAAGACTGCTGCTGTGGCTCTGTCTAGGTTTAATTTGTTTAAGAATAATGCATGAGAAGCATTAACTCTGTCATCTCAGCAGAGCTCAGTTTCCCCCTTCAGTGGTGAGACTTAGCTGCAATGATTCCTCCCAATCACAAAAAAAGCCTATCATATAGAGGGTTAAGTATACAATCACTGGTGGTTTTTTTTTCTTTTCCAAAACCTGCTACGCAGCTGAAAAAAATCATGCTTAATTTTGTGGGCATTTAGTATTTCTTAAGCTTTTCACTATTTCTACTAGCTAAAAGACTGTCAAAAGTTTGACAGCAAGCAACAGAAAGCACCACCCTCTTTCCCAATTCCATGCCCCAAATCCATCACTTCCACATCACACATCTCTCCCCCCCCCCTTCATCAAAGATCTTAATGTATAGGGGGAAGGGGCAGACAGCCAGACCTATTTCCTGAGTAATGATTCTTGGTCAGACACTAGACAACCACCACAGAGCATGACTAGAATTCTCAAGAGTGGATTTTTTTATATTGTTGATAGTAGCTTAATTACAGATCTTTTTATGTAGTGTGTTACAGATTATTATTATTGTTGTTGTGGAGAATATTTACATGCTTTCCAACAAAAAGTTCTCAAAGCAAGTTTACATGGAAAAGGGAATATGCTAATTCCCTGTCCTAAAGGGACACAATCTATACAGAAATATAAGGGAGATTGTCAGAATTAGAACCAAAGTGCCACCATTTTAGAGATAACGCTCAAACCCCAATTTTATTATGTTACAATTTATGATGATTTGTTATGACATATATGTCAATGCAGTTAATGCTTACTATATTTAATGTAGTTATTTGTAGGCTGTAGCTAATGCATACTGGTTACTGATTGCTAAAAAATAATTTTATGTTATTCTCCCCCCCCCGCCCGCGATCATAGGTAATTAGGAAAAAAATTGTGAAACAGTGTGAATGTGAGACCCTAGCCAGACTCAGTGCTCCATTCTGAGAAGGAGGACTGAGGAGATAGATGGAGGGGAAATCAATCAAAGTATTTATATACTGCTTTTTCAACACAAAGTTCACAAAGCAGTTTACAGGCTAATGATGATGATGATGATGTTAAATCTTACATTTACACGTTGTTAATTTGTTACCCTATTAGAGGATAGGCCTGTTGATCAACAGAAAACTTACCAGATCTCAAGGCTTATCAGATTTCAATGTGAAAAGGGGGTGCAAACTGAGCAATGATATACAATGAGGAAAAATGTCAAATATTTTAAGTTGCTGCGGGCCAGATAAAATATTGTGGCGGGCTGGATTTGGCTCCTGGGCCGTAGTTTGGAGACCCTGATCTATTCCAAGGATGTGCTAATTCAGACAAGCCAGATGGAAACTTCCAGCACAGGAGACAAAAGACAGAGGAGCCATCCCAGGAGACAACTTTTCCAGAAGGAACCACCCTAAGGGAAGAAAGAGGTAATCCCAAGGGGAACAGAGGCAGAAGTCTCCTTCTCCCCAGTCTCGGGACTGGGAAAAACAATTCTCAATGGATTCTGGACAACCTTGGCAAACTATCATCCTGTCATCCAGCAGAGCTGTTCAGCATTGTGTGGGGCTTGTTAAATTCAACAACGCACGAGAATCAGGAAGATTCTTCTCATGACCTATGTGGGGCTAACCCTTGAAAATTGTTCAGAAGCTGCAGCTAGCATAGAATGTGGCAGCTCAGCTGGACACTGGGGTTCGGTGTATTCAGACTGCCATGTCATTGCTCCAATGGCTACACTGGCTGCCCATTCTTTTTCAAAGGCAATTCAAGGTATTGGTGATGATCCTTAAAGCCCTATATGCAGTGATGTCATTCAGGGGGAACGGACCAGAACAGGCATTCCGGATCCTAATGGGTTCCGTGGCTGGTTCTGGGTTCCCGACAAGTGCCAATCAAAAGTGAGTTCCTGTTCCTAAATCATTTGAATGACACCACTGCCTATATGGCATAGGATCATATGGGGAACCACCTTAACCTACATAATCCTGCACATCCACGTGTGGGCCTTGCTCAGAATACCACAGCCACCTGAAGCCAAAAGGACAGCAGCAACGTGCAGGGCCTTTTCTGTTGCAGCACATCATCTCTGGAATCCCTTGAGCACAGCCTCCTTGTCACATGGTTCCCGGCAAGATTTAAAGACAGGGGCCAATCCTATCCAACTTCCTGGTGCTGATGCAGCTGCAGTTCAGCCCTGAGGCAAGTGAATAAATAATCCCTTAGCTTGATGAGGCCCTCATTACTTTCCTACCACCACAGAATGCAGCACATACCCCATTGGGACAGCTACACCAGGGCTGGAAATTTGGATAGGATTTGGCTCTTATTTGTTTCATTTTACTTTTGAGGATTGAGGAATCTCCTATGGACCCTTTTTAAATTCCTCTTGCTGCTTTTATTTATTTATGGATTTATTTAAAAGATTTTTGCCCCACCTTTTTCCCCAGTAAAGGGGAATCAAGGTGACTTACAAAGTTAAATAAAACAATATCTTAAAAACAAATATTAAACCAACACCATTAAAATAGCATTTGTAGCCCCTCCCCTATCAGAAGCCTTCTGAGGGCTAGGGAGGCTGCAGGTGGCCTCTCTGATCCTCAGAAGGCCTCTTGTTGTTGTTTGTTCAGTCGCTAAGTGGTGTCCGACTCTTCGCGACCCCATGGACCACAGCACGCCAGGCCTCCCTGTCCTCCACTAGCTTCCAGAGCTCGCCCAATTTCATGTTCATTGCTTCGGTGACACTATCTAACCATCTCACCCTCTGCCACCCCCTTCTCCTTTTGCCTTCCATCTTTCCTAGCATGAGGGTCTTTTCTAAAGAGTCCTCTCTTCTCATGAGGTGGTCAAAGTATTGGAGCTTCAGTTTCAGGATTTGTCCTTCCAGGGAGCAGTCAGGCTTGACTTCCTGGAGGATTGACCGATTGGATCTCCTTGCAGTCCAGGGGACTCTCAAGAGTCTTCTCCAACACCATAATTCAAAAGCATCTATTCTTTGGCGCTCTGCCTTTCTTATGGTCCAGCTCTCACAGCCATACATTGCTACTGGGAAAACCATCGCTTTGACTAGGCAAACCTTTGTTGGCAGGGTGATGTCTCAGCTTTTTATTAAGTTGTCTAGGTTCGCCATAGCTTTCCTCCCAAGAAGCAAACATCTTTTAATTTCATAGCTGCAGTCACCATCTGCGGTGATCTTGGAGCCCAGGAAAATAAATTCTGACACTGCTTCCATTTCTTCCTTTTCTATTTGCCAGGAAGTGATGGAAATGGTTGCCATGATCTTAGTTTTTTTTTTTTTTTAATGTTGAACTTTAAGCCAATTTTGGCACTTTCCTCTTTCACCCTCATCAGAAGGTTCTTAAGGTCTTCCTCACTTTCTGCCATTAGAGTGGTATCGTCTGCATATCTGAGGTTGTTGATATTTCTCCCAGCAATCTTGATTCCAGCTTGTGAATCATCCAGCCCTGCCTTCCTCATGATGCACTCTGCATATAAGTTAAATAGGCAGGATGACAGTATACTTTGTCATACTCCTTTTCCAATTTGAAACCAATCAGTTGTTCCATGTCTGGTTCTAACTGTAGCTTCCTGACTTGCACACAGGTTTCTCAGAAGACTGATAAAGTGGTCTGGTACTCCCATCTCTTCAAGAACTTGCCACAATTTGTTGTGATCCACACAATCAAAGGCTTTAGAGTAGTCAATGAAGAAGAAGTAGATGTTTTTCTGGAACTCTCTTGCTTTCTCCATGATCCAGTGAACGTTGGCAATTTGATCTCTAGTTCCTCTGCCTCTTCAAAAACCAACTTGTACTTCTGGTAGTTCTCAATTCACATACTGCTGAAGCCTAGCTTGTAAGATTTTGAGCATAACCCTGCTAGCATGTGAAATGAGTGCAATTGTGCGATATTTTGAACAGGCATTGCCCTTCGTTTGGGATTGGAATGTAAACTGACCTTTTCAAGTCTTGTGGCCACTGCCGGGGTTTCCAAATTTGCTGGCAAATGAAGTGCAGCATTTTGATAGCATCATCTTTTAAGATTTTGAATAACTCAGCTGGAATGCTGTTACCTTCACTAGCTTTGTTGTTAGTGAGGCTTTCTAAAGCCCACTTGACTTCACACTCCAGGGTGTCAGGTTCGAGCTTAGTGACCACACCATTGTGGTTATCAGGAACATTTAGATCGGCCTTTTATAGTTCCTCTGTGTATTCTTGCCACCTCTTCTTAATCTCATGTGCTTCTGTTAGGTCCTTGCCTTTATTCTGCGTACCTTAGCATGAAATTGTCCTTTGATAGCTCCAGTTTTCTTGAAAAGATCTCTAGTCTTTCCCATTCTATTGTTTTCCTCTATTTCTTTGCATTGCTAATTTAGGAAGGCCTTTCTATCTCTCCTTGCCATTCTCTGGAAATCTGCATTCAGTTGGGGATATCTTTCCCTTTCTCCCTTGCTTTTTGCTTCCCTTCTTTCCTCAGCTATTTGTAAAGCCTCATCAGATAGCCACTTTGCCTTCTTGCATTTCTTTCTCTTTGGGATGGTTCTATTTGCTGCCTCCTGTACAATGTTACAGACCTCCGTCCAAAGTTCTTCAGGCACTCTGTCTATCAGATCTAAGCCCCTAAATGTATTTGTAACCTCCACTGTATATTCGTATGGGATCTGATTTAGGTCATACGTGGAGGGCCTAGTGGTTTTCTGTATTTTTATAAGTTAAGCCTGAATTTTGCAATAAGATGCTCAAGATCTGAGCCACAGTCAGCTCCAGGTCTTGTTTTTACTGCCTGTATAGAACTTCTCCACCTTTGGCTGCAAAGAATTTAATCAATCTGATTTCTTTTTTTGCAACCAAAGGTGGAGAAGTTCTATAGAGAAGGCCTCAGGAAGGCCTAATATAAAAAGTAACTTCTGGGTTTTGGTAAACGTAATGTTTTTTAGGTTTGTGGAGGCCTCAGAAGGCTTTCTGAGGGTCAGGAAGGTTGCCTGTGGCCTCTCTGTCCCTCAGAAGGCCTCTGATATGAAGGGAGCAGAAAAACCAAAAAAGGAACAAGGTAAAACAAACAGGTGGGGGAGTGGGTCATGGTGCCACCCCCCACCAAGTGATGCCTGGGGCATTTTTTTCCTTCCCCCCCTGGTTATGCCATTGCCCAGCATACTGTCTTTTCCAGTGACTGTTGCTGATGCCTTATTACAGAACAGTTGAGTTCCTTCCAAGGAAGAATGAGTTCTTTAATCTCAGACCGTAAGCATTATTTATAAATTATAAATAGGCTTTATTAAAAACAGATTTCGGCAAGGGAATTCATTAACTATAAAAGGTATCAGGTTAGAATATTTAACTAAAAGCCAGTCTGTAATAGTGGACACAACCAATCTCAAGTCACATCTGAAGATTACAGGAAGGTGCTGCTGACCCTCAACATGACTGCATGGGGCAGCAGATGCTGCCGCCGCCCCACAGGCATGCTGCCCGGACTCACGTCCCCACTGGCCCCTCTAGATATGCTAGTGGACAACAGAGAAGGAGTGTGAAGGATCAGTGGTTTGAAAGCACCTGCACATAGAAAGCTTACACATCATCAAGGTTTCTAGCATTACCATATTCCTAAACAGTTAGCTTCTATATGTGGAAGTGCTAAAATGGTACTGCTTTGTAACAGATTCACAATGTGAATCTGCTCTTTCATCCCCTTGCACTACTTTGGAAATGCTTTCAGGTTTTGGCAGTCTATCAAGGGAGAAAAAAGAAATGATTCCATGTTGTAGGAAACCAGTTACAAAAAATACCGTTCTATGTACAGATAATGTACACATAAAAGTCACTAGCAAGATGCTATCCAAGCTAAGTCTAGAAGACAAGACAGCGTAGGCAGCCTTTCAGGTATGATGTAGCTACTGTGTTTAGGATGTCATAGTTCATATTCAGCAACTTAATTGCACCTTGAAAACTACAACTCTGCTGGTGCAGACAGACCCTCATTCACATCAGAAGCCAATCCAAAGAAACCCCAGTGGATCATAATTTATAATTAACTCTCAACAATATGGAAAGCCTATGTCTGACAGAAAGAGTCCCAATCCCAGCCAAGTCAGGACAGTGAAAAGGACGCTTAGCCAAAGCTACAACTTGGAAAAACTACATGCACTCATATAGAAAGAATCAGCCCATGACTGCCAACCTTTTTCTGCAACCTTGGATGTAAAAAACCAAAACACCGAGATTGTAGATATTGCCTTCCCATGTTTACTCAATGCGCCACTTGCTCCAGATCCAGACAGGCTACTACACTACTTACAGCTGACAAAGCCCCTTCATTTTGCCTGCTGCAATAGGTACCCTATAATCACAGGCCTTCTACTGGGCACTTCTATGGCACCAGGCTCACCAACCAGAAGTGCAATAATCCCTACCCGATGAGAAAAATGCCACAACTGTTTACAAAATGCACACTTGTACCAAAGTTTTGGCTTATAACTACTCAGCCCCACATCTACAGCTCATTCCTAATTCACTTGCTAAGCCAACTGTCCCTTAGAATTTTCCTACTTGCTTGATCCCTTCCAACAGGCAGCACTCTGACCTCCATCAGGTTTGTTCCCCAAGTTTCCTTTACTTATTGAATATCTTCCTTGTACCCTCCAAGGAAAATATTCCAAATATTCCTTGTACCCTCCAAGGGCAATATTCATTTGCTCTTCTAAAGTCCAAAGTCTACCTCTTTATTCCCTCTTCCTAAGCCCACTGTGCCTTAACTTTCCTTTCTCCAAGGACCAATTCCATATTCTATTCCTTGCCTCTGGGGAATTCTATTCCTTTCTAGCTCCAAACATTCTTGTTTTCGGCCGTCAGATTTTTTACTAGCCAAAATAACCTCTCATTTTCCTCAATAACTGCACTGGTTGACAATGTTTGGAGCCAACAGTGTCACCTCAGCAAAAACTAGCTCTATCACCTATTCCTACTATATACTTCAGATAAATCCATTATTCCATGTAAGTTCTTCCAGAACTGGTAACCTAGCCCATGTAAGCATTACAGCATGACATGTGGATGTACTGCTTACCTCTTCTTCCCTGAGTTTCTGTCTTCTCTTTTCTTCAACAGCTGCCCTCTTTTGCTCTTCCCTCTGTCTCTGCTCTTCTAGCTTCCTCCATCGTTCTTCTATTTGCCTTTCATACTGTAGCTTTGCTCTCCTTTCTTTTTCTAAGATTTGCTGCTCTCTGGCAGCTTAAATAAAGAAAGTAGTTTTACTTTGATATAAATTCATTAAAACCAGGACCATAAGTCTGCCTCACACATTCCATCTGCTCCTGGATGGTAATTGCCAGTTTTCCCATATTTTATTACCCTGATTTCAGTAACAGTCACTGAGGCAAAGTCCTATTGCTTTAAACTTGCTAGAAATGTTGCTACCAAACAGAGAGCGGACTGGGACATCATGATGCAGCCAGGCTGAGGATGTTGGATGGCAGAACGTCTATACTGGAGTGATCAAACTGCGGCATGTGACCCACATGTGGTTCTTGGAAATATGTTGGCTGAGCTCCTTTTTGCATCACAATATAAAAAGTAAGAAAATTTTGAAGCTTGATAATTATTTTCCAGGTATAAACCGAGAGTCCACTGGATTAAAATGCGAGTTTAATGTTCAGGATGAGTTTAAGAATGTACATGTTTCTTAAATACTGCAGCTCTCAAACATCTGAAGTTTATTGTTTGTGGCACTTACATTAAGCATGTTTGGCCACCCCTGATCTATATAGTATTTATCCCTGCCAAGAACCTTCCCAACTCATCCCAATGGACATGACAAAGCAGGTGAAGCTTGGAAGGAGAATGCAACAAGACCAGCCTGTGGTACTATTGCTGTACAATTCCTTTTCTTTCTCTATTTTTCCCAAAATAAAAGCCTCTGCCTCTGAATAAGAATGCAAAGCAGAACCATCTTCCTTATTTGATTCAAGGCAATATATAAAGATTGTGAGGTGGCATTTGCCTATGAAGCCACACTTAAAACCTGCACAGGTGTATGCAGAATATCACTCCAGTTCTATCAGTATCTCCAACGGTGTTCAAAGTCACTCCTGAACCTTTTGCCTTTTTTCCCTTTGCATCAATTATTCTCTCATGTCCTACTTCAGTCCCAGAATCGCTGGTTCAAATCTCAGCCCAGCCACATTTGGAACAGCCCAAAAAATGTAAATTATTGTACAAGTCATAACATGATCCAATTCTAAGTCATCATTTCACACTGGTAGGTCCCAAGCACTATTAAAAAAAGTTATTCCTTAAAACCTGAAATCTGCCCATACATGATCTAGATCAGGGGTGTCAAACGTAAGGCCCATGAGCTGGACACAGCCCATGGAAACTTTTTATCTGGCACATGCAATAACTGAGCTCTCCCACTGCCGTCCTTTCAATCGTGCCATATCTGCCAAGGCTCTGGGGCAGAGAGAAGAAAATAGGCCTCAGGAACACTATGGAAGAAGGCACTGAGAAGGGTTGAGAGAGGGAGATGCTGCCAAGGTGCTGGGAATTACCATGTGGGCCAACCCTTCAGCAGCGCTGCTTCTGCTGAGGCATCACAGCTTAGAGCTGAAAGGTGCTCTATGAAGTGGCACCTCAACAGAAGCAGCGCTGCCGAGAGGGCAGCCCACAATGGGCTCTCCCAGAGTGATAATGGGGCTCTCCCATACCTTGGAAATATGATCAAGATTTGCACAATTTGAGGGGTGGGTACAAATTAAATGCTTACCAAATTAAACTGTGAGCCCCTAGCACTGTGGTCCAAAAACAAACTATGGTTATACCGAATTTAGTAAATGTTCGCCAAATTTAGTAAATGTTCACCAAATGACATTTACGCAACAATACTATTATTTAGCAGAATTATACACGCCAAACGCAGAGTTCAGGTTCGGGTTATATTGTGAAAAATTACTGTTTTGGGGAGAGAAAAATATTGTTTAACTGTCAAATACTTTATGAAACAGACAAGAACTCAGTATGTGGTTATCACTTTAGGATTATTAGGTGGTCTAATTTTTGGTGAACATTTACTATTTTTGGGACATGAAATTATTATTTTTAAGGAACATTTTCATTAAATTTGATGATCACTTAAACATGAGCCATTTTTTCTGACATTTGCAGCTAATGAGTTCCTACATGTGAATTAAGTCCTTATTTCTGGATCATCTGCTTAATGATTTCACTTCCGGCCTTCAATAGACACTGAATGCTATTCAGGCAACTGTATGAAACTAGTTTGACATTCCTGATCTAGAACCTCAGTGCCTAATCAGAGTGGACTGTCTTCCTACCACCAAGAAGAAAAAGCAAAAGCAAACTTACCAAGGTATTTTTCCCTTTCTTCTCTCCTTTCCCTGGCTAGTCTTTGCCTTTCATCTGTTTTCAGAAATCCATCCACAGCTATCACCGAAGAAGGGAGGAAAAATATCAATTGCAGCAAAATCATAGCAAACTCCTAAAAACTATTTTGCTGGTTGCTGTTACTGCTGTTATCATTGTTCTTATTACAATTACTATAAGAACATAAGAAGAGCCCCACTGGATCAGGCCAAAGGCCCATCTAGTCTAGTTTCCTGTATCTCATAGTGGCCCACCAAATAGCTCAGGGAGCACACGAGACAACGAGATACTTGCATCTTGCTTTTACTCCCCTGCATCTGGCATTCTGGCATTCATACTTCTAAAGTATGGAGGCTGCAGTACCCATCACAGCCTGTAGCCTGCAATGGATTTTTCTTCCAGAAATCTGTACAGTCCCCTTTTAAAGGCAACTAGACAGATTTTTGGAGGAAAAGTTTATGGCAGGGCTTTAAACTTTTAGAATTGTATTACAAATTTCACAACATACAGTTTTCCAGATCAGCATTAAAAATACACCCAAGACAAATATAAAACTCATCAAATAAAAAATATTCATCATTACAATTTTTGGCTAAATTCAAAATCATTTCCTTTATGTTTGCTTTTTGGATAGAATGGCAGAGAACATTTTACAGTAGTCCAATCCCAAAAATACTATGACTGCAAATGAGGAGATACAGCTGGCAAACCATACCAAATTAGAAAAAGGTACCCCTGACAAAATATGTCACCCAATTATGTCACCCAGAATATAGTTCTGAATAACCTGCAAACTGTGAACTTTATCCTGGGTGAGTTGTAACCTCACCAAGCACAGAGTAGTCATCGGCACACAACCCCCTTCTCCTGATCATTGCTTTATTCAGATATAATTTTAGTTTATTTGATTTCATCTAGCCCACTTGGGATAGTCTTGATGACTATCGAGGACAACTCCTTAAACCTGAGGCAGGGTAGATGGTTTTAAATCAAAGCTGATGTAGCTCAGAAGCTAAAAGCCTGAGATGTGAATTGGGAATTTGCCGGTTTAAATCTTGCCCCTCTCAGAAACCCACTAAGTGGCCTTAGACAAGCCACTCTCAGATCCTATACACTTTCCTGGGAGTAAGCGCCATTGAACCAAGTGGGATTTTTTCTGCCTAGACATACAAAGGATTCCAGTCATTCTTTGTTCCCCATCAACAACACAGGGATATTACTTATTTATCTTACAGGGCAACATTAAGACAATTCATATTAACATTATGACAATCACATTCAGAGAAAGTTACATAATGTTATAATTATGACTGAAAGCCCCAAGTACCATTGATTACAAGTTCATACTGGTGCTTTAGGGTCAAACTAGACACAAACTTGCATTTCACCTCCTCCGAGTCTTTTCTTTGCTGCCCTGTTTTCAAACAGAACAGCAGAGTTGGCTGGGAGAAGGAGCGCCCATTTCCAGAAAACTAAGACATGCAGGAGGGAAAAAGGTAAGAGGGAATAGTGGGATGAGTTAAAGGGCCTGCCAAACTGTGGCAGCACAGCTAGAATGAGGACACTGCAACCACCTTCAGTCTGCCTAGGACAGTGATGGCGGACCTGTGACACGCGTGTCAAGGCTGACACACCAATGCATTTTTGCTGACATGCGGCCCCGCTGGAGCTGCCGGCACTTAAAGACTGCTTCCCTGAGCCTGTGCCAACCAGAAGCAGCCCTGCCCACAAGTGAGCTCTTGCAAACACTAAAGAAATGCGGGAGGTTACACGATCCCAGGGGAAAAACAGGTTGCATCTGGAGGTGTCTGGGAAACGAGGGGGGGAAGGGGCTGGCTGGTTTTGCTCTCTTTCGACTTACTTGGGAGCGCTCTAAATCCTGGGGCGCGTGCGCAGAGAGTCAGGGAGAGAGGCGGGAAGCAAGAGGCAGGAACAAGCACACAAGGCAGAACTGCTGCTGCTTGCCTCTGTGCGTGTAGGAGAGCGCGTGTGTGCGCGCGCGTGTGCACGCACGTGCGCGCGCGGGGGTGAGAAACTGCCAGCCATCCAGAGACAGAGAGAGAAACAGCCAGAGAGTGAGAGAGACAGCCAGAGAGCAAGAGAGAGAGAGAGAGAGAGAGCGCAAGAGAGCAAGTGAGAGAGAGCACAATGGAGAAAGAGAGAGCAATGTGTTTCAATATGTATTTTTTTTTGTCTTTTGTGTGTGTGACACACCAGCAGAGTTGAGTTACGAATTTTCTGAAGTTCTGACACATCAAGCCCAAAAGGTTCACCATCACTGGCCTAGGAGAAGGTGAGAGCTGATGAGAATAATATCAACATCTGCACCACTGAAAGATAACAGCTAGAGTTTGACGGGGTAAAGATTCTTACTCGGTCTAGAAAGCCTGTCTATGTAAACCGCCTTGAGCAGTTTCTGGAAATTATTCTGAGGAGGAGAAAAGGCAGTAATAATAAATAAATAACCAGTAGCAGCAAAGGACATGTGCTAATGCACAACCAATGAAACAAGAAAGTTGAGTTGTATGCATGTGCACCTTCTGGCAAATGGTAAGATCTGCATCTTGGAGGATGGCACATCAGCTGCAGTTAGATGCAGTGATTGTGTTTGGCATGGTCCCCAGTAGGATCATTACTTCATGGAAGTTGAATAAAAAAAAAAGAGCTCAATTTGTAAGACAATGTTTGTGGAATCTCAAACTCCAGCCCTTTCCATAAATAGTAGAACAAAGCCCTGGAGACTATGATATTTATGGATAAAAGCCATTTCAAGAAACAAAAAGCAAGGCATATATTTAAGGTTAAAAGAAGGCGATCTAAAACAAGGGAGTCTTGAGAAGGGCTTGCATTTACCCTTGAAATGTTGTCATACAAGACTGGTATCATATCATACAAGTCGAGCTGAGTCCTTACAGCATTTTTCCTATACTGTGAAATTGCCCAATTATTATTGGATCCTAGGGAGTTTCTTGTGACACATCCATCTTTCACAACTTTGATAAAGGAGGATAGGCTGATCAACATCTTTTACAAATGAAAAACAAAAATCAATGGTATGAAAAGAGGAATATAGTTCAGAACTAAAGTAAGAGAAATTTATACTGTGCATGGCTTCCTCCTCTGTCCACCTGCCCTGGGTACACTCGTCCCCCAGAAGGGCCCCCCAATCCAGCAGGCTTGCATCTGTTGTCAATACCACTCTGGACGGAAGCTTGAGGCTTGACCCGAGGGAAAGTCTCCCTGGAGCCAGCCACCAGTTGAGATCCTCTCTGAAGGCTGGGGTCAGGCGGAGCAAGCGATGTGCCCTTTGCTCTATGAGTTTGGCGAATGGTTGGAGGAGTTTTTGGAGAGGGCGTAGATGGAAGCGAGACCAGGCCACAATGTCCTGGCATGATACCGTCAGACCCTGCAGGCTGGCCCGCGTCATCAGAGGTTGACGGTGATCTGATTGCACCTGTGACACCGCCTGACGCAGGGCCTGCCTGTCTGGGGAAAGTTGTATCCAGAATGCGGCCATGTCTAACTTGAGTCCCAGATGGATCAGGATTTGACTGGGAGTGAGAGAACTCTTGGCCAGATTCAGCACAAACCCATGTTCCCTGAGGCAGCAGAGGGTGGTGTTGGTGTCCCTCGCTGCCTGACTCCTCGGCGGGGCCCTTATTAAAACATCGTCAAGGTAGGGAAAAAGGGAGATGCCCTGAAGGTGAAGGACGGCTACCACGGCCACCAGAAGTTTGGTAAAGACTCGTGGAGCCGTCGTTAGCCCAAACGGCATGGCCCTGTACTGGAAATGACAATGGCTGTAGGTGAACCGAAGGAAGTGCCAATGACAGTTCAAGATGGGAACATGAAGGGAAGCCTTGGTCAAATCAACTGACGTGAGGAAGTCTCCCCGTTCCAGTGCTGAGGCTATGGAATGCAATGTCTCCATTTTGAACTTCCGCTTCCTTAGGAAGCAGTTCAGCCACTTCAGATCCAGTATGGCTCGCTTGTCCCCGTTTTTCTTGGAGACAAGGAACCACACTGAATAAACCCCCTTTCCCCTCTGTGACAGAGGTACCGGCTCGATGGCCTGGATCTGTAACACATGGGATAAAGCCTCCAGTTTTTCCCGGTGTCTCTGGGGATCCCTGGATTGCGGAATCTGCCAGAACCGGTCGGGAGGAAGACTCAGGAATTCCCTGATTCACTGTCTGGAGAATGCAGGCGTCTGAGGTGGATAAAGCCCAACGACCTGCGTACTCCAGAAGGCGTCCCCCAATAGGTCCTGAGCCGTTTACAAATGCGGCGTCAGGTTGGTCTGTGGACCTTGGTGGACCTGGAGGAGGTGGAAGGGTTGTGTCCCGCTGCTCTATTTTTGGGGAATGCCCTGCTCCAATTCCACTTAGGCTTGGATCGGGAGCCAAAGTCTCTGGATCTTGGAAGGAATGCTGAGGGACAAAAGGATTGATTTTTAGCCCTTGGGTAATCTTTTTTCCCCATGGGCAGGACTTTCCTCTTGTCCTTCTTTTCTATCAATAGTGGCTCGAGATCTTGGCCAAAAAGTTTGCCCCCTTTGAATGGGATGTTAACCACTCTAGAAAGTGAGGCCGCATCCCTCTCCCATTGCCTCATCCAGAGATTCCACCTGGCTACGGCACTGATAGCCATGGCGCGGGCTGAGACCTGTAGGGCATCGAACGAGGAGTCCGCCACAAAGGCTGCAGCCATGGCAATTTTATTAAGGTGGCTCCTGGCTTTTTTAGGTACTTTGGGAAAGAGGCCAATTCATTGCCCAGACATATGCGGCCCTCGCCATGATGGAGTTGGTGGATACCACTTTTAAAGCTAGGGCAGTGGCCTCAAAGCTCAGTTTAGGAGAGGCCTCCACCCTCTTGTCAGTAGCATCCTTAGGACCGCCCTCCCCCTCCGAAGGGATGACGGCCGCTGAGGAGAGCGCTACGACCAGAGCATCAACCACTGGTACAGATAGGGACTGTGAAGCCTTTTCTGGAAGGGAATAGAGCCTATTCCAAATCTTAGATTTGTGTTTGGGAATGGTCGGACGGGCCCACTCAGAATCCAGCACCCTCTGAAACTCCACCAGAAAGGGGATGGTTTTGGGGGACCCTGGGGAAATAATTTGTTGGATTTTTTGGCTTCTGGGATTTCCCCCCTTTATCCTCCTCCTCAGAGGGTTCCTCAAGATCCAGAACTACTGTGGCCTTGCTGAACATCTTGGGGAATAGATCCAAAGGAAAAAGCCTATCCAAAGGCTGACCAGAATCCTCATCTGCCTCCCCCTCCCCCAAAAGCTCCCCCTCCTCACGATCAGAGTCTGAGGAGGAAGAAGAGAAAGAAGAAATCATGCGACGATTTTTGCTTTTCTTGGAAGGTTGCCCGTGGCCCTGCCCTTGTGAGACATCTTAATTCTACGGGAAGGGTACTGGGGGGGGAATCAGTGGCTGATGAGAAGGAATCAGAGGCTACACTGGATGTAGGAGACCCCTCACGAAGGCTTCTGGAATGGGAAGAAGTCTGGCAGGCTCGAATAATATCCTCCACATGAGACCTGAATGCCTGATCCACGGCCTCTTTAACTAGCCCCTCGATAGGGGCTTTACCTGGTTTCTTGCCCTTTTTACACTTCTTGGAGGTTTGGGGGACATCAGCTGGGTCTACCTCCCCCATCCCCTCCTCTGCTCCCGGCCCCTCTTACCCCCTACCATCCTCAGGGGTGTCCTCAGGCTGCTCCATATCGCACAAGATGGCTGCGGTAAAAAAGGGGGGAACAGATGAAAAGAACGGGCAAAACGGCGGTCGGAATGTTGGCCCGCCGAAAGCGCCTGTAAACGAGGCCCCAATGGTCGCTCTGCTGCACCGGGGTCGCGACCGAATAGAGAGACGAGCTGAAAAGTCGGGAGCTTTTCCTGCCTTGCAGAGGCTGTTTGAGAGCTCCGGAGAAAGACGTGCGTGCTGCTGCTCGCAGCTGCAGGCCTCCCGCTCATGGCAGAGCCGGGCTGATGAGGCTGCTGCGGTTCTTCAATGGAGGCAACAAGGCGTGCAGAGCACACCCTCGCAGCTAGCGGCTGCTGTGGAACGTTGACTGGAGCAGAGGGGCACGCTGAGCACACCCTTGCGGCTGGAAGCCTCCTGCTCGTGGAGGAGCCAGGCTGGAGAAGCTGCCGCGGATCTCTTTCCCTGCGCTGATCGCTGTCCCTGCTCTTCACTGTCGCTATAGGAGGGAGGATGGGAGAGTGGGGACGGTACGGGAATTAGGAAATAGAGATGAAATGAGGGGAAATAGGGTGAGAGAAAAAGAAGAGGCGTTGAGCTCTACGGAGCTCAAAGGAAGGCGACCTGCTCTGCCAGAGACAGAGCCGGACTGGGGCTGATGGGATGCCCTTCCACAGGAAGAGGAGGAGACAATTTGGAAGTCCGGCCCTGCCTCTACGAAGGGCATACCCCATGTGGTATCGAATGCCCCACCTTCCTTCCTCAGAGAAAGGTATCTCCTACACAAGAAAGATATGATTCCATCCAGTACAGAAGTCTTTTAGCATGGCTTTTGTTTAGATATGTTAGGGCCCAATCCTATCGGGCACAGCATGGGCAATATGAGCATATCAGCCACATAAGGCAACACCAGTGTCAGCACTGTCCCAGTGCCAGTCCCATGGGCCTGGAGGGGCCCATGCAGAGCTGGCAAGTGGTAAGTAAAACCACTGTTGGCACTGGGTCGATTCTGGGTAGGTGGGGGCAGCACTGGGTGGGGGACCGGCAGTAGCCTCCACTGCCAGATCCTCACCTTCGCACTGGGGTAGACTTGAGGAGACTCATTGGCGGGTCTCTGGGCTTACCCAGGGGAAATTGCCAAAACGTTCCTTCTCCCAAGATGCCTCCAATGGCTGCAGCTGCATGCAGCGATTCATTGGTTCACCGCACCAATGCAGCTCACGTTTGCGCTGTATGTCTATTATTAGATAGTTGAAATCCTCTCTGTTCCAATTAACATATACTTATACAATTTTTAGATCTGGGTACAAAAAAATTCCTAGATCTTTTACAGGACTTCTACAAATATTTTTTATCACCCTTTGAAACTCTGATATCCATTCAAATTCTAATTTACAATAATCTTAATATTTCATTTCTTATAGGTCCAACAGTCAAGATGTTGCATTGATGGGATCATTTATATAAATTTGTACTTGAACACAAACTGTTGACATCCAACGTTTGGGGTAATTCAATCTCAGAAATATTAACAGTCTGGTTGGAAACAGTTCTTGCATTTAGTAGGCTCCAGGTGCCCCCATGTGGATATAGGGTGACTTGCAACAGATTTGGTTTGGAACTAGAGGTGTAATTCAAACAATACAAAAATGGCTTAAAGATCTCCTAGATTTATAGCTAGGATTATGCTCACAATCAAAATGTTCATGAAAAAAAGTTATATAAAAGGTTTGCTGATTGATAAAATTATTCCATAAAAATACTGTGCATATACCTCAATACTGTACATTTTTAAATACAGCCTCACAACTTATTTTGGCAGCAATTGTTGTGATTTTTATTCATTTCAAAAAGAATTGTATATCAATTTGAAACTTGCATCTCCCTCAAATCCTCTTGCATGCACCTAAAGTTCCTCAGCTTGCCCAGTCAGACATTTCATCTCCCCCTAAGCCTGAAACTCAGACAAGAGACGTTCTTGTTATAAGGGACAGTTATAAGAGATTAGTATGTTTAGCCTGGAGAAGAAAAAACTAAGTGAAGAGATAACAGACCTTCAGATAGCCATACACAAGAAAAGAAGGGCTTGCTTTCTGTAATTTCGAACGGCAGGACTAGAACTAATAGGTTGAAACTACAGAGCGTGGATTTAAACATAAGGAAGCATTCCCAAACTGTATAAGCTATCTCAGTGTTTCTTAAACATTTTAGCACTGGGACCCACTTTTTCGAATGATAATCTGTCCAGGACCCACTGGAAGTGATGTCATGACCGGAAGTGCCATCATTGTGACACCGGAGTCTGTGGCTTTCCTGAGAATGCAGCAATGAGTTATTTCTCAGCCATTTTGTAACAGCAAACTGAATCAGAAAGAAAAAAGCCTATTTACAGCCTTGACAAGCAAAACAACCACACAGCTCTCTCCAGCATCCCATCTTCCCATATTTTCAATATGGCTGCCCTAGGTGCCTTGCGACCCACTTGAAATTGGCTCATGACCCACTGGTGGGACCCACAGTTTTGGAACCACTGAGCTATCTTGTACTGGAACAGTTTGCCTTGTACAGGCATGCCCCAGTATCCGCTGGGTTCCATTCTAGACCCCACCGTGGATACCTGAAACCGTAGATACTGGGAACACCTTTTTAAAGATAAGGGGACACCAGTGGTTTTGCTGCAATAAGGTTAAAAAGGAGATTTGTTTAATGTTTCCCTATATTTCTAATAGGTATCCCAATATCCATGGTATCTGTGGATAACTGAAACAGTGGATACCAAATCAGTGGATACTGGGGCATGTCTGTACACTTGTGGGTTTCTCCATATATGGAAGTTTTCAAGCAGAGTTGCCACCTGTCCAGCATGCTGTAGCCTGCACTAGTTGACCTCCAAGGTCACTTTCAACTAACACTATACATTTCTTCAGATTGCCCTTTGGAGACATTCACCATACATACCAGTGGGCTTGGAAGGAAGGTTGGTGGAAACCACAAGTAATCATTGGCTACTAAGGCTAGCCAAAAATTTGCGAAGACATGAGGTACTAAAATGCTTTATTTCAGTAAGTGTTGCAGCTACTTCCTCAAAATTGGACCATTATGTATACATGGGGGGGGATAATAGTCCTAGGACAGAATAATAATCAGTATTTTATTATCATAAAAATTGGTGGTTGTTTTTGTTCAGTCGCTAAGTCGTGTCCGACTCTTCGCGAACCCATGGACCATAGCACGCCAGGCCTCCCTGTCCTTCACTAGCTTCCTGAGTTCACCCAATTTCATGTTCAAATAATTGGCAGTTTTACTAATAGTGCATTACTAATTTAGTAACAGTGATTTACTAATAGTGAATAGTGAATTTAATTTATAGTTCTCCACGCTATAAACTAAAGCACCAGACAAATGGTATGGCCCAGCAACTTGTGATATGGTCCATATTTCTATTTATTTCAATGGGGCTAGTGAAAGAAATAGTACTTGCTGGATGGTGCCCACATTTCTGTAAAAAGTTGAATACTCATGTAGTTTATAAGCTCAGCTGTAACTCATCTCCAGAATTTGGTTCCTTCCATATCGCAGTAAATTGAGAACCAATTAAAATCACTGTGGGTCACTAAGCTTTTACATTTGAAGTTACGTTTAATACAAAGCTATGGCAGTATACGCAAGACTGTCAAAAAATATATCAAATGCTTGCAAGTCAATGAATAAGTGCAACGAGGTGTAGTGGAATACCTCCGGCTTTAAATGAATGCAGACAGAAGCATGATACATTTCTGCTCAGCTATTACTTAAAGAATTCTGCATGTTCTAAGAACACTAATAGAACACATTGATGCGGTTTCTTAAAAATTGGTTTAATCACTATGTTTCAATAATTAATTCCTTGAATGACCAACATTCATTTAGAAAAAATACTACAGAACTGGGAAAATAAATACATCATTATTCCTACTTGGAGTAAAAGTAAAAGAAGCTTAGGAGTCTTACTTCATTCATCAATTAAGGTCTATTAAAACATAGCAAAATTACCTATAATCATTGGCTGGTTTCGCTGAAGATGCCCACTGAGGCAAGCACATAAACCTGACTCTTAATGCACTTGCCAAACTAGACTGAAAAATATGTCCCACAAGAAGTTCATAAAAACTTTAAGAGACCGATATAAAAATCCAAGACACCTGGCCCCCGAGCTGCTAAGGAGAAAAATATTATTCTCCAAAGTTAAGATATCCAAAGTTAAGATATTACAATTTCAATTAAAAATGGAAATTTAGGATTTGAGATGTCTTTAATGAAGCATTTAATTATTATTTAGCCATCACTTAGCAACATCTAAAACGTTTGCATTTTAGTGAAGAAAGCTGTTTGTGGTAAAAGATACCACAAACAGCTTTCTTCACTAACACCGGTGTATCAAACATTCATTACAATGAAGTGACAAACTGCGTTTTTATCATACGCCTCATACATATGCTACATAAATTCCTACAATACACATTCACTGATAAATCAATACAATCTGGGTCTTTTCCTTAAAAAGAGGAAATTTCCTAGTTCTAGCTGCATACATAATTATTCCTGAAGAAACATTATACAACAATGTTTCTGGAAAGTAGAAATGCTTCAAAGGAGAGGTACTTTGTATACGGTATTAAAAACCACAATGAAAGGATATGTACTGATGACACAGCTCTTCGTAACTCCAAATGACCTCATCCAATGCTTTCATGTAGATATTAAAATGCTGTTTATCATGCGGCCTATCCTAGTCTTCAGCTTTTCATGCCATAGGCAGTTAAAATACCAAGTAACTATTATATCCAAAGCTGGAGCAGCAGAACCGCCAGGCCACCCTGTATCCAGTGTTGCACGACAACAGATAGATTTGGGAAATATAGATCTTTTAAAAGGGAAATAAAGGATAAGGAGAACATTTGTTCCCTTACCCCATGTAGTGCCCCAGTCTGCTCATTGGGACTACTTGGACTGGTGGAGAACCGAGTAGCCCTGCAACGCTGGCAGACCCTAGAAGGAGTTAGGATGCAGTGGAGGCCTGCTCTTCAGCCCTCATTCTCCTCCTGGACCAATCCTTCTCAGTCCAGAAACACCCCCTGCACACCTCCAGAACACCTTCTTGCCACCAGCCCCTTCACTGCCCAGCCCAAGACGTACGTATCCTGTCAGCCATCAGGAGAGATGTAATCAGTGGTGGCATCCAAATGATTTAAGAACAGGAACTCACTTTTGAGTGGCACGTGTCAGGACCCGCCCACCGGAAGTGACGTCATAAGCCGGAGGCTGGCGGAGCCCAGGTCTACCTGCGGCTGGTTCCTAGCCAGCGATGACATCAGCGGCGAGTTCTGTCCAGCGCCTGGCGCCTACAGAACAGAAAGCGAAGAATTCCCCCCACCCCAATTGCAGCTCCAATAGCGATGGGGACAGTCTCCCAAAGAAGCCTCACACCCAGAGCGCCAGTGAAACGCTCTGGACTGGAGAGACAGCGGCGAAAGCCTTTCCTTGGTCTTCGCGGCTAGGCAAGGTGGAGTTATTCAAAATTGCCAAGGAAGTTGAAAATTGGCACGGGGGCAGCAGCCTCGAAGCCGAGGCTGGCTGAGCAGAATGAGGCAGGAACCTGTGGAAGGGGCTGAGGGGCGGCACCACTCCAGACAGTACCCTTGGGTGCTTCCCCACACCAAAGCCTGCTTACACCTGGCACGTCAGGAGGGCAGCTTCAAAGAGTTCCGGCTCCCCTCCATCCCCTCTAGGGCCCCCCTCGATTCACCACCGCACCCCCAGGACGCCCCTTCTCTCCAGTGGGCTGCAGACTCACCAGAGCGGCTGCTGACTCCCCGTGTGTGGCTGGAGGGAGCAAGGAAGGGGGCTGTGCAGGACGGGACTTCCCCACTGCAGCCCTTCCCCCTTCGCCCCTCTAGGAAACCGGAGTCGCTCCCTTTAACCCCCTGAGTGCCAGCCAACCAAGAAGAAAAGCTCTTTGAAGAGGAATCCTGGGGAGGAGGGGGGAAGCGCCGCAGAGTGAAGTGGGCAGAGTCAGCCCTAATTTCAACAAGTGGAACTGAGTTCCCCCGCGTTCCCCCTGCATGACATCACTGGATGTAACGCCCGCAAGATGGTGCAGGCCTTCATGCTAGAGCTGCTTACTGGCTGGGGGCTGAAAAATGCTTTACTGCACTTTTGTGACACCCAGCACCAGCAGTACAGCCACAGAGCCCACCAATAGGATCAGACTGTTAGTAACTTCATGTCATTCAGAACAGGGAGACTAATTCTTTCCATGGTTGGTTTCCCTTAAAAAAAACAACAACCAAAACATCCAGCTGTACGGGGTGAAATGGGACATTTGGAGGGCATTACTGTAAACTGTAGAGTAATTTACAAAATCAGGAAAATCCAGTGATAATTTCTTGATATATAGGAAGTACATTATTTCAAATACTTGAAATACACTATTAAAACTACTGTACTACCGATGGGCTCCCAGGCTCTTGTCCTAACCTAGTAGCTTGGAGGTTGCAAACTTGATTTTTTTTTTTAAAAGCAAAAGTAATTATTTCAAATCACGTCACAATTAGTTCAAGTCACATTTCAAGCAATTATTTCAAGTCAAGTCTTTCAAGGCAGTAGTGTTGGGCTTCTACTTGCTTAAGTCTATTATTTTTGGCTTAAAACCTGCCCTCGACTTAGCCACAAAATCGACTTATACATGAGTATATATGGTAGGTAGGAATGCTACCTAAACTCCAGAGGATTTCATCCCAAGCCCCTATTCATAGCAGGACAGCCATGATAAAACTCAGAAAATGTCCGTAACTCCAAAATAGTTATATAAAAGTATAAAAACAAATGAGGCTTTTATGTTGGGAAATCTACACTCTGGTTTTACACTCTGAAATCTAATATAAATGAAAATGAGCCCAATCCTATGCATCTGTGCTCAGAAGTCCCATTACAGTCAATGGAGCTTACTCCCAGTGTAGATAGGATTGCAGTCAATTTTTTTCTATGAGCATCCATCAAGACAGTTATTAATATGGCACTTTATACATAATATTCTATATATGCAGAAAATGTCTATGAAAACACACACAGTCTTGTGAACTTATAAGTGTGCATTTATTTTTGATGTGATAAATTTTGCCTGTATCATGTGAGTTGATAGGAACAAGCTGGGAAAATTTATTTCACAAATGTGCTCAGAGTTATTTTGGAAAACATCATTTTTCTCACAGGAAACGTAATTTCATGTAAGGAAAAATGCATTAAACTGATTTGTAGATAGTCACATCATATGTGAGGACTGTAAATACATATTAAGAGCCATAGCTAGAACTGGCTTCTCAGGACATAAAAATTTCAAATAATCTGGAATTGTCACATGAATATCTAGTAAAGACCAATTCATGCCTTAAGCATTTTTGTCCTCTTAAAACCCTTTCATGATAAGAACTGAGAGTGCTATCTGAAACATATCCATCTTTAAAAATTGGAAATGTGTCTAAAAAATGATTTCTTCTTTCTGATCTTTTTACCAGGAACATCTAGAATGACTGACCATTAACAACTAACAAATTCTTGGGGCTTGAAGCATTTACGTAATAGTAATTTTATTCAGAAAGCGCAGTTAAACTAATTTTAAGAAAAGTGCTTCTTAAGCTGCCATTATCTGAAATATCTCTTGCACAAGATCTTATGATGGCATAAAAGAACAGCTCCTGATAAGATCATTTGTTTTAATAGTTTTAATAGTACAAAACCACTTCATTTCTTTACATGGAGAGTATATGCGTATTGGTAGTAATATTAGCACTCAAGACACATCTTAATGCAAATATTTATACTATGTTGAGTAACAATATTTCCACCCATAATTTATCATTTACATCCTGCCTTTCTCCAAAAATGGATACAAAATCAAAACAGCAGTGAACAAAACACACACACACACACACACACAGAGAGAGAGAGAGAGAGAGAGAGAGAGAGAGAGAGAGAGAGAGAGAGTGTAAAATGGGAGCATGAAACTAATCATTAAACAAAAAGAGCCATTTGAATAATTGTCGCCAGCTGAAGATGCCTTCTCCTTCCTTCCTTCCCACTCTCCTTAAGAAAAAAAAATACCCAATACATTTTCAGCCTGTGTGTCAGAGTCCAGGCCTTGAACCAGGAGCTAGTATCTCCTGAGGATACACACAGGACTTAAGATACAGAACACTAAAGTACAGAACACTTGATTCGGAGATGCCAGAGGGTGGCCTCACATTATAAACAGTGAGTAAAAGACAAAAACAATACAAACTAAAGATTCAAACAATGCCATAAACCAATTAAAAACAAGCAGATACCAATATAAAATTACAATAGTTAAAAAATTAAAAATGCCAGCCCAGCATGTCAGCTGCTTACATAAAATGCCCCCTTAAATAAAAAAAGTCTTCAGATCCCACCGAAAGATCACTAGAGAGCAGACATGTCATGTAGCGGGTACGCGGGGGTTTGCGAGTACCTGTTCCTAGGATTAGGGCTGGCCCCGCCCATTCGCCCGCCCACTCGTTGACTCCGTCAGTGCTCCCCTCTGCCCCCTGCAACGTTTGAATTGCCTGCACGTTTGAGTTGCCTGCATGTTCTCAGAGCCAGGCAGGCAGCGGAGCGAGGAAGACTGACGGCAGCAGCAGCATGAGCAGGTAGGCTGCCTGGGGCTCCCTCCCAAGAAGGTGCGGCGGTTCCTGGGGAGGGAAATCGGTAGCCTGCACAGCAGCCCCTGGGAAGGCCCGGGACTCCCAGGCCTTCTCCCGGGCCGCCATGCGGCCTACCGAGGAGGCGCGGCGGTTCCTGGGGGTGGTTCCTGGGTTCCGGCTATGACCTGGTGGGCGGGCCCCGACACAAGTGCCAATCAAAAGTGAGTTGTTGTTCAGTCCGACTCTTCGCGACCCCATGGACCACAGCACGCCAGGCCTGTCCTCCACTAGCTTCTGGAGTTTGCCCAATTTCATGTTCATCGCTTCGGTGACACTATCTAACCATCTCATCCTCTGCCGCCCCCTTCTCCTTTTGCCTTCCATCTTTCCCAGCATGAGGGTCTTTTCTAAAGAGTCCTCTCTTCTCATAAGGTGGCCAAAGTACTTGAGCTTCAGCTTCAGGATTTGCCCTTCCAGGGAGCAATCAGGCTTGACTTCCTGGAGGATTGACCAATTGGATCTCCTTGCAGTCCAGGGGACTCTCAAGAGTCTTCTCCAACACCATAATTCAAAAGCATCTATTCTTCGGCGCTCTGCCTTTCTTATGGTCCAGCTCTCACAGCCATACATTGCTACTGGGAAAACCATAGCTTTGACTAGGCGAACCTTTGTTGGCAGGGTGATGTCTCGGCTTTTGTTGTCTAGGTTCGCCATAGCTTTTCTCCCAAGAAGTAAACGTCTTTTAATTTCATGGCTGCAGTCACCATCTGCGGTGATCTTGGAGCCCAGGAAAATAAACTCTGTCACTGCTTCCATTTCTTCCCCTTCTATTTGCCAGGACGTGATGGGAGTGGTTGCCATGATCTTAGTTTTTTTAATGCTGAGCTTCAAGCCCATTTTGGCACTTTCCTCTTTTACCCTCATCAGAAGGTTCTTGAGGTCTTCCTCACTTTCTGCCATTAGAGTGGTGTCGTCTGCATATCTGAGTGTTGATATTTCTCCCAGCAATCCTGATTCCAGCTTGTGAATCATCCAGCCCTGCCTTCCTCATGATGTCCTCTGCATATAAGTTAAATAAGCAGGGTGACAGTATACAACCTTGTCGTACTCCTTTCCCAATTTGAAACCAGTCGGTTGTTCCATGTCCAGTTCGAACTGTTGCTTCCTGACCAGCATACAGGTTTCTCAGAAGGCAGATAACGTGGTCTGGTACTCCCATCTCTTCAAGAACTTGCCACAGTTTGTTGTGATCCACACAATCAAAGGCTTTAGCATAGTCAGTGAAGCAGAGGTAGATGTTTTTCTGGAACTCTCTTGCTTTCTCCATGATCCAGCGGATGTTGGCAATTTGATCTCTAGTTCCTTTGCCTCTTCGGAAACCAGCTTGTACATCTGGGAGTTCTCGATTCACATACTGCTGAAGCCTAGCTTGTAGGATTTTGAGCATCACCTTGCTAGCATATGAAATGAGTGCAATAGTGCGGTAGTTCAAGCAATCTTTGGCATTGCCCTTCTTTGGGATTGGAATGTAAACTGATCTTTTCCAGTCTTGTGGCCACTGTTGGGTTTTCCAAATTTGCTGGCATATGGAGTGCAGCACTTTGACAGCATCATCTTTTAAGATTTTGAGTAATTCCGCTGGAATGCTGTCACCTCCACTAGCTTTGTTGTTAGTGAGGCTTTCTAAAGCCCACTTGACTTCACACTCCAGGATATCAGGTTCGAGCTCGGTGACCGCACCATTGTGGTTATCAGGAACATTTAGATCGGCCTTATATAGTTCCTCTGTGTATTCTTGCCACCACTTCTTAATCTCATCTGCTTCTGTTAGGTCCTTGCCGTTTTTGTCCTTTATTGTGCCTACCTTAGCACGGAATTGTCCTTTGACATCTCCAATTTTCTTGAAAGGATCTCTAGTCTTTCCCATTCTGTTGTTTTCATCTATTTCTTTGCATTGCTCATTTAGGAAGGCCTTCCTATCTCTCCTTGCTATTCTCTGGAAATCTGCATTCAGTTGGGTATATCTTTCCTTATCCCTTTCTCCCTTGCTTTTGGCTTCCTTTCTTTCCTCAGCTATTTGTAAAGCCTCTTCAGACAGCCACTTAGCCTTCTTGCATTTCTTTCTCTTTGGGATGGTTCTATTTGCTGCCTCCTGTACAATGTTACAGACCACCTCCACTGTATATTCATATGGGATCTGATTTAGGTCATATGTGGAGGGCCTAGTGGTTTTCCCTACTTTTTTAAGTTTAAGCCTGAATTTTGCAATAAGAAGCTCATGATCCCATTCGTCCTGCTCTGAATCGTCCTGCTCTGAATGGACTGCCTTGGTCGCCTTGGTGGATGACCTTCGCCGAGGGATGGACAGGGGAAGTGCGACCCTGTTAGTCCTGCTGGACCTCTCGGCGGCTTTCGACACCATCGACCATGGTGTCCTTCTGGGTCGGCTGGCCGGGTTGGGGCTTGGAGGCACTGTTTTGAAGTGGTTCCGCTCCTTCCTGGCTGACAGATCCCAGAAGGTGGTGCTGGGGGACGCTTGTTCGGCACCCCGACCTCTTAGGTTTGGGGTGCCGCAAGGTTCCATCTTATCCCCCCTGCTGTTTAACATCTACATGAAACCGCTGGGAGAGGTCATCCGGGGGTTTGGAGTGGGGTGCCATCAATATGCTGATGACACCCAACTTTATCTCTCCTTTCCCCCTGATTCTGAGGAGGCGGTTGAGGTCCTGGATCGCTGTCTGGAGGCAGTTGGGGGCTGGATGTGGGCGAACAAGCTGAAATTAAATCCGGATAAGACAGAGGTGCTTTTGGTTCGGAAATCCACAGCTCGGGTATTGGACTATCGTCCTGCTCTGAATGGGGTTGCACTTCCTCTGAAGGAGCAGGTTCGCAGTTTGGGGGTTCTCCTGGATCCACAGCTACACCTGGAGTCCCAGGTGGCGGCGGTGGCCAGGGGAGCCTTTGCTCAGCTTCGGCTGATTCGCCAGCTGCGGCCGTACCTGAGCTGTGCGGACCTGGCCACAGTGACCCACGCCCTAGTGACATCTAGATTAGATTATTGCAATTCGCTCTACGTGGGGCTGCCTTTGAAGACGGTCCGGAAACTACAACTAGTACAGAACGCGGCGGCTCGGGTGGTTGCTGGGGCACGTCGGTTTGACTCTGTCGAGCCGTTGCTTCGGCGACTACACTGGCTGCCGGTTCTGTTCCGGGCCCAATTCAAAGTGCTAGTTTTGACTTTTAAAGCCCTTTACGGCTCGGGTCCAGGGTATTTGAGGGACCGCCTCCTTCCATATAATCCAACCCGTGCTCTTAGATCATCTGGGGGGGGCCCTTCTGACTGTGCCGCCACCAGGAGAAGTGAGAGGGGTGGTGGCCAGGAAGAGGTCCTTCTCGGTGGTGGCCCCCCAACTCTGGAATACCCTCCCCTTAGAATTGAGAACAGCTCCCTCTTTGTTAACATTTCGGCGGGGGCTGAAGACCTTTTTATTCCAAAAAGCTTTTAATTGTTGACAGGCGGGCTGGCTGGTGTGTTATGTTTTATATTTATGATCCACAGGGCTTTTGGCTTTTTAAATTTTATTGCTATGTTTTTAATTTTGTTCTATATTGTTTTAACATTCTTTTATATTGTCTTTTAATGTAAAATTTTATATTTTTTGTAATTGCCGCCTTGAGTGCCTTTGGGCATAAAGGCGGGGTAAAAATCTAATAAATAATAAATAATAATGATCTGAGCCAGTCAGCTCCAGGTCTTGTTTTTACTGCCTGTATAGAACTGCTCCATCTTTGGCTGCAAAGAATGTAATCAATCTGATTTCGATGTAGACCATCTGGTGAAGTCCCTGTGTACAGTCGCCGTTTGTGTTGCTGGAAAAGGGTGTTTGCTATGACTAATGTGTTCTCCTGACACAACTCTATCAGTCTTTGCCCTGCTTAATTTTGTACTCCAAGACCAAACTTGCCTGTTATTCCTATTACCTCTTGACTGCCTACTTTAGCATTCCAATCCCCTATGATGAGAAGGACAACTTTTTTGGGTGTTAATTCTAGAAGCTGTTCTAGGTCTTCATAGAAACGGTCAACTTCTTCCTCTTCAGCACCAGTGGTTGGGGCGTAGACTTGGATTACTGTGATGTTGAAAGGTTTGCCTTGGATCCGAATGGAAATCATTCTATCATTTTTGAGGTTATACCCCAGTACTGCTGTTCTCACTCTCTTGTTCACTATGAAGGCTACTCCATTTCTTCTAAGGGATTCCTGCCCACAGTAGCAGATGTAATGGTCATCTGAATTAAATTCTCCCATTCCTGTCCATTTTAGTTCACTAACTCCCATGATGTCGATGTTCAGCCTTGACATCTCACGTTTGACCACATCTAGCTTACCTTGATTCATAGATCTGACGTTCCAGGTTCCTATGCAGTATTGTTTTTTGCAGCATCGCACTTTCCTTCCACTTCCAGACACATCCACAGCTGAGCTTCCTTCCGGTTTTGGCCCAGCTACTTCACTCTTTCTGGAGCTACTAGTACTTGTGTTCTGCTCTTCCCCAGTAGCATAATGGACACCTTCTGACCTGAGGGTCTCATCTTCCAGTGTCATATTGTTTAGCCTTTTAGTTTTGTAATCCATGGGGTTTTCTTGGCAAGAGTACTGGAGTGGGTTGCCATTTCCTTCTCCAGCGGATCACATTTAGTCAGAACTCTCTACTATGACCTGTCCATCTAGGGTAACCCTACATGGCATAGCTCACAGCTTCATTGAGCTACTCAAGCCCCTTCGCCATGACAAGGCAGTGATCCATGAAAGGGGTCACTGTGAGTATCTGTTGCTAAATCATTTAGATGCCATTACTGCTAGAGAGGTAGCTGTTTTTAGTTCCCAGAGGAGTGAATTCCACAACTGTGGAGCCACCACGAGGAAGCCCCTATTTCTGACCACCATCCCCCCCCCCCACCTGGTGGCGGCACAGTCAGAGAGGCCTTTCAGATGACCTGAGAGCATGGGTTGGATTATATGGAAGGAGGCGGTCCCTCAGATACCCTGGTCCTAATCCTTATAGAGCTTTAAAAGTAAAAACTAGCACTTTGAACTGGGTCCAGAAACAAACCAGCAGCCAGTGTAGCCACTGAAGGAATAGCCCAACTGAGTCAAATTGATGAGCCCCAGCAACCATGCAGGCATCCACAATCTGCATAACTGCAGTTTCCAGCCCCATGTAGAGCCTGTTGAAGTAATCTAACCTGGATATCAAAAGGGAGTGGGCCACCATGGCCAGGTCTGAGCAACCTAGGTATGGTTGCAGCTGGCAAATCAGCCGAAGCTGAGCAAAGGCTCCCATAGCCACCACCGCCACCTAGGAGTCCAGGAGCAGCTGCAGATCCAGGAGAATACCCAAGCTGCAGACCTGCTCCTACAGAGGGAGTGCAACCCCATTCAGAACAGGATGACAATCCAATACCCAACCTGGAGAACCTCTGTTTTATTAAGATTTAATTTCAGCTTAGGTATGTGAATAGTTCAGTGTACCTAGTTTAACAAGTGCCTAGTTTAATTTGCTACCTTCCCAAGTGGCTGCATTTAACTCCACTCTCAATACTGGAAGTGGGAAAACATTTAACAAAGTGTCAGTGAACTAGCGTATTTTCTTCTGCAATGGCAGTCTCACAGCTCCACTGGGGAGGCAGTAATGCTTCAGAAAAAAGGCTTATCAAAGCTAACAGGCACTACGTTGAAAATACTTTGAAGTGGTTATAGTTGGTTGGGGAAGCCAAGTACATGGGAAGCCTCAGAGGCAGATGCCTTCGGAAATAAATGTCATCTTATCAATAGTGAAAGTTCACTGAACAGAACTAATTAGACCTTATTACAGTTAGAGGGATTGAAAGAACAGCATCACAGTTATTCCAAGACAGACTTTGAACTCATTAGTTCACCAGCTGAAAGCCTAACATTGAACAGCCTTCTGGAAAAATGGGAAGAAATATATCTTAGATAGCAGAATAAATTTTATTTTTAAGAATTATTAAACAATATTTATATTACACTTTTTAACCAAAAAATCTAAAAAACAGTTTGCATAATAAAGAGAGAAAATTGTTCCATGTTGCAAGAATGCTCACCGTCTCTAAAACGATGCAAAGGAGGCACCAGCAATAGCCACTGGGAGAGATTATGGTGGGATGAATAGAGCCAAGGCTTTCTCTTTGCCTAAGCAAGATGCCTTTTAGTTGACGGGGGGTTACAGTAGACCCGCCGTATCCACAGGCTGGCCTCCACAGATGCCAAGCTCGCATAGCAGAGGGCCTCAGAGAGCCTTGCACATGTGACCAGAAGCCACTTCCAGTGTGCACTGGCAACTTCTGGTCATTGTCCAGAGGTGATCTGAGGCAACAACCAAATGCAGCTTCTGGTCACATCTAGGAGGCCTCCTGAGAAAGCTGGGAGACCAGTGTGACCTCCGGTGGGCCAGGCACAGCCTCCAGCTAATTGTTGTGTCATAGCAGCAGCCCTTCACCCCGTGGATTTCAACATTTGCCAGGGGGGCCTGGAACCATTGCAATACAAAACGAACCTTTAAGATATTTTGTCATAACATTTAATATCACGAATACTATGGCAGCCAAGTTCCGGTTGAAAAAGATGTGTTTTTCCTGTGCAAAACAGGGCCAGCAAGGTCTTCCAAAGCCAATTCTACACCCAAATAATATTAAGTAAGAAACATGGCACTAGAAGCATCTATAACCAGTATTGTGGCCTTTCCATGTGTCTTGAAGAAGGGAAGAACTTGGTCAGGACATGTGTACTTTGTAGTAGCTCATTCCAGGATTTGTACCCCTTTCTACTTCCGCACTGGAGAGACCCAGTCCAGGGGGAATCCATGCATTTCTGCAGGCTCTGGACTAGGAACTCTTATTAGGTTAAAAATTATCCCCACAAATGTCAAATACATGCGTAGTGTCTTACTTTATTAAAATTCGAACGCCCCTTGACTGTTACTAATGTATGGTATAATTTTCATCTTGTATTGTAGGTCATTTTTTGCTAGTACAGGTGTGCCCCAGTATCCACTGATTCATTATCCATAGTTTTAGTTATCCACTGATACCAAGGATATTGGGATGCCTATTAAAAAGATAGGGGAACATTAAACAAATTTTAATCTTTGTATTTACCATGTTGCAGCAAAAGCACTGATGTTGCCCTATCTTTAAAAGGGCATCTCCAGTATCCACAGTTTCAGGTATCCAGAGTGGGGTCCGGAACGGAACCCCAGCGGATACTGGGGTGTGCCTGTACTATAAAATCATGCATCAACAGTACTTGGCACTGCGGCAAGACTGTAGTCGAGTCCCGAGTCACCACCCCCTGTGACTGGACTTATGCATGAGTCCTAGTGCATGCTCGGGGCAACTTGCATCCCAAAATTCCCAAGTCACTTTGACTCAAGTCAGAGTCTTTTAAGAAGCAGGTGGCTTGGGTCTGGCATGCCAGGGCATGGACCAAACAGAGCTGGGTAAGGCAGGACGAGGTGGGACGCGACTGACTGTGTGAGAGTGGGGACAGAAGCAGTGGGCATGGTCACACAGCAGCAGCTGGGAGGCTTATAATATGACCCAATCCTTTGCAGATCTACTCAAAAGTAGTTCCATTTCACCAGTCATTCAATGACATTTGGCTTCCTCCTCCCCGATAACAAAAAAGCCTGCATGATCACTAGGAAGGAACCACCTCCTGGCTTCCCCACTTCCTCCTTTTCCCTCTCAACTGGGCTTCTCCAGCCAATCCTAAGGCAATAACTCCTTGGGCTCATCCTTCTGCTCTCTCTTGCCCAAAGGAAAAAAAAATCAGATCACCCATCCTTCATCCAATGATCATCGGTTCCTTCAGAGAGGGACAAAAGAGCTCACTCATGCCTCCTTTTCCCGCCTCCTGCTTGATGCAAACAAAAAACATTAATTATTCCCTGCCTCCTGGCTGGAAGTGCTGACTTCCAGATGGCCCCTCGGGGTCTTTCACACTTTTTTTGAGGAAAAAAAGCAAGCAATCACCTCCAGACTCACCGGGTTTCAGACTTGAGTTTCTGAGAATCCAACTTGGGTCACGTGCGAGTTCTGGACAGGTGTTACTCAAGTATACACAGGTCAGCATAAAATTTTGTGTTTTTGTGATTCTGACTCCCCATTCCTGTCTATTTATTAATATAACAACAAATTCAACAAGCATCATTATTTTGATGGCAATTCAAAGCCATGCTCTTTTGTGAAAATTCAAAGCTAAATTTGAATTTGTGAAAATTCAAAGCTAATTACATTCAGCTGTAAGAATTTTCCTGCCAATTTCACCCTGTTCTGGTATGCCTGCCTTCTAACAGAACTTCTAAGGCTATGTGGATAAGGGTGAAGGTTACAAGAGCAACAAGAGACCAGACAATGGTAACTTGAGAGAATGGAAAATAAACAATTTAATGCATAACACACAGATAGTCCCACAAATCTTGTATGTACATTCCTGTTATTGCTTAAGCAGAGGAATTCTAAAACTGGCAACAAGCAGTTAGCAGGGAAATGGTACTATGTCCTATAACCAGGGCTTTTTTTCCTAATGGAACGCACCAGAACGGCGTTCCGCCACTGTTTTTGTCCCGGCAGGCGGGGAATCAGGTGGGGGGAAGCTGCGTCTTCCCCCGCCTGATTCCCTGCCTGCTGGGAGGAACCACACGCGCCCTTTGCCAGCTTTCCCCTGCTGCCACCGGCCTCTAAGTGCCAGCGGCAGCCGGGAAAAGCCAGCAGCCAGGGCGGGAAAGCAGCTGCTGCGCCCCCACCAAGCCGGGAGGCGCGCCAGCGTCTCCCGCCCTGGCTGCCGGTCAGGCACTTTAAAGTGCCCGACCGGCAAAACAAGGAGGCGGGGCTTGGCTTCTGGACAGAAGCCACACCCCGCAACATTGTGACATCACAACGTCATGACATCACGACGTTGTGTGTGTTCCTGCACCTTTTTTTTTTTTAACAAAAAAAGCACTGCCTGTAACAAAGATGAAATTCTGCCCTCCTTATATCCTTTCAGAGGAGTAGAGGAAGTGTGGGAAGAAGGATGCTGTGCTTTGGATGCCCTTTCTGTGAGATCTGGGCTGTACTGAAGTGGAAATGCTTTTCAGTTAATTCCAGCTCGGGGAAGAGGTTGTGTATGAAATAGTTTGAAGAAGTTGGAGAAGTGGGAGAACTGCCCATACAGATGAATAAACTTGACAATTTAGATGCCAGTGGGGAGAGTAACTGCCTAGAAACCAGGTAGCCCATTATCTGATGAGCAACAGGGACTGCAAAGACAGAGACCAGGTGCTCTAAAGTTGGAATTATGCGAGGCACCTGGGAATTAGAGGCTATGTGTTGTAGCAATGGACCAGACAGATCATGACTCAGCAGAATTAAGGTTATTTGATTGGACCAAGAAAGACTTTAACTATATAAGTGGGAAGGTGAGCCTATTAATGTGTAGTTCATGACTGGGGTGCGGCAGGACACTCTGTCCATCTGAACATCAACCCTCTACATGTTGTCATGTAGTAAGTTATGTAGCTTGTTGTTTCCTGCTCCCTTCAACATGTATATATTTCACTGAATGGAATACTCCTTTTAGAACCATAATTGGTGGAGTGGAAGGATTTCCTCTTATTAACATGGAAGCCCTTTAATAAACTTTTCAAGCAAATTGCTGAAGTATGTGCTTATTGGTTGACCAGAGGGAATTGGGCCACTCTGAAGAATGCTTAAAAGGTTTGGATGAAAATTCTGAAAATCAAGGATCCCTTTCCTTTGGGCTGCAGCCAAAGCCTTATGGGTGTAAAGGCGCAGGCAGAAAGGAGGAAGGTGACACTCAGTGGTCTGCCAAGCACACGCTGCTGTAAGGAGGTGGGGCGCATACACTGGGAAACTGTGTAAACCCCAGTCCTCATTGCCAAGGAAATCCTGTATGCTAGTGGTTTCATGGGGCAATGACTTCACATGTCCTTTGAAACCACCGATTGACTCTTCTGAAGTTTTGCTTTCATCCAGGGTTCACTGGTAGAAGAGCAGTCCCCAGCATCTCCAATTAGCAGCACTGCAGTTGGGGGTAATTTCATAGTCTCTAGAACAGTGGTATTCAAACTTTTAAGACCAGGACCCACTTTTTAGAATGGAACTTGTGTCAGGACCCACTGGAAATGATGTCATTAACCTGGAAGTGATGTTGTGGCGGGAAGTGACACCATCAAGCAGAAAGTGCTGTCATTGTAACATAACAGAATGACACCCCTGAAATGCAAATTGGCATTCTTGGATTGCAACAACTGCACAACCATGAAACATCCCTGACAGAAAGCAAGACTGGGAGAAAATATGATGTAAAAGCATTGAACTAAAAACAAAATTTCAAAAAAACCCTCACTTGAAAATTCAAACTGTTGACACTCACAAAAGGAATATAACAAGAGTAAGGTCTTCAGTTTCCAAGATGGCTGCTCCCAGTTTTCCCCAACCCACCTAACATCAGGTCACGACCCACCAAGTGGGTCCTGACCCACAGTTTGAATAACACAGCTCTAGAAAGTTGCTAGCTATGAGAATAGATAGAACTAGATGGAAAGATACAAGCTAGTACACGACAACATCCTATCTGTACAGGTTTTAACTGTTGTCAGACCTTGTGCCAACACCAGCATGGACTCTTGCACTGTCTTCCTTAAAAAGGAAAGGCCTTTTTATTCTTTCTGTTTGCAACCCCATGCTGCTTTTTATCCATTTCAGCCTAAGCCCACCTACAGTGGCAGAGAAATTAATTTTATGTAAACAGAGCACCATAGGAATTAATTTGATGTGACTGCCTCAATACAATTACTACTACAAGTGCCAAAAACATGATGCAAATGTGTCTGCCTGAGAACTGATCTTTCCAAAATCTTCTCTCCTTTCTGCCAACTTGCAGAAAGAGAACACTGTGGTAGATATAGTGCCCCCCCATAAAGGCAATACTTTTCTTGTTTTAAAAAGGTAAATGTGAAACTCTAACCAGGAACATAATTCACAGCAAGATATGTGTGCATCACACCAGCAACAGGCACACCCTTAAAGCTAACATAATATCTGGGATATAAGCAAATACTTTAAATACACATACAGAACATGCAAAACCATGCAATAATGTCTCACAGAATGGAGATAACTTGGGATGTTATTCAAAACACAAGCACAACTACTATCACAGTATATTTTGTTTTAACAAAGATAATGAATTACATTACAAAAGGCACATTTAGAAAGCTCTGTAAACAGGGTTTAACTAGTGAATGGGACAATTCACAGAGGTTATTCCATCTTTTAGTCCTCTCTTTGCAAAGTGAAGTTGAGTTCCACTCACTATTAAAACGAATGAGGAGGAGAAGCAATTTGGTCTCCATGTGTCCCACTTCCTTCCACAAATAAACTTTCGAAGATGAAGGGGCTTTGCAATTCCTCTGAAAGGATCTGGGGAAGGGGAGAATGGGCTCTGAAAACGGCATACATCCGAAGAAGCTTGCACTCCTCCCTGAATCTTTGAAACAGCAAAGATGCAACCATATTGTCCACTGAAGATATAAGAATGTGGAGAATGAGTCCTGAAGTCAAATGCTAGAGCCATACATTCTTGGAGCAACAACACTTGCAACATTGCACTGCTAGGGCTTGGATAACGGCTAATAAACTGAGATTAAATCCGGGCAAGTCGGAGGTCCTGGGAGGCTCCCTGGGAGCCTTTCTGGACCCACAGCTGTCCTTAGATGCCCATCTGGCATCTTTGGCCAGGGGGGCTTTTGCCCAGCTTCAGCTTGTGCACCAGCTGCAGTCATACTTGTGTCAGCTGGATCTGGCAACGGTGGTCCATGCCCTAGTGACATCTCAGCTAGACTACTGTAATGCTCTCTACGTGAGCTACCCCTGAAGACTGTTCAGAAGTTGCCATTAATGCAGAATATTGTGTTGGTCACGGGGCCTTGGCATGCAGAATCTGCTACACTGGCTGACTATTCCTTTCCAAGCCCAATTCAAGGTGTTGGTGATTGCTAATAAAGCCCAATACAGCACAGGACCGGGATACCTCAAGGATCATCTTCCCTCAAACGTTCCTGCACATCCCCTAAGGGCATCAGAGAGGGCCCTTCTCAGGATTCCACTACCATCTGAAGCCTGTTATACTATTTTACGCTCTTCTGCTCTTTTACTGTTATTGTTTTTATTGTTATATTGTTTTAAAGGTTAATTGTTTTAAACATTAACATGTTATTTTAATTTTTTTGTTTTATGTACACCACTTTGAGTTTTAGAAAAGTGGTATGTATAAATAAATATTTCCTTGGAGATCCCAGCCCAAATCCCAGCCCTGCAGACATGGGCATCAAGAACCCTGTTATGTATGCAGGAGGATAGCTAAGGGTTAAGCCAGCAAGAGGGCTAGAAGTATGGAGTTAATCACCCTCCAATCAGGAGACCTGAGCTAGATGAATTCTGCAGTTAGTTAGGCCTGTTGCCTGTGTTCATCTTCTGATCTGTTGCTGTTATAATAAAATGATTAAACTGTACCTGCCTTGTCCGAGATGAATCTGCAAGGAACCCAGTATGTTACAGATCCTTTATAGGCTATGTGTCTACTTTGCTAAAATAATTCTAAGAGAAGCAAGTGAACAATAAAAGAGCAGCCCCCTCCTTCCAGCTAAAAAGGGTCCCTTCTATAGGATTTTGTGTAGATGGAGAATTTGAAGTTGTCCTGCCTAGTGGCCCCCAGTGGTGGCTGGGTGCAGGCCCTACACTGCCAACACAACACAGCAACAAAGAGGGAAGCGGGGGAAGTTGGAAGTGACAAAGCAAAAAATGTAAAGACATTTATTGTAGTGCTCCTCTTCTACCATATGAGCATATTCCCTTTAGGAGTAAAAACAGACTGAAAAGCTACAAATGAACTCCTCTAGCTCACTTAAAAGCAAACTAAGGCATTCAACTCTGCTGAATAACTTAGTACAAAATAAGTCCCCCCTGATTTCAAAGCAACTTATTTAAAATCAAAGTATTAACATGTCAAGTAGATGAACAAGATCCTGAAGTACAAGAAACCATTACAATTTAATGTTACTTTGACAAAAGCATAGGCTGTGATGTAAAATGCCATGCATGGTGTTCATGTATACACAGTAGACTTTCAGTTACTGTCTTACTGCAGTAGTCCTGCCAATCAGAAAAGTCCCACAAAATAGCAAATCATGAGGAAAGGAAGGACTGCAGCCACATGCCAGATGTTTACCATCAGCCTTCACAGGGGAACACTGAGCATGTAGGCTTCTCGGAAACCCAGTCATGATTTCCAAGATTTGAAAAATTACTCTTCTCAGCACTGTCATCAACTCATCAATACTACATTTCATTTTCAAATGAAAGGCATCTTTAGGCTATGCTTTAGGTATAAGTCAAACTATCCTTCAACAGAGCAACTGAAACTAAAGCATACTCTTTAGTCCAATTAATAGTTCACACTATACTTTCAACTGTCTTCACATAATAATAATAATAATAATAATAATAATAATAATAATAATAATAAT
>JAJKFI010000006.1:20705625-20721826 GCA_029204185.1 Lerista edwardsae
ATAATAATAATAATAATAATAATAATAATAATAATAATAATAATAATAATGCTTCACATAATGCAGGGTAATACAATGGGCCTTCTTATATGCAGGTTCAATACCTGCAGATTTGCCTCAGTGCAGGTATCTGATTTGGCTGCAGATTTGGCTCAGGCTCATTCACACTACAGGGCCTCACCTGACCTCTTGGATGTGATCAGAATTGCCTTCTGGATGCATCCAGGAGGTATTCTGAGGCTGCGCGCCTCAGAAGGCTTTCTGGCAGTTTAAGTCTTTCATCAAACTTTAAGTGCCTCACAGAAGGCTCCAGGAAGCCTTCTCAGAACACTTTCAGTCGCATCTGCACTTCCACTTCCGGAAGTCCTCTGAGTGCCCTCCCAGATTTAATTATATGCAGATTTTGGAATATGGAGGAGGGAGTCCAAGAAGAAAACAGAGGGCCAGTACAGAACTGTTAATGCTATTTAAAGGTGGCACTTAATTGTGCATGAATTGATTGTTATACAACCACTATGCCAATCCAGGGCTTTGGGACAGCACAATGGATGGGAGGGGAGATGAGCCTGTACATATTCCTTTTTCATGAGGGGCCCTTGGCCACTCTGTTCAACCCACCCCACAAAAAGAGGTGTTTGATTAGTTCCCACATAGTGAAAAGTCAGCTAGCTAGGACATTGCAGATGTGGGTGTCAGTATTTGTCACTTGCCTATTACTGTAGAATTAGAAGTAAAATGTACATCCCCCTGAAAAATTGTGGAGGAAGAATAGACTTGCTTTTAGTTAAAATGAAAAAAAAAAAACCAACCCAAGATCTATCGAGACTTTTCTCGTTAAATATTTAGAACCTTAAGTTCTGTCAAGGTGAATCTGCAGTATTGATTAGTAACTTCCTTTTGAATTATATAGTGTGACATAATACACTGCACTTTCCAGTGTCCTTACCCTAGCACAGTTACTCTCAGTGGCTGTGTTGTCTGTCCATAAAATTACAATCCCTACCTTATTTATTTTGATTTTGTATATATTGTATTATTTATTTATTTATTTATTTATTTATTTAATTTTTATCCCGCCTTTCTGCCCCATGGGCACCCAAGGCGGTTTACAATATTTGAGACTGGCCAAAAGTTGTTTAGATTAGTGGGATCCAGGGAGGGTTTCTTCAGGAGGGGGTGAGCAATCGCCTGCTTCAAAGCAGGCGGCAACACCCCCTTCCTCAGAGATGAATTCACCACCCTCCCTGTCCACTCGGCCTGCCCTTTCCGGACAGATCTAATTAGCCATGCTGGGCAAGGGTCGAGCGGGCAAGCAGCAGGCATTAAATGTGCGCTCAAGGAGTCATGATGAGCAACAGCTCCTGTAGTACCATGACAAACTGTGTCAGTATCAAAGGGACAAAACATGTATTTTTAGAGGGGTACCACATTTGTAGCATGTATTCATCTTAAGATTTTTATACCATCTTTCTACTCAAAGTGAATTTATATTAATAAGCATTTTCCATGGATATACAGGTATGCCCCAGTATCCACTGGGGTTCCATTTCGGACCCCACCCCTATGGATACCTGAAACCATTGATACTGGGGACACCTTTCTTAAAGATTGGGAAACATCAGTGGTTTTGCTGCAACAAGGTAAAAAAGAGTTGTATAATGTTCCCTTATCTTTTTAATAGGCCTACCAATATCCATGGATAACTGAAACTATGGATATCGAATCAGTGGATACGCCTGTACACTGTATATCAGATGAGGTCAGACTCAAAAGAGAAAAGTGAAGACTGGTATCTTGAAAATGTTTTCCAAGTCATATTGATTAGTCATATTTGCAAGCCTATAAGATGAACTTAGGTAAAGGTAAAGGTTTCCCCACGACCAAATGGTCTAGTTGTGACCAACTGTAGGGGGCGGTGCTCATCTCTGTTTCTAAGCCTGTAGAGCCGGCTTCTAAGGACAAGTTTCTGTAGTCAAGGCTTCTGTAGTCATGTGACGTGTACTATACGTCGTAGCACACGGAACGCTGTTACCTTCCCACCTAAGTGGTACCTATTTATCTACTCGCATTTTTTACTTCTTTCAAACTGCTGGGTTGGCAGGAGATGGGACAAGCAACGGGAGCTCACTCCGTCATGTGGTCTCAAACTCCCAACCTTCCTGTCAGAAAGCCCAGCAGCAGTGGTTTAACCTGCTGCGCCCCCACATCCCCTAATGGAACTTAAATGGTAACAAATAAGATGTATATGGTAAAGAAAGGATTTTTTAAAAGTGAATAGCGTTCATGAATCAAAGTAAAACAGAAAATCTTTAGTGACATCCACTAAGTTGGTAATAGTAATCCATTTTACTCATTGATTTTTTAAGAAATGTTTCAGTGTAATGTATTGTTATGCACATACAGCTCTCGTTATACAGATAGCAAGCAATACTGAGTGGAAAAAAGATACCCAAGTACTCCATGACCTTCAGATGTTCCTGAGGGTCCAAACCAGAGGACCTTATCGTTGGCAGTACATGCGTACTACCAGCTAAAAGTGTCACAAACGTGCCGTAAAGCATGTTCACAACACCGGAGGAGGAGGAAGTACTGCTGCTGGGCAAGCGCTAGTTAGCATCTGGCCTCAGGGCCACAGAAAAGGGCTGCCAGCAGTCCAGCAGCGCCAGTGACCAGTAAGTACTGGCAGGATAGAGGAGTGGTAGAATTGGGGATGACGACAATCAGGCCCACACAGGGGGTGGGATCCGGCAGTGGATTCCACTGCTGTATCCAATGCCCCACCTTGTGCTGGGCAGCCCAACAAGAGCTGCTTGAGTCTCTGTCAGCAGGACACTCAAGGAGCCCCACTGTAGAAGGACCAGGGCTTTTCCCAGGGGGAAGGGGATTCTCCCAAGGAGACGCCAATGACTACCACAGATCCCACAGGATGCAGCAGTAGCCGTTTTGCTACTGCTGCTCCTACTGGAGCTGGGCAGCTCAGGATTCGGCTGTTATACCGTATTTTTAGCTGGCAGCTACTTTAATTCCATTCTTCCCTGCTGTTATTGACCATAATTTTAAAAAATAAAAAACCCTTTTGAAACCATTTTTGTTTCCTCTGGTTGCTGAAAATGTAATACAATTTTTCAAAAATCATGTTTTATCACCTTACTAGCTTTTTGTTACCCGGCGTTGCCCGGGTAACAAAATGATCTTCCAGAGTTTATGAGTTTTGCACCCCCTCTCGCCCCCCATGCTGATGGGGGCCAAACCCGGACTCCAACTGCATCAGGAGCATCGCCGCTCACCTCAGTGACCCCGGAAACTATGGATCCAACGCCGATTTCGTCCATTTTCAACCGTTCTCACATGGGGGCCCCCGCGCACCCCCACCCCCGGGGCGCTAGGGGGGGCCTGACCCCCGCAGTGTTTGTCACCAGGCCGCAAGGCACGCGCATGCCGAGTTTGGTGCCAATCACTCCAGGCGTTCCAGCAGGGCATGGCGGATGCTGTGTTTTACACCCCTTCTCGCCCCCCACACCGAGGGGGGGCTGAACCTGGACTCCACCAGCGTCAGGAGTGTCGCCGCTCGTCTCGGTGACCCCGGAAACTATGGACTCGATGCCGATTTTGGCCGTTTTCGGCCGTCTTCATGTGGGGACCCCCGCGTACCCCTGCCCCCAGTGGCGCTAGAGGGGTCTGACCCCCGCAGTGTTTGTCGCCAGGCCGCAAGGTGTATGCATCCCAGGTTTCGTGTTGATCGGTCCAGGCGTTCCAGCAGGGCATGGCGGACGTTTTGTTTTGCACCCCTTCTCGCACCCAACGCCAAGGGGGGGGCTGAACCCAGACTCGAATGGCATTGGGAGCGTCGCCGCTCATCCCAGCAACCCCGGAAACTATGGATTTGATGCTGATTTTGGCCATTTTCGACCATTTTCACACGGGGACCCCCGTGTACCCCCACCCCTGGGGTTGCTAGGGGGCCCTGACCCCGCAGTGTTTGTGGCCAGGCCGCTAGGCTTCTGCATGCCGAGTTTGGTGCCAATTGGTCCAGGCGTCACAGCGGGCCATGGCAGACGTTTTGTTTCGCACCCCTTCTTGCCCCCCACGTCGAGGGGGGGCTGAACCCGGACTCCAACAGCATCGGGAGTGTCGCCACTCATCTCGGCGACCCCGGAAACTGTGGATTTGACACCGATTTTGGCTGTTTTTGACCGTTTTCACGTGGAGACCCCCGCATACCCCCACCCCCGGGGGTGCTAGGGTGGCCTGACCCCCGCAGTGTTTGTTGCCAGGCCACAAGGTGTATGCATGCCAAGTTTCGTGCCGACCGCTCCAGGCATTGCGGAGCCTATGCGAAACACACACACACACACACACACGCTCTTCTTTATATATATAGATTCCAAAAGTAAAAAAAATACTGGGTATATGTGTACCAGGCTATCAAGGAACCGTTCAGGTATGATGCTTTAAAATGTTTTTATTTATACGGGTGGTGATTATTATAGAAAAAGCAAGAACTTAACAAGGATTGTCTAGTTGCATCTGTTACCAAAAAGTATTGGAGATTGTCTGAATGGATAAATTAATGGACTTGTTCCGTAAACGAACAATTGATTTTTCTCTGAAATTGGATCCTCTTCTGTATGTTGGAATTAGGGCTAGAGTTTTGAAAGACCATGGTATTAATTATTTAAAAGAATTCAATAATTTCATAAATTATGCTCCATCTTTTCATTCACTGAAGACAGAGAACAAACTTGCAATCCATGCAAATATTTTTTAATAGGATCATGTCACTAACAAACCAAAATGTATGTGCAAGTTAACCAAGCTTTGTGACTTTCAGTTAACTATAGGCCAAGAACATAAGGAAAACCCAACTGGAACAGGCCAAAGTCCCATCAGGTTCAGCACCCTGTTTATCAGAACCCAGAACCTTCCTCTGGAGCGCTCACAAGCAAGAGGGGAAAAAAGCAGAATTTCTTACCTGAGAATTCCTGTTCTGGGATGAGGAAAGGGGGACCATTTGAGACCTCTGGGTATCCCCCTCCCACTTCAGGAGGCAGAGCCGGCAAACAAGTTTGAGGCATCTCCCTGTAGGGGGCATCCCGTCCCCAGTCCAGACTGACAAGCAGGAAAGAACCCCAAACAAATCTAGACACGAACATTAACGGGCCCACTAACCGGGCCAACTGAGAAAGACAACATTAGAAGGAACAGGAAAAGGGAGCAAGAGGAATCGTCATCCCTTCCCCTAAAACAGGTAAACAAACACCACCCCCATCCTGAGCCTGGTGAGAGGTGGGTCGAATGGACCCCCTTTCCTCATCCCAGAACAGGAATTATCAGGTAAGAAATTCCGCTTTTCTCTGGGTGGAGGAATAGGGGGCCCCTTCGAGACCTCTCGGATTTATCAGAGCAGTATGAGAGAGGGCAGGACCAGGCAAAGATGAAGCCTAGACACCTACCACCTTCTGCAGCACCCGCCTGCCAAAATCGGCCTCTGTTGATGCTGCAACATCCACCTTATAGTGCCTCGTGAAGATGTGTACCGAGGACCAGGTGGCCGCTCCGCAAATCTCCACCAGGGAACTAACTCTGTCAAAGGCTGCAGATGCAGATGCTCCCCTGACAGAGTGAGCCGTGATACCCTGTGACACCGCTTTCCCCACTGAGGAGTACGCCACCGCTATGGCCTCTCCGATCCAGCGGAACGAGGCAGAAACCAAAGCTCTCTTACCCACCAAGGCATCCCTAACTTTGATGAACAGGGCCTCAGATTTCCTAAAATCCTTGGTGCGCTCCGTATAAAAACGGAGGGCCCTTTGGACATCTAGTGTACGCCACATCTTCCCCTTCTTATGGATAGGGTTCGGGCAGAAGGATGGTAATACTATCTCTTGTGCCCTGTGAAACACCAAGTGCACCTCGGACATGAATGCTGAATCCAGTCGAAGGACCACTCTATCCTTATGGAAAACGCATAAACTGGAGTTGGTGGACAGGGAAACCAACTCTGACATGCGCCGGGCCAATGCAACTGCAACCAGAAACAGAACCTTCAGCGTGAGCATCCGCAAGGGCACTGTCGCCAGAGGTTCAAAGGTTGCACCCGTCAGAGCATTCAGGACCAGATTGAGGTCCCATGAAGGAAAACGGTGAACAGGAGGAGGGTTCAGGAGTGCTACCCCCTTCAAGAATCTTTTAGCATGGGGAAGAAAATGCAGGCAAAAAAGGCGGGAAGGAGGCTCCACAGGCGGTGGGCAGCTGGGCAGGTCTCTCTGGGTTGCCGGAGCCCGTTGCTGTTCTTGCTGCTGCACCGCTGCCTGAGGAACGCGTTGCTGCCCTCCCCGGGGGGCGCAAACGCGTTCCGCAAAGGAGGAAAAGGTGCCGGGCCTAGGCCACTCGGAACCCAGGCGGCGCTCGCTCACTCAGGGAATCGCACGCACCGCCCTCTCCCTTGCTGCTGCTGCGGCGATGAAAAAAACAACGCTCTGCTGTCCCCCGTGGGGGTGCGGACACGACTCTGGCGTTGCAGGGAGGCGGACAAGACCCCGGGCCGAAGCCGCTCGGGGTCCCTGCGACCGAGCCTCCTGGCACCTGAAAAAAGCCTTTGCGCTGAACGCGCTGCAGGACAAAGCGTCTTCTGCTTCACAGACGTCCAGTTGGCAAGGCCCACAACAGACCTGTCTCCCCTCCCCCCTGATGAGGCACAGACAACGAGGGAGAGCAGGTAAGGAAGGCAAAGGACAGTTCAGGGAGAAAAGAATCCAAGGAAAGAATTTTAAAATTTGCCTCAGTAAAAACTCTGGGCTCTGTGGAGTTCAGCAACAAACCGTCCTGTCCCTTAAGGAGGCAGGTCCGGACTGGGGACAGGATGCCCCCTATAGGGAGATGCCTCAAACTTGTTTGCCGGCCCTGCCTCCTGAAGTGGGAGGGGCATACCCAGAGTATGGACCCCCTACTCCTCCTCCCAGAGAACCATACTTTTCCTGCCATTGCTCCCCTGCTACTGGTATTAGGAGGCATTCTGTTGCTGAACCAGCAGGTTGCACATCACCACCCTGACTAGTCACTATTAATGGATCTATCACCCATGAGTTTGTCTAAACTCCTTTTAAAGTAACTCTGAAGACCCCTGGGGTTCTAGTTTTGTGAGCAGGAGAAAATTCCTCTCTAGCCACTCTCTTTATCCCATGCATAATTGTATAAGCCCAATTGGCCCCTGCTAACTGGGCAAGAGGCAATTTTCACGTGGTGTCTCTCTTATATTTAGCAGGGGGAGAGTAAGTGTCCCTCTTCGCCCCAGCACAGTGTCTTTTCTAGTGGCTGTTGCTGGTGATGTTTTACATTTTTTAGATTGTGAGCCCTTTGGGACAGGGAGGCATTTAACTTTATTATTACTATTTGCCTGTAAACAGGCAGGAAGTGTGGTCTGGAGGTTGAACTGTTGCCTTTGCCTGAAGATGCTAAGCAGGATCAGCCTTGGATTGGCCTTGGATGGGAGACCGGAAGTCACTGACAGAGCTTGTGGAGGAATGGGAGTAGTATAGTGTGGAGGAATCAGCTGACAAAAGAACTGGCCAAGGTGTGAACTGTGGTGGACTATGAAGGCTCAGAAGGTGCAAGAGTGCAGCCAGGATCATGACCACACATTGAAAGGGAAACATCTGAAGAAATTGAGGGTTCTGTGAATAGAACAATAATTGTAAAAAAAAACCCAATTGAAAAATGGAGTTTATGAACAGCCTGCCCATGTAAACCGCCTTGAGTCCAGTGAAATCTGGAGAAAGGCGGTATAAAAATACATTAAATAAATAAATAAACTGCTTTGTGAACTTTGTGTTGAAAAGCAGTATATAAATACTATTTGATTTGATTGTATTTTCTCCCCAACTGTTTTCTCCTCAATTGTTTTCCAAGATAAAAAGCTTCAAATGTTGTGGTCTTTCCTCATAAGGAAGATGCTCCAACTTTCTGGTCATTTTGGCTTCCCTTATTCTCCCACTTTTCAGTACCACAATATCGTTCTTGAGGCATGGCAATCAGAACTATACACTATATTCCAAATGAGGTTGCACCATTGACTTCTATGGGGCAATATAATACAAACAGCCTTATTCTTTTTTTCCTTTAGTATCTACTTATTTATTTCTAACAAATAACACATACATAACATAAAGACATGTTCAATACTATTAAAAACATTTTTATACATGAATGTGGGACAGGAATAAATAAATAACAAACACATTATAGTATAAAAGAAACCAAAATGCTATACTACTGACTGCAAGCCATCAGGAACTATACAAAACAGAACTGAAGACTAGAGTATTAAAGGCTGGTTCTCTCATTCACAAATAACAATGCAGCTAGATAAGCAACTAAGTGCTATCCGGGCAGGGGTGAAAGTGGGGAGTGGAGTGGAGGGGAGACAGACAAAGAGGAGGATTTGGCCTGTATAGGGGGCAGAGACGCTAGTAGCCTCTGTTGCTGGATCCTAACCACCCGTGTGAATCGGGCAGCTTGGCACAAGTCTCAGCTCTGCGCCTGCTCAACAGCACACGCACAGCCGAGGAGCAAACGCTCCCTTATCCCAAGAAGACCCTGGCGGTGGCCGCAGTGGCCTCTGAACGAAGCATTCACCATTTTGGCACCGCCAAGGATAGGATCAGGCTGCCCATAATTAAATGAAGACAGAACAAAAGCTGTTTTCTAGAAATAGAAAACATGGTCAGATATTTGTATTATGTCAAGAGATGCTTTTCGTGCCACAGGTGGCTCCTACAGCTGCCTCTATAGGCTAGTGATGGTCCAGGATAAACTTAGCATGAAAATTCTGCCTTCCTCCTTCATTCCCATCTGCTAAGTGACAATGAAAAGCTTTGGAGATTGAATGCATCTCCCTTCACACATGGAATTCTAATTGGGGACAAATTAAATGCTTACCAAATTAAACTGTGCACCCCTAGCACTGTGGTCCAAAAACAAACCATGGTTATACCGAATTTAGTAAATGTTCACCAAATTTAGTAAATGTTCACCAAATGTATAACATGACATTTACACGACAATACTATTATTTAGCTAGCAGAATTATACACCCCAAACACAGGGTTAGGATTTGTGTTCGGGTTATATTATGAAAATGTACTTTTTTGGGGGGGACAGACACATTTTTTAACTGTCAAATACTTAACAAAAATGACGAGAACTCAATATGTGGTTATCACTTTAGGATTATTAGGTAGTCTACAATTTGGTGAACATTTACTATTTTGCGGAAACAGAAGTATTTTGTTTTTTGAGGAACGTTTTCATTAAATTTGGTTATCACTTAAACATGAGCCATTCTAATTCATGAAATCTTGCTCACAGATCTCTCATTCCTGTCCCTAAAATACTTTCTAAAATATTTTCAAATACAGTTCAAGTTTAAGAAGGGTTGGTTCTCCTTTTAAGCTCATGACCAAAAGGGGTAACCTGAGGCTAGACAATCCCCTTTACAGCATATTTATGTTACTCTAGAAAAATCTGCAATGGCTGTAATACCACTAAAACCAAATGCCAATTCACATTTTAGATAGAAAAAGTTCAAATCTTATCCACTAAAAAGTGGGTCCCAGTCTAAAAAGTTTGAGAACCACTGAACTAGCTGATTAAATGTTTAAGTGAAGAAGAATTAAAATGGGGAAAGGTGGGGAGAAAAAGTGCAAGCAGGCTGACAGAAAGTGCCTGAACTAAGCTGTATAAGCACAAGGAAAGTATTTGGTCAAACTTATACAATAACCATTAACATCCAGCAGATAGAGCTGCTCAAAAACAATGCCCACCCACCCACACACCAACTTTATGTTAAACCAAGTGAAGTTGGCAGGATGGGCTTTAAGAATAGAAAACAAAGCAAAGAAAGTTAGTTCCCCAATTGCATCTACCTATAAACAGTCTCGGCACTTACAAATTACATTTGTCACAAGAATCCTTGGTATCTGCAGTTAGTCTCTTAAAAAAAAATGAGTCTTCTGCGTGCCAGTGGCTCTCCCCTACAGCCAACTGAAAGCAAACACCCAAACAGCTTCCTGGTGACTGAACCTAATAACTTTGGTCTGATGATATCATCAAGTTATCTAATTGGGAGACTAGAGTCCATCTGGCTTCTCCATCCTATCCCTTCTCAAGTCTGGCTGCCCAATGGCAGATGCCTGTCAACCCTCAACACAGGGCCATCAAGGTTGGCCCTCATTACCATATTGGTAGAGGCAAGGTTTTGCATAAAGCCAATATAGTATAGAGCTGGCCCTATGAAGTGAACAAGAGGTAGACTAGAATCTATTAGTAGATATATGGGTAATTTACAGTAAATAAGCAAAATTTTTGCTATTAAAATAGCAATATCAAAAAAAATCCCCCCTCTTAGGCTGTTGAAAGAAAGCTGGTGGGGGGGGGGAGAACCAGGAATGGACTTTAGAGTAAAAGAACTATGCTTGGTTCTAGAGCTGATAAATTCCTGGGCTGCACATGCTCCTGTTTGTGAATTATATGTATGTCTGCTTCTGAAGCCACTACTTTGCACCTGGCTCCTGCTGGGAGTTCAAGTAGATCCCAGATGGCTGAAGTCTGCCCACTCCTGTTCTTAAATAATCAGGATTGTGATACTTTCCCAACATGTTGCCCATGATGTGTGGCTTGAATCATCATTAGCTACTCAATCTGCAAATGTTATTCCCACATTTCTCCCCGACAAAGAATGATGGTGCTAAGAATTAGAATTGTGACTCTCTTTCATCATGAAATGCAGAGCAGCATATAGTATTGGCAATGGTTTGCAGGAATCTGTAGGGCAAGACCATGATGTTCCCATCTGTATCCCAATAGTACACTGGCGGCTACCTCTACCACTGCAAGTTTTGGGACTGGACTGGCCAAGCGGGCTTTCTGACGGAAATGTGTGTCAGCCGATGTTCACACCAACCCTGGCAACATACAGCTGGTTTCCACCAAAGGACTTAGACATACTTAGCTTAAGCAATATTAGACATGATTAGCTTCAGCAATACGTGACTTCAGGCCAGTACATTTGGGCACATGATACTTTACTGCCTAAGCTTTGGACAGTTGCTAGGAAGTGAATGGCTACATAATTTGTTAGCCAAATGAAGGTAAAGCCACACTCTGGTAGAACAGTAATTTCCTGAACAGGATTTGCTGCATCAAAAAAAGAAAGAAAGAAAAAAGTGGACAGTATTTTCTTTTGGCGATTTTTCTGTATTTCTCTTCAGATCCCCAAGATACACACTCTATTTTGGAGATATGTCCAGAATATATAATAGGGATGTGGTGGCGCAGCGAGCTAATCCACTGTTGCTGGGCTTTCAACCGCAAGGTTGGGAGTTCAAGACTGTGTGACGGAGTGAGCTCCCGTTGCTTGTCCCAGCTCCTGCCAACCTAGCAGTTCGAAAGCACCTAAATGCAAGTAGATAAATAGGGACCACTTCGGTGGGAAGGGAACGGCGTTCCGTGCGCTATGGCATAGAGTCATGCTGGCCACATGACCATGGAAGCTTGTCCTCGGACAAAAAAACCCGCCAGCTCTGCAGGCTTTGAAACGAAGATGAGCACCGCCCCCTACAGTCGGTCACGACTAGACCATACAGTCGTGGGGAAACCTTTACCTTTACCAGAATATATGTATGACAAAACAGCCAGCTCCTGCCAGCCCAGCACTATCACACCTACCCAAAAGCACCACAACAGATTGCCTGTGCCTGCACCAAAGTGCTGATGCAAGCCTTTATAACTTGGGGACGCAGTGTAGTTTTGTTTTGCCTCTACCAATATAGCAGTACTTTTTCAAAATGTTTGTCATAGTAATATCATTAGCTTTGAAGATGATATGAAATATTTAAAAATGCACATAAATAATTTCACCAGTTTGAAAATAGACTGAAAACTGGTTCATGACAAGCAAGACAAAACAAGCCCAACAGTTTCAGTTAACATTTGACGGTTTTCTAGTTAAGTCAAATTTTACAACGTTGTCAACAAAAACCTTCATTATATAGCTGGAAATTCTGTAATAGTGTGCTGCACCCAAGTTCACAAGTTTTTTTTCGCAAATGCTGAATTCAAAGTGATTTGAAGACAATTTGCTAATCATTCCACCTAAATCCAGCGTCCACCTGTTCTATCCCCTTCATGATCTTACTTCATGAACTTACTGCTCCACCAGGGGTGTTTGCAAAGACCCCCACTGCATCCCCAAGGGGTCTTCATGGAAGTCCGAAACTCCACGCACAAGGTATGCTGGGGCAGCAGACCCTAGAAGTGGCTGGCTGCAAAGACCCCTGGGGGCTGTAATCTGGGTCTTTGCAAGCATCCTCAGGGGAAAGATAAGTCCCGGTTGTGCTGGGGATGCTGTTTGGCACTGCAGAGGTCTCCAGTTTGGAGACTGCTAACCTAACAATAAGTATTGAAATACAAGGACTGCCTATAAACTTTAAGTTCTTCCGCTGGTGTAGTCTCCATCATTTTAATAAAGGTATCAGGACATAGTGATTCAAGAAAATAGGAGCATAACACTCCTATTTTTGTACCATCTTCATTGGTTACCACAGTGCCATTCTCTCCTCATATGACTATGCTTACTGACTAGGGTTGCCAGCTCTCCAAGTCAGGGATTCAATCTTTAAGAATCAGTATCACAAGACAACAAAATACTTGCATCTTGCTGCCACTCCCCTGCATCTGGCATCCTGAGTTAAATTATGTACATTTGTAAAAAGAAAAATATCCAGGAACAGATTCAGACTTGGCAACCTTACCACCAATTCTTTTACAGGAGAGGCCCTACTTCACTTTCCCCCTTTTTCTGAAGTCTGGGGTGGGGGTGGGGGGAATGTGACAGAGCCTTCTTAGTCATAACCTTTAGGTCAGCAGTTCTCAAACTGTGGGTTCAGGAGTTGAACTCATTGGGTCATGACCCAACTTTTGTTGGGTTGTGAAACTGACAGGGCAGATTAGGCTATGTGCATCCAGGGTTAAACAAGGTGCTATATGGGGAGAAGGGCACTGCTGCCCAATCACCACTATACCCACAACCCTAGTCATTTATAAACCAGGCAGCAGCCTCTGGAGCCTCTAAAAAGTTTAAGAACCTCTGCTCTAGGTTCAGAGATGTGCTGAGAAGCTATGTGCCAGTGAGATACAGCGCCACGGAGTCCAGTGACACGGAAGAGATGAAACACATGTGTCACAAACAGGTCCTCCGAATGTGACCGGAATCTTATTCGCTGAAAACCAGAAGTGCTCTTTAAACACTTCTGGAGGCCTCAGAAAGGCCACATGTTCATGCTCAAGGTTATGAGCATGGGCCTCCCTTCTAGGCCTCCCTTCTCTCTGAGGCCCATTTTGGCCTTGTTGACAGCCTTCTTCCAAAAACTTTTTGTTCTGGGAGACCTTTCCATTGATTGATGCCCTCATATTTGTTTGTTCTTCCCTGCCCTCTCAGTTGGTTTTATTTCCAATTTACTGTTCTGATATTATTAAATTATTTTATTGTTCATTTTTTATTGACAAGTTGATTATTCTTTGAATGCCATGTAAGCCAAGTTGAGAGCAGACAAGCAAGGTAAGAGTCCTCAAAGAGTCCTCAACAGCCTGCCGGGTTGTTGCTTCAGCGACTACACTGGCTGCCGGTTCCTTTCCGGGCTCGATTCAAAGTACTAGTTTTGACCTTTAAAGCCCGCCGGGCCGTTGCTTCAGCGACTACACTGGCTGCCGGTTCCTTTCCGGGCTCGATTCAAAGTACTAGTTTTGACCTTTAAAGCCCTTTACGGCTCGGGTCCGGGGTATTTGAGGGAATGCCTCCTTCCATATAATCCTACCCGTACTCTGGGGTCATCTGGGGGGGGGCCCTTTTGACTGTGCCGCCACCAGGAGAGGTGAGAGGGACGGCGGCCAGGAATAGGGCCTTCTCGGTGGTGGCCCCCCAACTTTGGAATACCCTCCCCTTAGCGTTGAGAACTGCTCCCAATTTGGCAATATTTTGGTGGGGGGCTGAAGACAGTGATGTCATGCAGGGGGTACGCGGGGGTACGCGAGTACCGGTTTCTAGGATTACGGCTGGCCCCGCCCACTCGTCGACTCCGCCCCCTGCAACATTTGAATTTCCTGCATGTTTGAGTTGCCTGCATGTTCTCAGAGCCAGGCAGGCAGCAAGCAGAGCCTTGCCTTGCCTTGCCACTGAAAAATGAACTGCTCTCGAATACTTTTGGAACTGTTGGGTCACTTTAACATGATGCCAGGCCTCCTTAACATGTTCTGGGGGGTGCTGTGGAATACTGTTGCAACTGTTGGGTCAGTTTAAAATTGTCTGAGGCCTCAAAAAGGGCTTTTTTCATGTCCCTTCCTGCCACGACATCACTTCCGGCTTATGACGTCACTTCCGGTGGGCGGGTCCCGACACGTGCCAATCAAAAGTGAGTACCTGTTCTTAAATCATTTAGATGACACCACTGGCTGAAGACCTTTCTGTTTCAGCAGGCTTTTAGTTGTTGACAGGCTGGCTGGTTTTTGCATTCTCTTTTTACACTTTTTGTATATTTTATGATGATCCACTGAGTTTGGCTGTTTTAAATTTTAATTGTTTTAATATTGTTTTAATTATTGTTTTTAACTATCTCACACAATGATTTTACTATATTTTAATTGTTGTAAGCCACCTTGAGTGCCTTTGAGCAGAAAGGTGAGGTATAAATTAAATAAATAAATAAATAAATCTAATGGAAAGGTAGCAATTGCTATGAATTTTTTTTAAAAAACACCAAAAGCCCACAGGTAGAATGGTATACTGTAATTCCATAAATGCAAGCCAAATTAATCATAAATCGAACAGTTATAAAATCAACTTCATTCTTTATAAATAGCAAAAATTGCATGCTTGATTGGACCACAAACTAAAAAATATCCCATTATTATGGTTTAAAACACACACACACACACACACACCCTGAAAGCTTACATCACATATCACATTCAATGCAGTTACATGATACCACATTAGGATACTTTTTACATAAAGTCCTTGATGATTCCCTGATACAGACCACCTTCAATTTTGAATTTTATTTTTGAAAATTAAGAAAAAATATAATATAAACATGTTAACAAAGGAGAGGCGATAATAACCTCCAACAATAATCACCAGTGCAATCTGCAAAGGTAAGTTAAAGTTGCTATATTTCTACAAATCCATTTAATAAACTGATAAAAGACACAATCTTTCAGAATTAAAAGTCGAATGTTAAAGAAAACAAATTATACCCATTGTAGGAGTTCTTGTCCTCACTCAACAAGACAAAACTTGAAATCTCAATGAGAGTACATTTATATATGGGGGGGGGGAACACCCAAACAAAATATAACCTGTAAAGTTTACAGAAACAGTTACATTTATTAGTATGTATATTGGCTATTGTATAGTAGCACAACTAGCAAGTTTGCTAACTTTAGAAACAGTCAAATACAAGCTAGTTTTAAAAGAAAAGTTAAAACAAGGTGGACTTCCTAGCAGAGTTCAATTACTCTTGGGTATTTCTACCCTTGAACTAAGTATCCATCAGAGTAATTCAAATTCAATGTCTGTATACTAGGTACTTGGCTACAGGCATTCCTTCCACATCAAATCTCAATTATGCCTTCAATAAGCACTGATTTCACCTCCTGTAACTCCCAACTTCCCCTTTGAAGAGTGGCCTTGTGGCAGAATGACTATGCAAGCTTGAACTTTCCTTCCCAGTTTGTCAGTTAAATGTTTGCCAGTGTTACACACTTGCTTTATAATCTATTACTTCAGGTCATACCCAGCAGCAACAAATGCTGATACATTAGGATGTTCTTTTATAATCTGACCCAGAGAAAGACAGAAATACTTTGTCTTGTGAAAGAGGTATAGGATTAAGCATTAGCTTTGACCAAAATATTCCATGGCAATGGTAAATGTGAGAGGAAGAGTCACATTAAGTCTACTGCAGCAAGCAGAACAAAGATGTTATGGTACCTTAAAGACAGTGATTGCTTGCCTTTGTAGGGCCATTCACTCCAGCTTCTTGCTTGCCAGCCTGGGTTTATATCCCATCCCCCATGTAGTCCGCTACGGATAGCATTTCAATCGCAAACAATAAGGCCAGAAGGTTTCTCAACTGTTTTTGACAGT